>CM043020.1:13616716-14015445 GCA_023690525.1 Holotrichia oblita | reverse complement strand
GGTTGAAAAATATACAAAAACGCAAAGAGAAACAGGTGTCTAAAAGGAGGACTAACAAGAAGGCGATTGCACCGAAAGTTCTGGAGATTTCAATAAATCACCGGAGAAGATTGAACGACCTAAGTCTTCGTATCCATTTATGCCAACTCATAGTGTTAAAAGACTGAAGAAGCCAAATACTTCTACAACTTGCGTCTTCATACAGGTGCCACAGAACGCGTTGAGGAAAGGGTTTCACTCCGATAGGATTGCATATTTTATCGATTTCTTAGCGGACGCTTCGATATATGTACCACATGTAGTTTATTTTGTTGTTAAAATACAGTTCTTTGTACCTACCTACTAATATAATGCAGTTGTGATTAAACTTAGTGTTGTTTTTCTTAAATTTTTTGACCCTTTTTTTCATTATCTTGCAGAAAATGGAAGGTGATAATTGATAAGGGTATTACACTTTTTTTTTTTATTTCTCAATTTATTACATCAAAACATTTACAATACATTTATATACAACGAGAACACACAAATAAAATAAAAATCAACACGTTTCCTTGAAATATAGAAACAGAATTCCTCATGTTGTACATATATGCAGTATATGTATAATTAGTATCACAGAAAAATATATCCTAATCTAGGAATTATGATGTGAATGCAAATAGGGTAAATGGATTAAGTGCAGCTCAGGTTTCATTTCAAGCTTGTCCGGTGTTGCATTTTTCCATATAGTACATGTCGCCTAGGAGTTGGGTAATTGGTATTTCGCCGATTGTTTCTTTGAAGAATAAGAGTTCGACGGTTAGTGAACGGATAGCTCTTAAACTGGGTACTAGAAGCAGTAGACGGCCGAATCTTGTCGGTTGGCGTGGGTAACGTGTTCTTACGTAATCTCCGAGGATGCATTGGGCTTGGTCCTGTAGCATTTCCACCGGTTGTACATCGCAGAGTCCAGATGTTTCTGAAACATTTTAAAGTCCAGATGAAATCATACATAAGTACAGATGTCAAAGTCAAGTGTATCCATCTAACAAACAAAAGATTAAGCTTTGTTTGGAAACTGTTCAGGTTGTTGCATTTGTTCTGTAGTGTTTCAGAGTTTTGCAAATTTAGTCGAAGAAACAAGTCACCGCACCCTCCTCTTGTTCAACATTCAAAACTTTAGAAGTAGTTCCAGATTGTTCTAGCGGTTCGAGGTTGTCGAAATCAAAATTTGATACGTTTAAAAGATGTGACGAAACATTGAAATTTCAGGTCCCCTTTGTTTTAAATTGTTAATCTGGCAGCTTCGATAGCATATGAGCCCCCATCTCACAATTTTTGAGACTTTATTAATAACATTGATGATTGCGGAGAGACATGGGTAAAGTTAGAGGAAGGGTGGTCGTGAAAGCTTAGTTTTCATTTGGACAGTCGGCGTCCACACTTTTATCTTGACCATCATCAATACTTTCGTTAATTTTTTTATTGATGGTGAAATTGTTTTGCTGGGGTCTTATACTTGGTAAGTTGAATTTTGGTTGGCTCTGGTACAGCTAAAAGATCTCGAAACAATAGATCAGGGTTCTTCAAACATTGAAGAATATTAGCTTAAAATGGTTACAACAACCTAAGAAGTGGCTTGCATTATTGTGATAACATTTTCCTTTGAAATCTGGGTCTCACCAGCGTTTAAATTTCAATAAGAAGTCAAAGAAACGCCTAGACCGCTATTAATGGCTGGAGAATCAGAAGGCGACTCAATGTAGCAAACCTTACTCCAAAAAGGTTAAATACGGTGCCAAAATTGGAGCAGCCCGTCTCCGTTTCACAAGAGAACATGTCGATTAGACAAACACACATGACTCTCTGTACTGTTCTTGGAGGAAAGCAGAAGCTCGAGAGAAAGGGTCACACAATGCTGCATTGCAGAAAAAGTGGCAGTTGAAAGAAGTTCCTATATAGTGTGGGCTGACATTTCCATGGACCCAAAAACCAAAATTGGTTTTTATTACTATAGGCGGCCAAGCCGGAGATTTTATTTGAATCCCATTAAGCACCTATAAGATGAACTCGAAACGGAAAGATAGAACTAGAAATCCTGCATCAGTTAAGAGAAATGAGTTTCAAGTAACACTTACTGAAGATTAGGACGTCACACTGCAACACAACGCGAGGAAGATCCATGAATTAGGATGAGTGGAAAGGGGGGACACTAAATATTGATAAGAAAGGTAATAAAGATCTTGAATTTACAGGTTTTATATTTTACTGCGAGTATGCGGCCTGAGTCAATTTTGTTTGCTTATTAGTTTATTTTGTTCTGCTTTTCGACTACTTTTTGTTAGTAGAAATCTGGAATCACTTCTAAAATGTTAAACTTCGAAAATACAGGGTGTACCATCTAAGATGCCTCGGACCGTAGCTCCTTTAACATACATTATATCGAAAAAGTCTAAGAGCAAAATTATCCATAATTACAATCACCATATTTCTAAAATATTTTTGCTCAAAATTAAAAAGAAAAAACAAGTTGTTAGATCAATTTATCGATAAACGTCCTTTTTCAAAATCAATTCTGTCATGATAAAACAATAGAAATGCAATTGTCAAACCAATCGAAAAAAAATAACAATAAACTGACAAGCAGTATTGTTATCTGATCGAACTCAACAAGAAATGGTTGACATGCTGTTTGTTCTTGGAGAATGTTTTAGAAATTGTTTGTTGGCGTCACGACTGTATGCCGAGAAATATCTTCTCAGAACATGTCCAAATCCTCGTGGGTTTTAAAAGGTGTTGGATAGATTTATGACTACTTGCACTGTTCAACGAGCAAATAAAGTGAGAACTAAGCCAGTTTTGACCGTAGAAAACGAGTTGCAAGTTTTGGAAGCTGCTGATATTTCAATGCGTTGTGTGCATCGTACTTTTCAGAAGTACAAGTTCCATCCGTTTAAAATTCAATTGCATCAGGAATTACAACCTCAAGATTTTGAAACCAAGCAGAATTTCTGCAATTGGGCAATCGACAAAATCGACCAAGATGAATCCTACCTTATGTGCGTGTTATTTTCGGATGAATCTACATTCCATAGATGCCGATGAGAACCCGCACGCCATGAGAATTGGGAACCACCAGCAAAGATGGTCAGTCAAAATGTTTGAGGTGACATATTGGGAGAACACTTACTTGGTCATTACTGTTTCAACGGGAACCTGAATGACAATAATTATTTAAGGTTCCTTCGTGACGACTTGATTGAACTTGTGGAAAATGTCCCTTTAGCCGCTCGCCGACAGATAATTTTCCAACACAATGGAGCTCCTGCACATATTAGTCGTGTCATTCGGGAATATTTTGACGAAAGGATTCCAGTTTCATGGATTGGTCGTGGGGATCCAGTAAGGTGACCGCCAAGATCACCTGACCCCTTTGATTTCTTCCTCTGGGAGGAAAATCAGGAACGAAGTATACAGGACGGTACCAACTATTGCCGAGGATATGCAAGAGGAATTCGTACATTACCGGAACTCCTAAGGGCGGTGTCTAAGGCCTGTGAGTCGAAGTTGCGATTATGGTCGTCATTTTTTACATTTAGGTTAGGCTGAGTAAACACCATGTTTACAAATTTTTTTCTCATGACAGCTGACTTTAAAAAATAATGTTTTTCTATAAATTGACCTAAAAACTTGTTTTTTTCTTTTTAATTTTGTTATGAAATGTGTTTTTTTGCAAATGGAAAATTTGGAATTTTAGTTATCCAACAACGTAATTTGTTTAAATGGCTTCCATTTGATATTTTGCAAAGCCCAATCAAAAATTATCTTCTTTCCATAAATCACTTGAAAAAAAATGATGGGTAGATACAAGAGGTCTTAGTCTATCCATAAGTTCGAAACCGAAACGCTGGTACAATTTAATCCCTGTCACACAAAAATTTTGAACTACGGTCTAACTGCGAAGAAAATCCGTTATAACAGCGAAACCACTAAAGTTAGGGGTATAATAATAATATATTTATTTGCCCAACAGATTGCTCCAAATAAAGGGCAAAAGATACAATTAATATATGTACTACAATAAGAACTACAAAAAGTATAAATGATTACTTGAACTCAACATAACATTAATAATTCAATGAGGAAAAGAGAAAAAAAATTACAAACATATTGTATTGTGTCAAAGAATTATAGGATCACGATAACTGATTAATTTCTATTGACAATATTGTCTGTAGAGGTGTAGATTGTATGTCACAAAGTCATGATATTAGATTAAAGCGAATTTAGTGATGATGTATAGAATGTGAATGAGGATGTTGAGGATGAACGAGGAACAAAAAATTGAAGGCGAGGTAAGAGGTAAGGAGCATCAATATTGTTATTCACAAACATCAAATTGGTGAAGCAGAAGCTGATAGTCATAACCACGCTCGGGGTAAGAACCTTCCTGTTTGAAGTATAAATATTTTAAAAGTTTTCTTTGAACTTTCTCAAGAGTTTCCTTGGGGAGGGAGGGGGAGAGTAGAATGGATGCCAGATCAGAGAACCATACTCCAGCTTAGATCTAACGAATGCGAAGTAAAGTAGTTTAATTGTTTCAATATGAAAGAAAGGAGAGCTTCTAATCAAAAAAATCCTCATAGCTGACATTACGATGTCTTCACGATGAGTGGAAAAGGTAAGAGAATCATCAAGATAAATACCCAAGCCTCTCACAACTTTTTCTCAAACGAGTGAAGTTCCATTGATGGTATAGTCAAATAGAATAGAGTTCTGCTTTTTCGGACATTCAAGCTTCTTTGGAAGTATTTATTTGATATGATTTGTTAAGCATGGTAACAAAAAAATATATGTATACTTATGTGTCGTGGCATGTTACTTTCAACCTCAACGTTGGGGCAAAAAGTGACAGCCATTGGGGTAAGATGTAGCAGCTGATTATTGAAATAATCAACATGAATAGCTAGATTTTTTAATATAATTTATCAACAAAACTATTATTTGATACCATTAAGAGTTTATAAGTCATAATTTGGAAATTCTTTGACAAATAAAAAATTAAAGAAAATTATTCAATCTGACAAATTATCGTCCGAGTCGCAATTTCTGCATAAGAATATTTTGTTTATTTCTAACACAGCTAACAGGGGCCCATAATTTACATCGCAGATATTCACAACACATGAGGCACAATGTTTCCTCCTAGTCTTCTTCTTCATTTTTGTCACTGTCGCATTCATCATTGAATTTTTGTTTGGTCATTTGTTTTTTTTTTCTTTGTTTCCAACTATTCTCTCTTTTTTGTTCATCCTTCAATGCATTCATGTCAGGAGTGTCTGTCAATATTGCAGTCATACGGCGTTTACGCCCTCTAGTCGTTTGTTTTCTTTTCGGTACTTTTGGAAATGGCTTTAGGCTTTCAGGTGAGAATTCAGAAATAGATCCTGGCCTAGACAAAGGTTCAGCAACTTCAACTTCTGTCTCTCATATTCGTCTCGCAATCTCGTGGCAACTCGAAGGTCCAGCAATTTCAGGATTAATGTCTAGTGATGGCTCATCCGCATTTATGGCACTTTCGGGAGTTTCAGGCATTGAACGATCTGTCACAAAGGCCGCTGCAAGAAAGCGCTTCAAAGATGTCTCTATTGTAAGAGTAAGTTCCGTTTCTTGAGAAACCTTTCATGATATTATTTGGGGTTGTTGCCAAAGGGAGTGCTTCCTTCACCATTGATGGTAGGTCGTAGATCGTCATCACTTTTCCAGGATTATTACGCATCCATGCTTGTTGATATGTAGCTAAATAGGTCTTGAATGTTCCATATACACCGAAATATAGAGGCTGGAGACGGTGCAAGCAATGGGGTGGAAATGATCACCTGAATGGCAAGGTGACGTGATTGTCAAGAAGGAAAAGTGCTGGAGATTAAATGTTGCATAAAAATTCGAAAATCGGTTGCAGTCATCCACCCTAGAGGGTTTGCATTGCTGTCTGGGGAAAATAAACATGCACTGGATTGAATTTCCTGTTGCATTAACGCAGAGGGCAAGAGTGACCAAAGTACCACGCTCCTCAGATGTTAATGCCCCAATCTGCTTGACTCCTTTTGTTGTGACAATCTTTCTAGGTTTCTGGACTGTGGCCACGCCGGTTTCATCCATGTTCCAGATTTGTGATGGTCTTAAGTTGTATTTTTTCAAAACAGCCTCCATCTTATTAAAAACATTCCTGACATTTGTCTTATTAAAAGATGTGGCTCGGCTTAAAGTTGTAGCCTCAGATACGCGAATTGATGAAGTGGGATTTCGTTTTAGGAATGAGGTAAGTAAACCATTCGCTTCGAGCCCTCTCAGCTTCCGACCATCAGTTGGCGTCAGTCCAAAGTAAATACTTGAACATTTCTTTAAGTAATCACATAAAATTTCCTCTTCTTCCTCGTTGAAAATTTTCCTGTTAAGAATATAGCCAGTTCTATCGGTATCTCTTCCAGTTTGTCTCTTCTTTCTTACATAGCGAAAAAGCGCAACATGACAATTATCTAACTCTTTTGCTACTGCTCTAATCCTGTTTTTGTCGCTGACCAACAAAACTGCCTTTTTTATCACATCGGAGGAGACAGTTCCTCTCTTTGTTTTCCTTTCATAAGTTCTCATCTACAAGTAGAACACCTATTATGTAACTAATAAAAGTAGGTACCTAATATAATAATTGAAAATACGTTGGGGTTGGTTGTGTGGAATACGGCACGCCACTGATGATCTAAAATACCTTATAGAGATAGTGATTGTAATTATGGACAATTTTGCTCTCTTTGAGGTTGACCTCATCGAGGCCACATATGGTGTCGTTGAAATTCCATAGAATATGTTGTGACAAAATTTCCAACATTTTATGATTTTATTCGGGCAAAAATTGAGAATAATTTGGTGCAAATTTATGTTTTTTGATAACATCATCATTTACATTGTTTCAACTTTAAACTTACCTGGTGTAAACAATACTATAGCCTTCATACATCCAAACTCACTCCCATCAGGTGATATTTGTCTAAATCTGCACATAATTTCCTGAAAAATTATACAAAACTGTATCTACGCGTTTTAGAGCAATAATCTAAATCCTAGCACATACTTGTATAGTTTTAATTTCGGTAGCTGTATGTATATCGGACGGTAACCTATCCCTAGCTTGCGTGCATCCCAATAAAGCAGATAGATCCCACGGTACAGACCATTGCGCCAAATGTAAGAGGAACAATTCCTTCCAAGATTCCTGCAGCAATAAAAGTTGATCGTGTTTGCTCAACGTTTGAAAGGGCGCTAAACATCGGACCCAGCGCACAGCCATAAATAATAGTCGGGCAGTTGTTTCCTGCAAAAAAAGAACAGAAAAAGAAAACGAGGTTAATTTTATGCTGACGCAATATCTTAATGCAATATGTTAATGCAATATGCTAATGCAATATGCTCGTGCAATATACAGTGGGCGTGGAATGAAATAGGGTTGGCTTTTCGGGCAGCCAACTACGCACGTTGCGAAGTCAGAACGAATGCGGAGAAGTCAAGTGGGAATACTCCTACTTTTAACCGAGCGAATTGACTGAAGCGGAGGCGGCAAAAATGACCGAATTACAACGGTTGGAAGTCAGCGGAAATGAGAATATTACGTTTTTTTTTTCTAAGTGTATTGGTGATTATAAAATCGTTTCTTTAAATATTGTTTAGTTTGACCGATCCTTGCAGTTTAATTTTCCTTTCAAAGCTTGCAAATTTTATTAATCGCAATATAATTATTATTATTTTCATTTCATTATACCTAAATTAATTAAAACTGTTTTTATAAAAAGAACAAAATTAGTTACACGCTTTACTAGATAAGGTCCCGACATATAACTCGTGCTTTATTGACTTAGAAACACAATTACACCAATCAAACTAACATTAACCGGAATTATAGAAAGCTCGGGTCAAATAACTAGACAGGAATATGTACATCGTATATTTTTAAATGCACATATTTATAGATAGCCCCAGGATGATGATGCAGGGAATATTCAAAAACCTTAAAAACTCCGGTAGGTACACGTTATGTAAGCAATGGAACTTAATTAAAAGTGAAATAAAATAACAACAAAGAATATTGCGCGCTCACCTGTAACATTTCCCAAGTCGGAGCCAAAGGCAGTGCTAGAGATGGGTTCGGTTGCTGCAACGTCAGGCCCGTATTAAGACCAAGGGTCGTCGCTTCCGTTGTTCCATCGCTCTGTTGCATTTTACTGCTCCAGATGATTTCCTGTTATCACAACAGATAGAATATAGATTTAATAAAACGGTTATTAAACAAATATATCAGAGTAACATACATCAAGTCTTTTTACTACGTTCTGAAAAAGATAAAAAAAACAACTTAATCGAAAAAACCCTTATCTCACGTTTACAAAACTTACTTGACACTTCTCAGCCGACATTAATATATGTAATAATCCAGGAGGTGGTGGTAATGCTTGCGGATGAAATAGAGGAGGTGGAAGTCCTTCGACGTGTTGCGTTGGGCTATTCGGTACTGGAGGTGGTGGTGGTGGTAGTGTGAGTGTTTTTAAATGATGCGGTGATGGTGCGAAGATGCCAGGTGGAAAATGGATGTTCGTATTTGGTATCATTTTCGCATCCGTCATGGCTAAGTGTTGTATAGCGGAACTAACTGGGGGATGCTGCATTTGAGGGTTGGTGTTTTGTTGAACTTTTGGCTTTCTAGGGCCACGTTCGTGCTGGACAGCTGAAATGAAAATGCCTATCACAATTATTATGTATGATATTAAATAAATTGTATTAAATGATTAACATTTACGACAAAATTAATTCCTCTTTGGACCAGTTAGATTCCAGACACGCCTCAAATTGTTCCTTTGCAATAAGGAACAAACACTAACGTGTCCACATTTTTCGCCCAAAAAAAGCGCCTGGCGTCATTTCCGTTCACAAAAAAAATTCGTTGTTTTTAGTTTATTCTTAATTAATTTGTACCTGTCAAATTTGTTTGATCACTTTTTGAAAATAACATCTAAGTAAGGTAAGAGGCCATATTATGAGACAGTGTTTCATGGTTCAATAGTGGTTTTTGATTTTTAAAATTGATTATAACTTCAATATGGTGAATTTTTTTTTACATATTTTAAGCTTTAAGCTTCTAGAATGTTAGAAAAAATGTTGTTATCGTAAAAAAGTTTAAAAAATTATGTAATTAATTATAAATCACAGCTACTTTAACGTCCGTATTAGTAGACATAGAAAACGAATAAGTAAATTTCATAAATTAAGTATAAACTTTATTTTACTATCCTCGCAGATATAGGTACCTATACAAAGAAAGTTTACAACAAAAAACATCAAAAATAATTTGCAAAACAAATAATAAAATTTATATTTGAAGATGTCTTATAATTTTTCTACTAATTTTTCTCTTCTTTTATCTTCCGCTCAATTTCGTTCATCTTTTCTTGTAACATTTTCATTTCCTGTGCTAATTTCTTCTTTTCTTCTTGTAATCTTCTTTTTTTTTGACTAGTTTTTCTACCTTTAATTTCTGTTTTTTTTTCATTTATTTGGGTAATTTGGACTTTGCCAGAAGTTTCCACTTTACACCTTTTTTTTCTGTGGTAGGTAATCAATAGGCAATGTAAAAGCATTTTTAAAACGTTCACACTGAATTGCTTTCTCTATGGAAATAAAATATCATGTGCAGTGATCGTAGTGACAATCGAGTAAATCTCATAAAATGTGCTTTGGCTACACATATACATACATACTAAAGATCACATTGTAAATTTTAATGATGTCACAATTTTATTTAATGAATCGAATTAAATTTTAGGAATATTTATAATAATTTAAATAAATTTATCAAATTTAAGGATTTACACTAATCTCTTTAGTAGTCTTTTGTGATCTCTTACATTTCAATGTCTTTGTATGGCCAGTTACAAATCGTTTTCCAATTGATGTGTTTATAATTCCTTTTTTTTTAATATAATATACAATATATTTTCGTTGCATTCAACATATTGTTTTTAAAAAATTTCAAAATTTAAAATCTAACATGTCTGTTTTTTTGTTTACAAAATTGTTTATCAAATATTTTATATGTTTTCAAATTTCAAAATTGACAAAATTGTTTCACAATATTCTTAGAGCCTTGTATTTAGAAAAACGATTATCCTTGTGTAAGTTACTGGTTCTTGGTTTTAAAAATTGTTAATATTTATTATATGTATTTATATATACGTTTGAAGAAGGATTAAAATATATCCGAAACGTCACCTACGAAACTACTGTTTTTCATTTAAATTAAAAGAAGAAACCCATATTCTGCATTAGTTGCAGTAATTTCACGTTTTGAATATAAAATTTATACAGAATCTTATTTTTTTTCTTCAATCGCATTCTTCAGAGCTTTAGGAGTATATATTTTTCGTTTAGATTTTTTTCTTCTCACATCCCTGTTACCAATTGCCGCTGTACACTTATTTTTCATATTTGTTTTACTTGCCTTTGTTCCAACAGTACTTTTCCATCAGTATTTTTCTTTGATTTCGATTTTTTTTATCAAAATTCGCTGGATTCGCTTTTTTTTCGCTAACATTTACAACATCTGAAATAATTATTTTATCAACCAGTTTTGTATTAACAAACAATATTTTTAGGGTAGGTTTCAATATTTTCTGTTATCATTTATGTATATCAGACACTATAAGGGCTGTGCGAAGTATCGATACATCGTCCAATATTCGATTATTGGTATCGATTCGCCGATACATTGGATAACATCGATATCGATATCTAGGAATCATTACCTAGGTATCGATACCAACGAACTACAAATACAAAAAAAATATACAAATTGTATTTTTGTTTTTCATTTTTGGTTTATTTTATTTTGTATATATTATATACACTCTAACAACTTGAACTACGAAAGCCTATTGATAGTAAAGGGTGGTGGGAGTTAAAATTAAATGTATCCGTTTTACTATTGTCAACTTTTTATATCTATAATTGATGAAAGTGTGTGGTCTCCATAAAACCACTTTATAATTTGCACTTTTTCATTAATTGTGTAGGTATTCTATTAGGCTAATATTTGATGGTGCGGTAAAGTATTTGACATAACCACTGACATTCCTGTCGTATAAACAGTTAAGTTGACAATACTAAAACGGATACATTTAATTTTACCTTCCACTGCCTTCTCCTATCAATAGGCTTTCGTAATTCAAGTTGTTATCCTGTATATTATGTACTTTACTATGACGCCGTCAAAACCCGGAAGCCCTCTCGTAACAGAGACTCGAATCGTGGAAGTCTTCGATATCATTTAATATTACAGTAAAACTTCGATCAACCGTCAGTAGGTAAACTAAGCGACTACGAGCACAGTCACTCGACGTGGACACGCTGTATAAGCTGTAGTTTTGACAGCTAAAACCTGTCAAACTGTCATAATTATGACAATTTGCTGGTGTTACACAGGTTTTAGCTGTCAAAACTACAGCTTATACAGCGTGTCCACGTCGAGTGACTGCGCTCGTAGTCGCTTAGTTTGCCTACTACCGTCAGTGGTCGGGACCAGAGGGTGACGGATATGAGAAAAAGACGGATAATAGAAACAAAATTTTATGTATGTACTTGTAGTTCTTTCTTTCAAACACAACTACATACATAATATTTTTACTTAAATACATATATGTGCGTACACGTATTTTAATGGAATGTACATATTTCTTAAATAACATTACATATACATATGTATTAACGAATTACATTTGCATAAATGCGTGATTAATCAAAACGGCGCCTGCGCCCTAGAAACAAGTTTCACAAAAATTAATTCGCACGGCAGCAAGTATAGTGACGGTTAACAGAAGGTGACGATGGATCGAGTGACGGTTGATCGAAGTTTTACTGTATTTATTTATTGAAAAATTGCTATAAACACCACTTAAAACTACCGTCTCATAAATGGGTACACGTGCGAACTGCATGTCCGTGGAATGTGAGGCAGTCAATTTCATGTTTCATAAATGCGGACATTTCAAATATTGAAGTTCTTCAAATAGTAGTGAATACTTTATTAAAAAATTATATCGAAAGTTATATTTCATAAAAAACTTAATTTAATGTGGTACAAACTATGACCCGCCCTAACAATGTAATTAAAATAATCATTGTCATTTAAAAGCATATTAATCTTGAAATGTAAGTAAATAAATAGTATATGTATATACGAATTTTCGATCTGTTGTCTCATATTTACGTTTACTTACGTGCAAGTTTTGGAACGGTATATTCAATCATTTATTTCAAAATATTTAGTGTCTTAAAAGGATCAAATGAGGTGACCGAGGCGGCCAGTCATAATCGCTATTTCTCGATATCAGTCGTCTTGGGAACATTAGCTTCAATAAATCGATGATTTGACGAACGGAATGGCATGTTACGCCATCCTATTGGAATCAGGAATGCTCCATCTCAATTTCAGCCAGTTCATTTGCCACAAAATCGCGTATCATCGCTCGATATCGCACTCCATTCACCAATACTATTGTGCTACACTCATCTTCAAAGAAGAGCCTATGGCTCTTTCTGAGCACATACCGTATCAAACAGGCATTTTTGGCGGATGTAAAGGCTCCTCGTGAATCAATTGAGGGTTTATGAATCCCCAATAACGAACATTTTGCGCATTAACACTGCAACAAAGCGAAAAATGAGCCTTGTCGGCCTGGATCAAGTGGCGCCAAAAATCGGCTTCTTCGGCCAAAATGTTTTGCATGTTGGTAGCGTACTGGGTGCGACGGGGCTTCATTTGTTGAGCCGTTTGCATTTTGTATGGCAAAACATGCAAATCCACTTTCGAAATTCGCCACATGGAGGTTGGAGACAAACCAAACTGTTGAGCTCGACGACGATACGATGTTCCGGGGCTGTCAGCAACATCGGCTCGTACAGTATCGATAACTTTAAATTTTAAGCCTTGATATTGTCACTGAACCACTTTCATTAAATTTACCGACCAACAGCCAAATTGTCTTCGGTGTGGGCACATTTCGAGCGCGATACTTTTTTCTGCGTATTCTTTTGGTGTGTAGTGATTCATGGTTAAAATTGTATTGGAATGACGCTTCCAACGCACGATCTTGTTTGTTAATCTGACATCTGTATGTCAAGTTATTCAAGTTTATTCGATACTTCTTAACTTGACATTTCTCGGTTTTGACGTTTCTCGATAGAATGTGGACGTTTCTCGTGGCATTTCTCGACGTTTTCAATATTTTACATGATAAGCCATGTATGGAATCACCACTAGACTGCTTAGTAGATCGAGACATCTAGCGAAACTGACAATCCACGAATTGTCCGAGCTAGATCGGTATCTGCTGTTACCGACCTGTCTCATTTGACACTCGGTAGTCCTACTTCCAATCTTGTCCACTAGAGGGAATGAGTTTGGAATTAGTCCATCGTTGCAGGTGTTTTGCAATACCGGTTGAGAAACGAACTGCGATGAAATTAGGCTTCACGTAGTAGTTGAAAAAAAAAATGTGGTGGCATCTTCTTATTACGGCTGATAATGATGAATTTATTGTTAGGTTCTATCATGTCGCCGTTACCGTGGTAAGTGAGTCATTAGCAGCGATTACTTTTACCTTTTTTGAATTTCTTTGATTAATAAAAATGCCTGTTAAGTAATCATTTAAATAACTTGCTAAGGCTTAGAGTAGCGAATACTTTAAAGGTCGTATTTTAAAAAAGTTCAATAAACCCATATCGGAATTTATGTAATCATACTTACGGATAGCGTTGTATACCTCCTCGTTTGGACCCCTTTCCATCTGACGGCGACGTCAGGGAATTTCTAGCCCGTATCTCGCTTTATAACTCTAAGTTAAACAGTGTTTTTCGGTCCTTTATGCGCCGGTTTTTTTTTTAAAGGGCTAAAAGGGATTTGTCCTCTTTTTATATTAGTCGCGTACAAAACGCGAGCTACTGAAGCTTTTGTGCTTACGTGGGCGCAGACAATCGTGACGCTGTATCCGAATCGGCGATTCCCATTGTTTTCATGGGGAGGCGAAAAATAGACTTTTTTGTATTTAGCGAAGTGATGGGAGTCCCTTTTTCGGCGCTCTCTCATATTGTGACAGGGATCTCTTTGTTATTAGCTTGCCTTGGATCGCTTAAGACCCGCATTTAAATCGTACTTACGACGGGAAAACGGCAACGTTGAGCATTTACAGTCGCTGATTGGGTTATTGAGCATAAAGAAAAAAATTACGTTTTCTTTTTTTTTTTTGGTCTTACCGAAGTAAATATTAAAAAGGATTTTTAGAAAGGAAATTGAAGATTTTTGTATTCGAAATTCATGTATGTAAAACAACCCTAACTGAGGCAACATTCCCCCGTATCTTGTCACCGCCGAAGAAGAGTGAAACGCAAGGAGGAACCTTTAAAATCTTAATCACTTTTCGCGCTTTGCGCACTGATTCGTATCAGGATCCCAATTCGCCTGCAATTTAATCTATTGATTCGGCGTTTTAAAAGGGAGCAAAAGATCAGCGACGCGCGGAGCCGAATAAAATAGGCCATCAGAGAATGATAGTGTGGGAACCGTGCCATTGTACGGACATATGACGTGCTCATAGAGGCATTTGGTTTGAATTAATAGCGTTTCGTGTCGAGTCGACCCTCTCTTGTCGATTTTAAGGATACATCTAATATACCTTTAATAGGTGTGTGTATGTATATTGTAAAGACTAGCAAGTATGTAGAAAGTTTATCGGAATGACAGATGTAACCGAGACATTAATATATGTACGGATGAACCTGTATATATCGTGCGAACGCGACATATCGGTGTACAGGCACAGCTAAGCCGAGGTAATCCTATCATCCGATAGTGTCATGTCATTCTGTCAGTCGCTCGCCCAAGGGTCAAATATAAACGCAGCGCATGCGTTATGTCTGATCCTTTGTTTTGTAACGTGAGTATTGTGTACCTACAGAAATGGAAATTCAACAATTTAACGATACATACAATATTTCAATTCTATAGAAGAGGCATTTACAATCAACAACAAATTTAGTAATATTATTTCATTATTGTCTTGTCGTATTGTGAATACTGGGTGAGCAGTTGCAAATTCTGATTACATGTGATCATGTTTGTTTCAAAAATTATGCCGAAAATGTTGTCCATTTCTTTAGAGATAAAATCGAACACTACGCTTCATGTTCTCGAAAACGATTTACCAGAAGTATTGGGAAGCTCTGCGATTGTGTAATGTTCGGTCTTAAAACTGGTATTCTTTAAATATAAAAAATAAAAATCTCTTCTGGGTTCTTCCGACGCCCCCAGAGTTCGTATGCGTTCGCCTAAGAACCATAAATATGACCCTAAATTATTTAAGAGAAGACACTTACTTATTGTATTCAATTTACTAATTACATCTACGATATGTACCGGGTGGCCAACTAAGAATGTCGCTCGACCATATCTCAGGAACGGTTTACAGTACGGCTTTGGGAAAAAATATTACTGACTAAAGTGACCCCGAGAAACATCTGGAAATTATTTATAAAAGTGTAGGATGACCGCTAGAGGGCCTAACTGATCACCAAAAATTTTAATTCTTATTTTACGCAAAATTTACCAACTTAAGGTCTATCATAAATATGAAAATCGAAATCTACTGAAAATTTTGCATATCCTACATCGGACAACTTTTTTGTATTTTGTCAAATAAGGGGAGTGCAGGAGGGGAAACTTTGTACTGAAAGAACGCTTATATAACTCCGGTTCTATTGAACCGAATTTTTCAAACTTAGTCTCATTGAAAACAGCATCCCTCCATCAATCAAATGCTTACAAATAGGAACCACTGTAATAAATGACGTGCATGCTAGAGGGCGCTGTTTAAATTTTTTCGGAAATTATGATTTTTCCCGAAAATATTAAATGGAAACATACATTTTTGACAACAAATTAAAAAAGTAGGTTAAATTACCAACAAATCAGCGAAAACCGGGTGTCGCTACCTTTTACCAATCCGACGAAATCTTCAGAAACGTGTGGATGGAAAAAAATTCTTCTATAAATTTAAATTATTCTGCTTCCCGTGAACGAAATTTAGCAAATGTGGTGTTATTAGAAAAGATTTTCATTGGCTTATGCATTGTGATTCAAACTGTTTAATATTGTTTTGTCCATTGCCGCTAGAGGGCGCTAAGGAAATTTAAATATGTACCTATATTTTATAATTTTTGAAAAGAACAGTGTGTGGAAGGTTATACTTATGCTCATACTATAAAATCATGAATTGAAAGCTTAAGATTTTAGTGAAAAGCACAACGATAGAATTCAAATAAATAATGCAGAAAAACAACAAAAAAGGAAACAGCACAATAAAGTTAATATTAGTGGCGGCTTGAAGTTGTCTCCTATTATTTTCGATGCAAACTTTCTCTCTACAACGAGTGGATAGGACTACAGTCTCTATTTCTGTCTTAGAAATATTTTGAACGATATATCCTATTCCCACAACCAAGTTGTAAAGAGCGTTAGATCGCGTTGCAAAAATAAGATATCTTTTCGCTCCCACAAACAAAAATCTAAACAAGTCAAATTTGGGGTTCTGGGTGGCCATGGAAATAGACTGACGTATTAAATCCACCTATATCAGAGGGCAGAAAATTGCGAATATTTACGAAAAAATGCACAGCAGACTCATCATATTGGAAAGCATATTATAGCGAATTACTGGCGACATGTCTTCTATTCTGTTCTCTTTAACGCCCTCTAGCGGTGACAGAAATAAAGGCAATTTCAAACAATTTGAATCGCTAACAGTAAATTTAGGTAAATCCATAATTGTCTATTTTTTTGGCCGCCAAGCATTCCACACACTGTTCTTTTCAAAAATCATAAAATTTACGTATTTGAATTTCTTTATTGCCCTCTAGCGGTGACAGACAAGATAAAATTAAACAGCTTCAATCACTAAATATAGAAAAATAAAAATTCTTTCTAATAGAACCAAATTTGCTAAGCAGAATAATTTAAATTTATAGAAGAAATTTTTACCATTCACACGTTTCTGAAAATATCTTCGGATTGGTAAAACATAACGATACCCGGTTTTCGCTGATTTGTTGATAATTTAGTCGGCTTTTTAATTTCTAGTCTAAAATGTATGTTTCCATTTAATATTTGCGAGGAAAAACCAAATTCCCGAAAAAAATTAAACAGCGCCCTCTAACATGCACGTCATTTATTAGATTGGTTCCAATTTGTAAGCGTTGGATTGGAGGAACAATGCTGTTTCCAACGGGACTAAGTTTGAAAAATTCGGTTCAACAGAACCGAAGTTATAAGCGTTCCTTCAATACAAAGTTTCCTCTCTTGCCCTCACCTTATTTGACAAAATACAAAAAAGTTGTCCCATGTGAAATATGCAAAATTCTCAGTAGATTCCGATTTTCATATTTATGATAGACCTTAAGTTGGTAAATTTTGCGTAAAAAAAGAATTAAAATTTTTGGTGATCAGTTACGCCCTCTAGCGGTCATCCTGCACTTTTCTAAACAATTTTTAAATGTTTCTCGGTGTCACTTTAGTCAGCAATATTTTTTTTTCCCAAAGCTGTACTGTAAACCGTTCTTGAGATATGGCCGAACGACATTCTTAGTTGGCCACCCAGTAATAATATAGCATTTGTTAAATATTTAACAATAGAAATTTAAATTATTTATTACGTTAACTAGAAGAGAATTTACTGCTTCAAAATTTTATCTTTAACTTGTGTATTAGTGTTACAATAATGTAATTACTGAGTTTAATATTGTCTGTATAGCACATTCTTGTAGCTAGACATTGAAGACAAAATGAAGATTTTTCTGCTTTTTACTTAGTCAAATGTTTAGTAAAAATATATTATTTTCATTCCACCCCACGATAAAATGACTTGAACACACTGTATTTTTTCAGTTATATTGTAATTTACACATTATGGAAGCCTCTTGAAGCACAAAAAAAATGAATTTAACACTATGCCAATTAGAGTTTGATTTTTTAAATCATAGCAACACTTTATTTTATAAAATCAATATTTTATTTAGTTCCAACATGCTTAGATAACATAAGGATACCTTTGCCTATATAATTAACTAAAAATATATTTCTAGATATTAGTTGAAATATGTATTATGCATACTAGAAGAGAGTAAACAGATTAAAATGGGAATCTAACCTAAACTTAACTAGTAGTATCAATAGTTACGTATAATTCAATAAACCACTGTTTTGTACAACTTCTTCTTGATTATAATAGATTTTTAAGAAAATCATTTATTTTACTCAAATTAACGTAATTTTTTCATTTTAATATATCTTCTATTGGCAAGTAAATATTTATTTGTTTCAAGTAAATATATTCAAAGAAGCCTACATCTTTGGTCCAAGAATACGTTTTTATGTGTGTGTGTTCCCCTAATCTTGTCTGTGTTTCCCGTCAGTAAACTTGGGTTTGCCAGAGAGTCCCAGAATTTGCCGACATCCCCCTCAATTCCCCTCAGCCTCCTATGATCCCACATGTTTACCCGTGTTCGCCTTGACTACATCTGAGCTTTCCTAAGTTCTCCTGAGGACCCTAGAGTTCGTACACAAGTTCCCTTTATCTAGCTATGGCCCCCCGTTTATCTGCATGCCACCTGACTTCGAATTGCCTGCGATCCCCTAAGTTTATCTGTGTTCTCCTTGACTACAGCTAGGCTATCCTGGAGTCATCCTGGATTCACTTAAGATCCTCTGAATTGTCTGCGCTGCTCTTAAGCGGTCTACAGACTCTACGAAGTGTTGTATTACTTGTCACTACTACAAGTTGGAAATAAAGTCGTACTAACTACTGTTGTATAACGGACTCTACAAGCAATCGTTTCGTCTTTTGGCCTCCTTAGACTATCGAACCAGCTACGATTGTACAACAGATTGTACAACTGATGGTTTCGTCTATCTATATAAGCTACTTCAATTTTTCTGCGGTTTCCCTCAATACAGTTACCTAAGCTTCTCTGGATTCGCCCGATGCTTCCAAGGCTTACTTGCATTTACCAAAGTCCCTCCCAATTCGCTTTATTTCTTTAATTATGTCTGTGTTTCCACTTAGGACACATACACTCCTCTGAGTGCTCCTTAGGTCGCCTGTGTTCACCTAAGTTCCCCTGAATTGCCTGCGATCCCCTAAGTTTATCTGTGCTCCCTTTGGATACACTTGAGCTGCTTTAGAGTCGCAAGAAAGATGCAGAATTCGCCTGTGTTGATCTAAATTCTCCCAAGTTGTCTGCGTTCTAAGAAATCTTCCTTTTTCCCAATCTATCTTGTTGATCTGTGTTCATCCATGCATGGAAAATTATAATTGAATGTAGAGGGTCAATGAAGGTCCATTGGAAAGTTCATGGACTTCATTGGTCCAGTTTTGGATGATATTTAAACACATTTCATTCACACCAATCTAGATGTTACTCAAAGTAATAGAAATTTAAATCTTGATAAAAATGAAGTGTGCAAGTGTTTAATTTAGGATATTACTGGATTAAGTTTTCCGAAAGAAAGTCCAGTTTCTCAAAATATTATGTCATAAATATGTAAAATGTATAATCAATTTTTCCACCTTTTAGACATGAAATCACCTACAAATTATACCATACCAAACGAAAGGCATACGATGTTCTAATTGATCATAAGAATTTGACATAAAAGAAAGACCAAAACAAAATTTATGATTTGCTTTTTCGTCCAGAAAGTCATAAAATTCCTCCTCTCACTAAAGAAGAGAAAAAAAAACTTGTTCATAGTACCATGAAAAAGGCTACACATTACTTTTTTCCACAGCGAATATTAGGTGTTCGCATATAAGTATACAAAATAAATTATGTGCCCCGCATCGTCGAGAGAGAGAGAGAGAGAGAAAGAGAGAATTTCAGCCAGTTAGATTGGCAACATCGCTACGGTTCGTCGTCGGCGGCTGTATAACCCACCACAGTCTAAATCACCTACGTGTCGGGGCGAATGTTTGGGGGGGCGTTAGCGTCAGAAGGGGGTGGTAGTAGCGGGTATATAGTAGAGAACCACGCCGCAGGCAGTCCGTAACCCTGTGAATACACAGCTGCGAACATCAGCCCCGCTCATTAATGATGATGTGCTACCATCGGCCTCAAGACTACTTCACTTTTCGCTACATCCCGGCTAGACAAGGGCTGTTCGTCAAGAGAGGATATCCACGGATGATAAATCGTTTTACCGGCGCTGATGTCGGTACCGGAGTAAAGCTCCGGCCTCTGACGTTTTACCGTTTCGTGTTTATTACGGACTGGTGTGGTGGAAACGTGAAAACGAAACAGGAAATGTTGTATATTGCACGTCAGAAATTCGAATTCTATTATTGCTGTCATGAAAAAATTAAAATCAGTTACTTTCACTATTTTCCTTAATTAGCAAAGGTGTTTTAAGCAATTAATATTTTGAACATTATCAAACCATAATGGCTAGTTAAAATTTGTGATATGTGAAACAAGACAGAGCTTTTGCTAAAATTCGACAAGAAAATGGGCTTGCAGAAACACAATAGACATTTTAGCAAAGATGGATACAGTTCATTTTCCAGGAGACCTAATGAAATCGATTTATTTACTGGACGTTATTTATTTTATAACGACAGCATGGAATCAAGTGTCTTCAGTTAGAATTCAAAATTATTTTCGTAAAGGTGCGTTCAAGTATTCAGAAGTTTTTCAGACTGATAGCAATTTTGATGCTGAAGATGAGTGCATTAATCTGGAGCAAATGATGTTAATTTTGATGAACACTCAAGTGTTAACAATAACTTCCCATGGCTCATGAAGATGGAAATGTAGAAGTAAGCGTTGAGATTGGTGAAATATTGCTCCTGATGATGCAATCTGATTCTGATGAGGAGTTCGTGGTGAACACAGACATTGTCAGTATTACATATGTTAAGATGTCAGCCGCCCACTATGAGGAACGTCAGAAAATCAGTCCATATTTCAATCTGGATTCCACACACTTAAAATAAAACATTCCAAAATGAAGTCGACATTTACCCGACTACGCAATTGCCTAATTCATGCAGGAACTCCAGTAACTGGTTAGGAACTACAGTAACTGTATGCCCAAATTATCAGAGTTTGGTGGTCAATAACATCAAATGGCTTACTAAGGTTAAAAAATACTCCACCCACATACATATTATCATCTAAGGCTGAGTACCTACACAGTACGTCAGCTGTAGACTTTTTGGGGGCAAATCCAAACTGTGTAGGAAAAATTAGGATGATGATGATTTTCTAAATAATCCATTAATCTTTCATTTATTAGTTTTTCAAATATTTTTGCGAAAGCGGAAATCAGCTCGGGGCGGCATCCTTGGAGAAAAACCAGGATTTGAATAGTTATGAAAAATTAATAGGTGGAATTTTAATAAAATGTGCTTTTAATATGTTTTACGAACTTTTAAGTATTGATTGTATCAACTCACTTCAAAAATCCTCAAGCATGAGAACTACATAAGAAGATTGAGATGTGTTGTTTTTAAACAAAAACGCGTTTTGATAAATGAGTAGAGATTTCGTTTGTTAAAGACTAAATCTAAAACCGAACCAAAAATACGAGCAACATAGATAAAATATCAAAATGTTTCAAAGAAACCTCTCACATAAAGTTCTGCAAAAGAATTTTTTACTCTGTGTTTCCATTTGTTGGAACATGTATGAAAGCGGAGAGCACGTCCTGACAAGTTTTGACACGATTTTTACCCTACCATTATAAAAGAAAAAGAGGCATTCGATCGTTTCATTTATGCAATAACTGGCTCACAGGTTGGTTATTAGTGGACTATTAGGTTGTGTTAAATAATTCAAGTTCTTATGCTCCATTGTAATTTGCTACAAAATCTTAAATTGTATCAATCCAATAAATAAGCTCTTGCAGACAAAACACTATGACATACCATCTGCTATGGAACTCTTGAAAAATTGTAAAGAATTTTTCATGGATCTTAAATCGGACAAGGCCTTTAATGGAATGCTTTGCGATGCTTGAGGACTCGTCCACGAAATTGATATACCGGTTAATTTTCAGCTTACCCAAGCTATCAGAGTTCGAAAACGAAATGTTAATTTTGACTATGATAATAATAATAATAATATTTTTAATTTTTGGACTACAATATTTATAGGATTCCTAAAAATATTAAAATAAAGAACTAACTTTATGTTAGTTTTTAAATTGCCTGAATGGCATTTGTTTATTGTTGCTATTATAGACAGTTTATTGAATGTTTTAATAACCATGTAAGGAGGATTTCTCTTCCAAATCTAACCTTTTATGAGGCACGAGATGATCCGATAGAAGATCCTGCTTTGAAAAATAAGGCAGAGTTTTATTTTTTCACATTACACCAAACTATTAATGCACTTGAATGCAGGTTTGATTTGATCAGTACCCTCTAAATTTCACCGATACAATATTTATGCGATTCCCAAAAAATTGTAAAGATTAAAATAGTGTTTTTGATGGGGATTCATCAGATTTAAACGCACTGGACCTAGAACAGTTCTATCGGTCTTGATTTTAATAAATTTTAATATCCAATCGATATTTTAACATTCATTTCAAAGGTGGATTTGTTCCTAATCTCGGTATTTTTTAAGAATCTTACTTTCCGAATAAGTGTGGCAAATGGAGAAAGAAGTTTCACGAAATTAAACTTAATCAAAAATTGTTTACGCTCTAAATCCACCGAGAATCGGCTAAATGGCTTGACAACATTAGCCATTGAACATGAGCTAGCTGAAGAAATTGATATCAAAAAATTATTAAAACATTCTTAGAATTAAAAGTTAGAAAAAAACCCATTTAAGTTTAACTGTATTTTTAATAATTCCGTTTTTGTTTTTAGTGGTTCTATAATTTGTTTTACTATTTTTTTCCTATGCATTTTGTAATTGTGTACTAGATTTGTGCGTTTTCTGCTTTTATTCAACCGTAATTTCAATTTAACCAAAATCATAAATCAAACTTCAACTTCAACAGTTTTAATAGCAATATTTGGATCAGTTATATTTTACTATGTAAGCGTGGGAAGGGTTTAGGTTATCTTTTAAATTTTATTATAAAGCAGATTTCATCTTTCTGTCAAAATCAAACTGCCAGTGCCGGGATTTTAAAATCTTCAAGCAATCGGGAATTATTCCGTTTTCCAAACACATATCAATCAAAGTAGTTAAGGGTGTGGCTATGTGGATGGAGACATATTTTAAGATGTAGCAGGAAATGTTGTCCTATACCAGTAGATGATTTAGTAGTTGAGTCTGTATCGTCTGTATAATTTTCCATACCATTTGAGACTTGTTACACCAGAGATCATGACACTAAAATACAATTTGTTGGCATCCGCAACACGGGATTTATAGTTTCTTTGCAGTTGTTTATGCAAATTATGGAAATACTAGATAATGATGAAGAGGATCAATCAAAACGTATAAGGACACAATAGCGCGTTTACAGAGCAATCAACTGCAAATCAGCAGCTTTATTTCATGAAATTTGAGTCTCCCAACTCCATTTCCACATATACTGATGTTAGCGAAAAAGTTCACTCCATTTATCTCAATGTTGAAGCTCAAAATTGTGTTTTTGTTGTACAAAACCATGTGGAGGTGAGGGGGTTGGAAACGTGCAGCCTTACGAATCAACAATCAACCAAAGCAAGTTATAGTCTTTAGCGAAATTTGAACCGTATTTGGGGCAATACAATTAACTACAATAATTTTTCTCGCAATTCTAATATTTTTAAAGCTATCTATCGACTTACAATTAGTCAGAGCAAAATTATTAAAATAAATTTTAAACTAAACATTATTACATATTCAGGCCAAGTTGATCTAACTAATTATACAATAAGATTACCCGAACATTTCGATATATTCACCTTTCGGCTCATAAGCGACGTTTGATTAATGACGGTTCGTAATCTAACTTGGATTATTGCTGAACGCTTCGTACGCTTCCCCGGATGGTCGGATCTGTAGGCCAATACATACTAAGCTTACACAGTTTGATGTCATGAAAGCACCTAATCATCCATTATGGAACGATTCCAACTTGACACAATTCTGAATATAATTATTACAGGATGGGGATCTATAACGTACTATGTGTAATAAGGAAGAAATTTGTGGTTATGTAGAATTAATTCTTTTGTCAGAAACGCAAAATAATTGCTTGATTAATTGATGGGAAGATTGACTTATCACTATTCTATTTTAATAAGAACTCTAGAAGTGCAATAAAAATCGCATTGAAGGTTCTTGCTTGTTAGATTTTACAAGACTTTTAAACAAACTACCCAGTATTAAAATTTTGTCTTCACATGCTCTCAAAATCTACCCCCAATATATTAGATCTTACACAATATTTATAACATCTTAAACGGGCTATTTACTGTAAAGAAATGCTATCTGCTCTAAGAAGGCTTAGTGCCGCCCTATTTATCGTCCCGCCAATCCCCCATTAATGCGACGTTCAAAATTGGGCAAAAGGATCAGCGGTTACAAAGTAGAATAGTCGAAGAGGATGAAGAAGAAGAAGAGGAAGAAGAAGATGATGTCGTCGACGGAGAAGATGCAAGTGATCCTGATCCCGGCGTACAGACGATCCCACCCTTTTGTCATTTGCACCTACCCCTAAGCCGGGATCGTGCCTTCAGGCAACTTACGTAAAACCATCACGCTAACGTGTGGAATAAAGCGGTACAGAGAACACAGACGGAGGGATCTTAATTTATTCAGCGGTGTAAGATATATACACGTGAGAATCCTTACACTGATACTAGATGATTAATGAAGGTTATTTAATCGAAATTAGGTGCTTTCAGTGTGATCGATACGTGTGTTAAGTTTGCTCTCTCGACTTATTTGCTAACTGAAAGAATTATTTCTCGAGAAATATATTTTAGTACCGTTTTAAAATCATTGAATTGATTGGAAGTTTTATTAAATGTATATATATAAAAGGAATGTCTACTAAACTAACACATGAGCACCAGATTGGTAGAATTTTTAATCATCAAGTACTAAAAGTTCGGTAAAATGGGACACACCTCTTTCTCTGATTTTTTATTGTAAACTTCAGCTTTTTTACTAACACACATTTCAAACTTTGTCCATCTCGTCTAGACAACTGAATGCCACCTCTTTGTTGCCCATTTTTTATCGATATTTAACATACAAATATTAAACTCGACCATATTCGAGTTTTTCAATGTTAAACTACCCTACAGTACGTCATTCGATCAACTCAATTATCAAGTTCTTTTTCGATTATTTGGGCTTTCGATTTCGTGTTTCAAAGCTTCAATTGTCTCTAGATGGTTAGCGTAGCAATTATTCTTAACACCTCACAAAAAATGCCCAAAAGTTCAATTATTATTGGCTGTGTGGCAAGTAACATCGTCCTGTTCAAACCAAACATCGTCCATGTCGACCTCTTCAATTTGTAGAATCAAAAATGGTCCAATTACGCCAACATGGCAAAATTTATCAACTTCTCAATGATGGCATTTGAATTATCTGAGGTTGAAATGCGACAATGTTGCTTATTGATATAGGTTCCGATGTTGAAAATGGACTTCATCTGAAAAGATGGTTTTTCGGTAACAATGTTCAAGTCTAGACCATTGGGGAACCGAACCCATATCGGATGGTCATGAGACTTTAGTTCCGGAACAAATTGAAATTAGTAAGTCTTCATAGGCAAAATTTTCCTTAGAGAAGTGCAAGAAATGTTCAATCACCTCAGAACGATGACGAGTTGATGTTGGTGGATTTTCAGACAGACTAGGGACAAAAGTAGCAATGTTTGCAACTGAACGCACTGGACGAGAGCGCGAACGGACTGTTTTGTTCAATAACGAACCAATTTTACGAACTCGCTTCACGAAATGACCCAAAAACTGAGTTGAAGGCCATTTTCCAGTTTTGTTTAATCGTAATGGGTCCCATTTTGTAAATGTCAAACATAACATTAATTTCCTGTCAATTCGTGACTGTCATTTCTATCTGTCAAAATCAAAATAATCGGTGGTTCAAATTCCAAACGTTAGATGGCCCGTGACAGATGAGATTTAATTGTTAATGTTAAATTTTCATATATATTTAATTTTAAACTATTCAACTTATCGATGTTTGTGTAGAATTTAGTGCAATAATAAAACTAAATTCAGTTGGCAATACTGTAGAGATTAATTCATAGTATAGAACATAAACATAAATATTTAGCTGTCAAAAGTTTAACGACCGATCTTATAACGTACAAATTGTAAACGTCTTTTGTTATAGATTTTTGTACTCAATATATTCTTTTAAAATCTTCTGTGTTCGCTAATTTACTACAGTTTGACATTTAAATGCTGCTAAATTTATCCATATTTAACATTTAAATGTCAAAGTTCTCCATATTTTACACCTAAACGTCAAGTTGGTTTATAGTCGGTGTTTAAATGTTAACGTCTCTATATTTGTTATTTTTGTGATTTAAATGTCAAACTTATCCATGATTGATTTTTAAATGTATATTATAAATAGTCTTAAATTTGTTTGCTTTTAACGTTAAGACGTCAAACTTGTCAATATTTGAGATTTAAATGAAGAACCTTGTTGATATTTGACTACTAAATGCCCAACCGATCTGTTTTCGACATTTAAATGTCAACATCTTCATATTTGTCTTTTAGATGTTGCTAAACTTGCCCATACTGATGTTAAAATATCAAACTAGTCTACAATCGTCATTAAAGCGTTAACTTATTATTATTTGTCATTTAGGCATCACTATAAGGGTCATATCTATAGTCTGCGCTTGAGGTTGTGTCGATGCTTGAGCACGCGATTTTGTCAGATTTGTAATGACATTTACGTCAAAATCGCGTGCTCAAGCATCAACAGAACCTCAAGCACTGACTATAAATATGACCCTAAACTAATCCATGTTTCAGATTTAAACGTCAGAATCGTATATATTTGACCTTGACAACTTAAATTTTTTCATGTTTGAAATTTAATACTTGAAATTTTTAAACTTGTTCATATTTGATATTGAAATGTTAAAAATAGTTCTTACCCAAATATTCAACTTTTCTATACTTGACTATTTGAGAAGTTAATGTTAAACTTATCGTTGTTAGTGATTTAAAGATCAAACTTGTCTATATTTGAGATTTAAACGTTAAATTTATGGACTAATGACATGTAAATGTCAAAGTTGTCTATTTAGTTGTTAAATTTCTTCATAATTGAAATTGTAATGTTAAGCTGGTCTATATTTAGATAATATCGTTCTGGTACATATTTGACAATTAAATGCCAAATTTCTCTATATTTGTCATGTAAAAATGTTAAACTCTCTGGTGTTACCGAATATTATCTGTGTTAGATTTGTTAATGTTTGACATTTATATGTTAAAGTTGTTTAGATTTGACATTTAAATGCAAAAGTTGTCTATAGTTGACATTTAAATGTCAAGGTTGTTTAGATTTGACATTTAAATGTCAAAGTTATCTATATTTGACATTACATTTTACACGGTTGATCGGCTGCCGTACTCTGTAGCGTCAGCCGTGGCAATCATTTGAATAATGTGTTTCATTCTTAAATGTAAAGGTTCAGTCTTTCAAATGAAACCATACTTTTGAAAAAGTATTCATTTCTTTTTTTATACCTGATTCAAATTCCAAACGTTGGATGACCCTCCTGTTATAGAGAAGTTTAACATTTAAATCTCGAGTATGGCCAAGTTTGACATTTGAATGTTAAATATCGATAAAAACTACATTTAAATGTCAAATTTCTCCATATTTGTCATGTAAAAATGTTAAAGTTGTTCGTGTTTATTATTTAAATATTGTTAATCCTATCCAGGTTTAAGATTTAAATGTTAAAATTATCTCTAGTTGATGTTTAAATGTTAAACTTGTCCCAATTTAATTGTCTTCTACTCACCGGTGTTACCGATTATTATCTGTGTTAAATTTGTTAATGTTTGACATTTAATTGTAAAAGTTATTTAGATTTGACATTTAAATGACAAAGTTGTTTAGATTTGACATTTAAATGTCAAAGTTGTCTATATTTGACATTTATACGTCAGAGTTGTTTAGATTTAACATTTAAATGGCAAAGTTGTCTGCATTTGACATTTAAATGTCGAAGTTGTTTAGATTTGAGATGTGATGTGAGACGTGTAAGATTCGAATGCGGAATTGGTCCATATTTCACATTTAAATATCAAATTTCCTGATAAAACATTGAAAAGCCTGAAACGTACCGGTATTTGTCATGTTAACCCTGAAACGTACCCATATTTGTCTGTTAAATATTCTTAAGCTTGTCCATGTTTGAGATTTAAATATGAAACTTGTCAATATTTGACATTTAAAATTTCTACATTAAACCTATTTATTTTTGACATTTAAATACTATTAAACTTGTCCCTGTTTGACAATCAAATGTTTCTAAACCTACCCATAATTATTAGAGTCCAATTTATAGTAAGGTTGTGTCGATGCTTGGGCACGCGATTTTAACGTAAATATCATTACAAAAATCGTGTGCTCAAGCATCCACACAACCTCAAGCACGAACTTAAATGTCAAACTTGGCCATACACTTGACTATTTGTCATTTAAATGTTGCTAAAGTTGTCGATATGATAAGCTATTCATGGATTATGTTTCTGATGGCGATTCAAATTAACCAACACATTTTCACTTCTTAAAATTAATTGTGTTACTCACTTGAATACTACCTACATAATTAATTTAGCCGTATATAAAAGTTTGCACCGTTGAATGGCAAAATAAAAGTTTAACGAAGGAAGATGTCAATAGACCGCAAGAGTATTGAAAATTTCATCATTCACTCAGAGTATACCTACTGTACGGATAAGAATAGAATTTTGGGTAAGATAGAGAACGAAACATGGCATCAAGAGAGCGCAACGAAAGGGCGATGTTCGCGACAAGTTTTGTAGTTGTTCAGCCGCAAACATGTCACCGATTCTCACCCTTCCGGCTACGTCGACACCTCCTTCTCCTTCTGCTACTTAGTTGCTCCACAAGCCGCCATTTCCGCAATGTTCCCGTGAGTCACTTAAAGTTGAGAAACTTGACGCCTTATTGGGAAACTTGAACGCATTATCATTCTCCGGATTTTCGCTGGCTGTAAAGTGGAAAGGGTTATAATTTACCTTTAGGAAGTTGATGAAGAATGTTTTTTTACTCTCTAGGAAATGTTTTGGAAAAAAGAACAGAAATTTGAAGTGATGGTCGCCAAAAATCATCTTCACATCGTCAGACGAAATCCAATTGAAGATAAACAAGGGACCTCGGCGTCGCAACGCCCAGGGGCAGCCGATATATATATATATATATACACCCGCTGAAAAGCAATTTCAGAGCAACACAACAACGTCCAGGTGTAAATCATGAAACACACGCAGGGAGATGACAACGGATAATCCATTTAAATGCATCCGCTTTCCGCACATCACTTCACAATGATGTATACGTACGTATTCGGAAAAATGCCTGATGATAGGGAAACATTGATCTGAAACGTGCGAGAAACTCACGCTGTGCGTTCAGTTATCGATGCTTCGCAACGGACGAATTGAATCCTTTGTGTCGAGGGAATAATGTAATTAATACCCCGCGGTGTTTATCTGTAATTCAGGTATATTCTACTACTTGTCAATTTTCTTCTTGCTTGTTCGGTAGGGTTTGCGAGTTTTATCCCGGAAAAAAAAATCCCTGAAAAATTGTTACATACAAGAAACTGGACCGATGATATTCTGATAGTAATCTAATCAAATGTGATGTTTTAAGGTAGGAAATGGAGACTGATTTTATTTCAATCTGTTGCTTTTGTATACAAGAAAATATAAAATATCTGTCGCGTGTTTCACTTAGATATATACGGCGAAAAAGATGTAACAAGACCACCAGATATAATATCTCTCACAAAAGATGATCTTTTAGTGATATTCCCTGTGTGTTCTCATTGTGTGCAACGGAAAATATGATAGGTCGGTATCCATATTATAAGGGAACGTTTCAAAGAAGTAATATCCTCGCTGGTTCGTCAGAGAGATTACTTTCTTACTCCTTGATGTTGTCGAAACCGCGGCATTGCCTATATATTGAACACGAAGCGAAACGGCAAAAGCTCCGGGGAGCTTTTTGCAACCTCGTTCGCCCGTAAAAAGCTTATTGAATCACATCACGGAATCTTGCTGCGCTAAATAAGCGCGACGATTGAATTTATAAGGGACGATGTTAGATGGGGATGGGTGGGAGGACGAGAGGGATGTCGCTTTTCCGAAATGGGTCCTGCGTACGTTTATATCCGTCGGAAGATGGTAGGGGATGATGTAAGCGGCGGCGAAGGGGATGAAGCGAGATGAGAATTTTCGGGTGCGTTGAAATCGTTTACGCGGAGCGCAGGAGATTTTCGGATTTCTTGTTATTTCATCTTGTTTCTTGTTTTTGTTAGGTGATTCGTAATTAGGCGATTGAGTTCGCGTGCGTTTTAACGGCGCTGTTTTTGCGACGGTGAATTAGCGAGGATTGCGAAAGATGATTAGTATTTGCGGGGGAATGATTTTCATTTTCTCGATGTTTAGGTATTCGTCTCTATCTTTGTGTTTAATAGAAATGTCAATGTTGTAACCGCGATATTAATTCTCACGTTATATTAATTTAAATATCTTACCACAAACGAATAAAATATCAGTAATTTGTACTCATTCTACAATTGAAATCCTTTTTGATACTGAGGATGTTTGATGGTGGATTATAAATAGGTTATAGTTGATATTACACATGAATTGGCTCAGATATAGAGGGTCCTTCACGAAACCCGTTAATTAGAAACTTTATGGAATCTACTGTTAGTACAATTCTGAAACTTTGACAGTTGCATTTGTAGTATTGGTTCTATTGTTTTAAAATATTTTCAACATTTAGGTACTACATTTACATTTTTTACTGCTATTCATTTATTTCGGATATGTTACATATTTTTGTCGTTACATCGTTATCAGAAACTAAGCTATGGCAATTAAGTGGCAATTAATTGAGTACAAGCGAGCGAAGAGAGAATTAAGGAAGTTAATTCTGAATTCCAAAAGGAAACACTGGAAGAAGCTGCTAGAAAACCTTGAACATGATGTTTGGGGCGATAGATTCAAAATAGTTATGCGCCATCTGGGCACCCTAGCTCCCCCGTACAACCCATCACAAGAACTTAAGGCACAAATCATTAGACAATTATTGTTCGTTATCAAGGTCGATTATTCTGAGAGATGTACCAGTAAAACTGTAGATGTGATGCCTTTTACGAGAGAAGAATTATTAGAAGCAGTATCCAAAATAAAACTTGGCAAATCCCCTGGATCTGAACACCTAAGCGCTGAGGCAGTAAAAATTATCGCGGAAGTGATTCCAGACACTTTGCCGGACGTCTTTAATAGGCTACAATGTCAGCAGCAGTTCCTTAAAAAATGGAAAGAGGCCAAAGTAGTTCTCTTGTGGAAAGGAAAGCCGATGGATTCGCCTTCAGCCTATAGACCGATTTGCCTTTTAAGTGTAATGGGAAAGCCATATGAGCAGCTAATCAAGAGCAGGTTAGAGGAACAAATAGATAAAAAAAAGGAGGACTGTCGGAGCGACAACTTAGTTTTGTCAAGGGACGTTCGACTACTCACGCAATTAGAACTGTAGCAGAGACGGTCAGAACATCTAATAAGAAATGGGTCGCATTAGTGGCGCTGGATGTAAAGAACGCCTTCAATAAGGCATCCTGGAACAGAATACTTGGAGAGCTGGTAAAAAGGAGAGTCTCCGAGTACCTTTTGAATATCATTGGTGACTATTTCCGCGAAAGAAAGATTACCCTGAAAAGAGGATCATGCCTGCATGTTAGCGCCGGGGTACCGCAGGGTTCGGTACTAGGTCCAACGTTGTGGAACATCATGTACGCTGGAGTCCTGAACTTGGAATGGATGGAGAGAATTACGGCGATAGCCTTTGCGGATGATTTAGTGGTTGTCGTAGAGGCAGGCGACCCAAGAGAACTGATGTTCAAGGCAGACAAGACTTTAGAAATAATCGCCGATTGGATGACCTCGAACGGGCTACAAATAGCTCCACAGAAATCAGAGGCCGCTATCCTCAAGGGACCCCGTAACATAGAAAACATTTGTTTTGAGGTGCTGGGTAGAAAAATCTTCCCTAAACTAGAACTAAAATACTTGGGTATTATCCTGGACAGGAACTTGACTTTTGGACCACAGGTCAAATATGTTATAAGCAGGGCCGAATCCAGCCTGGCAGCTCTGCAAAAACTCCTACCCAATATAGGAGGTCTGGGTGGTAAAAAGAGGGAGATGTTGTATGCAGTAATTCAGTCGCAACTGCTCTAGGCAATACCAGCTTGGTTTGGGGCATTAGGCACCAACAAGTACAAGGACGGGATGGAAAAGCTTCAGTGACGAACCCTCCTGAGGGTAGTGAGCGGTTAAAAAACTATATCAGGGAGCGCGGTTCAGGTGATTGCCGGGATTCCACCGATTACTCTGGCCGCGTAGGAACAGGGGAGAGCTTTTCATTCCAGAGAAAAGCAGTCAAGAACGAAGGAAGGAATAAATTAGATTTTGTGACTGTATGGACGAAAACCTTGATTCCAGATCTGGTGCCATAGGTTTAATGTAAATTTAGAAGGGTAGATTACTTCCTAGCACATTTCCTGTCAGGACATGGGCATTTCCACTGATATCTCGAGAGGTTTAATCTTGCGGAAAGCGATGCATGTCTCCATTGCGGTGTCACCGACACCCCTGATCATGCAATAATAGCCTGCGACAAACGGAATTAGAGAGTAGGATTGGCAAAAAGCTAGACCAGAATAACATCATTAAAGCAGTGATTGAATCTGAGAGAAATTGGATGGAAATACGAGCACTAATAGTTAAGATACTGTCTTCGCGAGAGTTCGAACAAAGAAGCGGAGTCAACGTACATGCAGGATAGGACAGGGGGAAGGAATAGTTGTTATACTATAGAGGGAACATCAGAACTCCTAATCCTCACTATGTCAAGGAAGGGAGAAGTAGGCAGAAGTATGAATGAAAGACAGCCCAATCATCCTTGAAGAAAAGAGGACAGTACCGAGGATGATAATGTGGGCGGTTCAATTGGGCCACTTGTTGAAGGCTGCGGCCTTCCTACACCCTTTTAAAAAAATCAAGTGGCGTCGAAATTTAATGTATTTATAAAAATATTTTTACATTTTCCAACGTTAATAAAATGTTTCGCCTATAACGTTTATACAACGTTTATGGAACGTTAAATTATAACGTTTTATTTTTGTGACATTAAGACGTTTCCTAAACGTTATATAAACGTTTTTTCTAACGCTTTGGACACCTTTTTAGAACGTTTTACAAACGTTACATGCTATCTGGGATCTTAGAGATCGATGGATAGGTCCTAACGGACCCTCGAAATAGCCGCCTAGGTCACCTAACCTAACTTTTTTTTTGTATGCGGTCATTTAAAAGAAAGGGTGTACGCAAGGGTAATAACAACAAAAACAGAATTAATCAACAAAATAGAAAGAAACATCTTTATAAACATACTATGTGATTGAATCTGAGAGAAATTGATGGAAATACGAGCACGTTTAGAAATTTTAATTACCAGCCTATGGAGAAAGCGTTAACGACAGAATTACAAAAAGGCTTATTCAATGTTTATCCCAGAATGGTCAACATATAGAGCATTTGTTTTTTTTTTTTAATTGTATTAGATTTTTATCTTTACCATTAATCCAATTAAAATCAGATTTTGTTGAAAATATGTTTAATATTTTAAAATTTTTTTACAATAGAACCAATGCTACAAATGCCACTGCCAAAATTTCAGAATTGTACTAACAGTAGTTTCCTTAAACTTTCTAACGGGTTTCGTGAAAGAAGCTGTATAATTGTGATTGTCGTTAATGTTCCTGGTTAGTCGAAGATCAAACATACTTCTTATCAAAGTTTCTAAAATAAGTTGAGGTGTGAGACCATATCTTTAAAACTGTTAAAAAAATTATACTCTGAAAAGATAAAAGGAAAGAAAGCAAGTATGAGTGATAAAGCAGTTTGATAATGAAGCAGATAAGAAGGAAAATTTTTATACTCTCACAAAAAGTCCAAATCTAAACCTCGATGAGGTCGTGTATTAAGTTCACAAAGTGATGAACGATAGTTTTGCATTAATTGTGTGAAATTATATTGAAAAAGGCTAGCTGGAAAGCATTGATTTGCAAAACACAATCTTTTTAATTTTCTTTTAAAACTATGGGACAAATTTTCAATTGATTTGGTAAAACATTAAACAACCGACATCCCATAAATGTCAAGCCTTTCTGAAAACAAACTATCCTGTCTGGAACATGCAATCTGTGATCAAAATGATTGGTATTACAAGAATAATTATATGGCAAATTCTCAAGTTTAAATTTATAGGCAAGACATGGAACTTCAAACACGTACACCTCACAAACAGTAACTATATTAATAGTTTTAAAAACCTCTTATTGTAGACTGTGCTAATCAATGCTAGTTTCTGAGCGTGTGGAGAGAAACTATAAGCTGGAACCTGCAAAATCCACGAGCATTGAACGATTGTGAAAAATCTTTATTACCAGTTTATTGATATGCAAACAAGAAAGGTTAGAGGAGTGCATTCAGAACTACGACGATATTGTGTACAAGAAGGAATTGAGTTCAAAATTTGCCAGTTATGAACAATGCTTCAAGTAATCCTTCGACTTTCGAAGACCCCCTAGGGAAGCATTAAAAACTTATTTTTACCTCCAAATACGACAGCCATCTTACAGCCCTTGGATGAAGGTGTAATAACAACATTCAAGTCGTACTCTTTAAGAAGCACATTTTTTTTTAATATGTGGTGGGTGCTTAGTTGCGGTGACTCCGTAAGCTGTATCACTTGTCTGGCTATCACTGCAACTCTCGCGGTGTAGTTTTTTGTATGTGTAAGTTGTGTTCAATTGGCTTTGTGACAGCATCATATCGCCTTTTATGATGCCGCGCTGTTAATCACTTTGCTCCCAACAGCGAATGGCAAGTCGATCCGGGATTAAACTCTCTGAAAAAATGTCACCGTCCCTCCAGAGAATTGAACCCCGGCGCCTATCGTCCTCTCACAACGATAGTCAGCCGTCTAACCACTGCGGCCATCGACCCGTTCACATCGGCTTATTAAAGATTTTTTTTTATTAATAAATATCTTTTTGTAAAACACAAAAACTAAATTGCAATCGCCATAATGAGCAATATAAAAGCCGGATCTACAAAATTTCAAAATAAGAAAATGCAAACTGTAGAAATATTACATTCTGCAATATAATTTTTGTAATAATAACATTTTTCACGTCTTAAAAAAGTAGATTGTATTTCTCTGAAAGTACAAATTATAGCCCATTTTTTTATCTATCATTTATCTATTTAAATTTTTTTCTACTTTAAATAATCCCGATGATTTTTTGCTATTATATTTTTCATATCCGCCGCGAAAATGTAATTACAATTGAAGCCTTATAACGGTTTCAATTAAATGCGGAACCACTTTTAAAGGCATCTCTTAAAGTCAACCGATGATTAGTAGACAGAACTAATACTCACAATTAGTCCTTTCACTCACATAAGTACACGAATTTCTACGGTTTAAGAGTCGATAATCTAATCACGGTTTAATTTAACTACATGACTATTCTTCGTTAATAACGTAACGATGAAAGCGATTAACTTCAAAGGATGTGATCAATTTTTAAAGGCGAATTCTAATTGCCGCGACAAATATGTGTGAACTTGGCGCAGAAGTATTCTCAATTAAATTTATTCACTTACCATCTTTGTTCATACTCGCTTCGAAGCACTTATGTAGACGGCACGCCCTGCACTGATTCCGATGGGTTTTGTCCACAGGACAACGGCCCTTCATCTCACCGGTTGCCTTACACGTATACACGCGATTCCTATGGATGCTGCGCTTGAAGAAACCCGAACATCCTGAAAAATCGTTGAGGTACGCGGAATTAAATGATGCGGAAATATTTACGTCGGTTAACTTACCATCGCAGCTATAGATGCCGTAATGTTTCCCTGAGCTCCTGTCACCGCATACTTTACATGGAATATCCAATAGTCTATCCCCTAGAAAGATAATTAGAAATATTTTAATTGAAATTAAAACTGTTAAATTTGCAATAAAATCGAATACATTTTTTCAATAGGAGTCAACCTATTCTTTTAGTCTATAAGGTTTTATTTGAGTGATTTAATGATAACTAGCTAACAGTTGCACATTTTGAACTGGAGAAAAAACTACCAAGAATGCTTATGTAGATAGTATTTGCGTATAATGGAGCACAGATAAAGATAAAGTGATTGAAAAGTTTGGAAAAGAAATATAATAAAACACTGTACACATTCTGCTTTATCCATTCAATTCCTTCCGAGAAAAATTTCCTAAAATAAAACAGATGAGCAATAAATTAATTATGCCTATTGAACATTTATTTTGGTAAGAAAAATAGAAATGAGCTTGGCTAACATTGGCTGACACAATTAGTTTAAAATAAAGGTATGAATGTAAAAAAACGTGGAGTTGAGCCAATGGTGACGAGGTGGATCGATGCCATGATAAGAAACAGAATGGTGCATGTGTCACAGAACCTATGCACTATCTGCGGCAAGTTCGAAGGCGTGGTATCCAAGAGGATGCAAGTCGCACTCATGAAGAGATGATGTAAAAGAGAAAGACTACACTACAGGCTATCAGGTTTAATTCTAAGATGGTACTTGACTGCTATAGGAAATTTGAAAAATTGGCGAAATATCACAGAACTACGCTGAGATAGTTGGCAAACCACTCTGGAATCAGAAGCAATGAAATAGCTGACAAGTTAGCAAAAGATGCCAGCGAATAACCATAGTTCCAGAACCAACGTGAGGAAGCAACATTTACAATTTGTCACCTGTATCAACTTTGTGTCACTTCATTTTCCTAAATAATTGATTAATCACGATTTCGTTCACAAATGTGATGATTGTCATGTCAAACACATTTTCAGGACATCTAATTAATAAAACTGAAAGACCATCATCGATCATCATCATCAGGTACATCGAGATTGCAGTCACACTAACACAAACGAAAAACACCTTGTCTCACAGTCTGAGTAATCTTTGTACTTCAATAGTTCGCCACATTTTTGTAACGGTGCTGAAAAACTTTTAAAACATTTCAAAAATATGCCTGTTCTCCATTCAAAAAGTGTGGATGCAGAATGGTGAAAGGAAGGGTGACCATCATCATCACTTTGATTATATGTAGGTATTCTTTATTAGTTTTTAATGAAATAAGCTCCGTTAGGTAGCTGTCTCTCTTCGAATATTGACAATAGTTTCAGTATTCGATATTAGAATTGATTCTAATGCCTTGTTATACAAAATAGTTGCGAAAACATCACAGAAACATCACCGTAGCCTGTTATAAGAAAAAAGAAACAATAAAATATGAAATTAAAAAAGTCTGAAAGTATCTCTCTGGAGAGGTTGGTGCAAATCTCAAAAGTGCTGCTAAACCGGTTAGATCTGTAAATAAGCTTTGATCAATCAAAGCAGCACTTTTGAGATTTGCACCAACCTCTCCAGATGGATCTGCTAATCTAAGCTTATCTGCGGATCTATCTGGAGAGGTTGGTGCAAATCTCAAAAGTGCTGCTAAACCGGTTAGATCTGCAGATAATCTTTGATCAATCAAAGCAGCACTTTTGAGATTTGCACCAACCTCTCTAGATAGATCTGCAGATAAGCTTTGATTGATCAAAGCTTATCTGCAGATCTAACCGGTTTAGCAGCACTTTTGAGATTTGCACCAACCTCTCTAGATAGATACTTTCAGACTTTTTTTAATGTCATATTTATTGTTTTTTTTTTCTTATAGCAGGCTTTGGTATTCTATCTATGGTGCTTTCGAAACTACAGTAGAACCCCGATTATCCATGCGCGCTTTATCCGGCGGGAGGAGGGGGCGGATTATCCGTGGCTATCGGCCAGAGGCTGACGCGTGAACCCATGCAGACGTTCGTCTCGGGGAATCCCCAACTTATGTGTTTAGTATGTATGCACTTTTTTTCGTCATCTATCGACCGGCTCATTAGTTGATAGTAAACAAAATTCAGCGTACCGGTGCTACCGAAAAGCGTAAACGCAATGTTTTAACTATAGAACAAAAAATGGAAATTTTGAAACAATTTGAGAAAACAAAAGCGTTACAGCATTTGCTACACAACATATAACATATAACATTGGAAAACAAACAGTTCGCGACATTGTGAAGAAGAAAACCGAATTACAAAGTTTTGTAGCTAAAGCTGACAGTGCAAAAGCTATTTCTGAGAGGAAGTCTCTTAAAGGATCTACTTTTCGAAAAGTTAATGATGCTATGACCAAGTGGTTCTTACAGGAAAGATCAGGAAGGGGTTCCACTTGCTGCAGGCTCAGAAACTAGTGCACCAGGTTAGCTTTACGTATTTTTGTACTGTTTTTTAAATAATTTTTTAATTGTTTAATTAGGTTTTGAGGTAAGCAAACACCGTTTAACAGTGATATGCTGTGCTAATGCATCAGGAACCCAGAAGTTTAGGTTAGCTGTCATTGGGAAAAGTGGTTTTCTCGAGAAATTTATACAAGTTAAAACTTTTCTGCAAGAAAATAATCTTCCACTCAAGGCTGTACTGTTACTGGATAATGCTCCAATACAGCGCAACTAAAGTCAGCAGATGGGAATATAGTCGCGGCATATTTTCCTCCGAATGTGACATCTACTGCCCAGCCAATGGACCAAGGTGTTATAGAGACCATGAAAGGCTTTATAGGAAAGACCTTATGTTTCAATTGTTGGGAGAAAGTGAGGAATGGAGGAAGTGGGATTTTGGAAACGTGTGAATGTGAAAGAAGCAATTTATGCTGTTGCTCGCGCTTGGAGTGAAGTGAAAGAGACTAACATTAAAAAAACATTTTATAAAATAGTGACCTTAGAAGATACAGCAGATGAAGAATGTGCTGAAAATGATAATCGCTTAAATGAAGGTGAGTTATCAATCGAACACATAGCATCTATAGCCTCACGAATCGAAGACTTGGAAGAAATAGACATCGAAAAAATAAATGAATGGATAGAATATGATCACCAAGAAAAAGGGTATCAGACTCTGGATGAAGATTATCTAAGGCAGACCTCTGAAGAAAGTTCTGACAAAAGTAGTGATGACGATGAAAATAATTTCGTCATCAAAAGAAGTCATCGAGAAGCAGAAGCATTTTTGGTTTTCAATAGTGCTAATAGCTAAAAATTAAATAGGTTGTTTTTGACAAAACGCCCCAATTAGAACTAGAAGAATATATTTTAGAATACCTTAATAAACATAAAAAAATGTTCATTTTTATTTTTATTGGCAAATTATCTCAAAATTTCTTGCACAATGCCTTGTTTAGTTGTGGAAATTACCTCCTCATTGAGCTGCCTGAAGATCGCGACGTAATTTTTGTTTAAAGCTAATGAGAATCTCAACAAAACGTCCAAGAAAAAGTATTGTGTTTAGCTTTGAAACCAATATAGAAGTTTGTATTGTTTCAAAAAAGAGACTACGATGTCGATAAAAGTTAAACGTTGGTAATCAGGGCAATAGACCACAAGTAGATAATTTTTTCCCAATGTTCAAAGAACTGATTGTTGCCAGCTATAAACCAGATACATCTCTCACACAAATCTTTGCCAGAGAACAACTAATAGAAAGGAGAAGAGCTGATCATGGAATCTATGCGCAGAATCGGAAATTACCATTTTCTGAATTGCATTTGTTTGTATTTATATTGTGTATAGTGTTTTATATGTTGTATAGTCGTGTCGTACTGCTTTCGAAAAATTGAATTTAGTTTATAATTTTTTAAGAATCAGTCGCTTGCAGTTCTCTCTAACAGTCAAAACAAAATCCCAAAAAAATCGTTCGTTAACCGTTCATAGTTGCATAGTACTACGTTTCATCCAACCTGTTCTTTTTTTTTACTATTTAACTAGCTGTATAAGTATATGAGGTCCTCAAACGATGCCACATCAATAAAAATAGAAAAGTCAGCTGTTCTCCCTTCTAGTTATTATGTGCCAGTGTCTCTTAGCGCTGGGCGTATCATTCATTTTTTGGGACGCGAAAAACTTAACAACCAAGTTTGTGCCAGCAACTACAATGGGTAATGTATTTAATAGATTCAGAAAATGTGGAATTGTGTCTCATAATCCCCCTTGAGCTTGATTTAGTTGCGACAAGAATCACTGATCAAGATTTTGTAACCATTAATGCTGAGATTGAAATTGCTACTGATCATGTTGCGTTGGTAGAGCTCCAACCCCCAAGAAACCCTCGGCAATCTACCATATGAGGTATCATCACGTCCATAAAAGAGATGTTGTACATAGAATAATAAGAAGAATATATTTATTTGCCCAAGAGATTGCTCCAAATAAAGAACAATTAATATACTACAATAAGAACTGCGAAAAATTAAGTATAAATGATTACTTGAACTCAAGTCTAGTTTATTTATAAGTATAAATATTTTAAAAGTTATCTTTAAACTTTCTCAACAGTTTCGTTGTTGGAAGAGTAGAATGAATGCCAGATCAGAGAACCATACTTCAGCTTAGATCTAACGAATGCGAAGTAAATTAGTTTAATTGTTTCAATATGAAACAAAGGAGAGCTTCTAATCAAAAATCGTAATATGTTCATAGCTGACATTACGATGTCTTCACGATGAGTGGAAAAAGTAAGGGAATCATCAAGATAAATACCCAAGTCTCTCACAACTTTTTCTCCATTGATGGTATAGTCAAATAGAATAGAGTTCTGTATTTCTTAACATTTAATTGTAAACCATTAGCAGTACACTAGTCGGTTAACCGATTGACCTGATCTTTTAAATAATAACAATCAGTAATGGAATTTACTGTGGTAAAGAGCTTGAGATTATCTGCAAACATACATTTATCAGTATTAATGCAATCCATCAAGTCATTAATGAATAGAGTGAACAAGAGTGGTTCGAGATTGGTACCCTTCGGAACACCTGATTCTATCAAAAGCTTTTGATAATATGTATAAATAGTATCCACTTGTCCACAAGAATCGAATTGATGATTGAGAAATTAAAGTGACAAGCTAGGATTGTTAAACAGCATAAATTTAAAGAATTTAAGGCAGCTGCTGATGCCTCTACCTAATTTAGAAATCTTATAATGCTTAACCTTATATTTATATTTCAAATCGTATTCTGCATTATAAACAATACACAGTGTCGTAATAATAATCGAATATCACGTTTCGTATTAGCATAATAAAATGATTTCTGCAATTCCTCATACTTAATTTAAATATCTAATTACTAATTTGTCAGAGTACTTCTTTCTTGTGACACAAAATACTCCTGATCTGCCGTCTTGTTTAAATGCGCCCATATAAAGTGAATAATCGTCTAATTAACACGGATAATTATAAATTAGTATTTATTAAGAAAGGGCGAGAATAATTTCGAAATTAATATATGAACGTAATGGATCATTTCCACGGTCAGATTGCCGTTTACATCGTCAATGTATAAGCGGACACTTTCGACGAATTAAACCGTGCTACAAATCAAATTACAGCACTGATGCGAAAACATGATACTGTATACACATAATCATGCAGTCGTTATTCGAAGGTATCGAGGCGCATCATCAATTGTATCCGAAACAATCGTATAGATTTCCTGATGTCTTTCGGCGTGTACTACATTAATCGTTTTGAGATTTCCGCGAATTAATCCGGTTTGAATCTTGGGAGAAAATTATTATTGAAATGATTTTTCCCAATTTTATAATGTACATAATAAGTACTAGTAAACTGTAATATTTTTTTTCAAACTATAATATAATATTATATTATCACATATAAAGAAAAGCAAATTCGTCTTAACTCAAAAGCAACCGTATCAATTTATTCGGACAATTACAATAAAGAAGCACCGCTATGAGCAACTACACTACGATTATAATAGGTTTCATTATATGATCGTCCGTTATTAAAAAAGTCATCACACAACTACATTAGAATTATCAGAATTCTTTTGTCACTGGGTACGAGATGACTTAATTTCGTCTATTATCCTGCGTGCCTAAACTAGATTCTGAAAAGAGGAATCGGACAATTTCAAGTTTCTCCTATTTGCCTAATATAATAGTTATCTACACGTATAATAATCTTGGTATATATGATGTGATAAACAACGTGCGCAATTATATTTCGTTATTCATTTTGGCGGTGGGCGCACAGGTTACGCGAGATTTCCAGAATAGAAATTAAATAGGCACTCAGCAGTTAGTTTTCTTCCGTAATATGAATAAGATCATTATGCGGCCGAACAAAACGGTCACTACTTTCGATGTCGATGGAGAAACGATTTTTTTTTTAATTAAAATCACATTAATGATGTTGAAGCGTATTAAAATCATTCATATTATTATCGTTATTACGTTGTTATTTAGTTATTTCGCTCTACTTTCTTTTTGGAAGTGTTAATGTTATGCTATGCTATAATGAATATATGATGACGTTTATACCACTATGAATTAGGTGGTGAAGAATTAGACAAGAGAGTCTTAAAATGGTGGCTGTACTATGGGTAACTATTAACCGAGATCTTGAACACTTCCCAGCAATATTCTTTAGTCTGGATGAAACCTGGGTTCACCATTATGCTCCTGAATCGAAAAGGCACAGCCTGGAATGGGCGCAGAAGGGTTCACCACCCCCTCGAAAGTTTCGTGCAATAGCATCTACGAAAAATATCATGGACACAGTTTTTTTTTGGGATGCCGAAGCAATTATCTTTGCAGATTTTTCACCACATGATCTGACTATAGCTGGGCAATATTTTGCTGCTTTAATTTCAAAACTGGGTGATTCTGTCGAAGAAAAAATGAGGAGAGAACTCAGCAGTCCTATTCTCCATATTTGGCCCCCATAATGACAACTCAACGAACACCTTCGTAGGATTCACTTTCCCAACGATGAGGCGTTGATGATAGAAGTGAGGGAATGGTTTGCAGCCTAAGACAAAACATCTTTTTCTAAGGGTGTTAGAGCTCTTTGCCTTCGTTATACCGAGTGTGTCAACATCTTAGGGGACTATGTTGAAAAGTAAAAAATTCCACCTTTCCAAGTTGTGCCATTCAATGTCAGGGACAATAATATCTGAACTGCCATCATACATGTTACATTTTTTGTATTTTATTGATATAGTAGATACACACTACGTTAAGAACGTTTGCCACAGCTCTAGCATTTTTTCGAATGCGTTCTATTTCATCGGAGAAATAGCTACCAATATTCTACTAGAATTAATTTTATCTTCAATAGCTACACTTTCGATTAGATCGTCCAATGAACATTGCCACGATTGCTTGAAAATCTTGGTTGGGGAGAAGCTTGATCACCTCCAACACCTCGAGTACATGGAAAAATTCCAGTTGTCCTAAAACTAGATACAACTGCAGTACTGAACAGATTAAGTGTTAATTTTACTAAAATCATTTATTTTAATATATATTTAAACTGCTGAAATCTAATACTTTGGCTTTAACCAAACTCTTGACGCGGTTTGGCACGGAATCAATCAAGTTTTGGCATTTAGACACCATCTGTTCTTCTCTGAACCACACTTAGATTATTGCCGAAATGAGCTTTTCTTTTGCTATGCTATCCAGTTTTGACAGACGAACCTTGCAGATAGCCCATAAAGTTTCAATAGGGTTGACGTCAGGAGAGTTTCCTGGCCATTCTGGAACGGTAAGCTGGTTACTTTCAAAGAGTTTTTTCATTTTCTTGGATGTGTGACAGGGCCAAATCTTGCTGAAAGACGCCGTCGCCAGCAGGCCATCGCTTCTGGAGTTGTGGAGTCATTCTATCCTTCAATAGGGGTACATATTTTTCACTGTTCATCACCCCACTAACAGGAACAACTGGACCAGACCCATAGTAGGAGAAACATCTCCAAAACATTTGTTTTTTCCTTATTCTGATGCTGCTTATTAATTTTATTTATTATTATTTTTGGAAGTGTGCTCAGATAACGCGCGGTTCTATTGAGGTATCCATAGGCAAAGCAGTACAATGCAACTCTCACTAACCCAATATCACTATAAAAACTATCTTTGTAGGCTATGGAAACTGAAACACACTTACAAGTAACACATAATGTCAACGTGTCATTTAAACATCAATTTATAGATGATTATTGCCAATAGTCAAACAAGAAATGTTGTCAACGTGAAAAATATCGATAAACTGCACTTGTTTCAATTAATCTGTTCGGTACTGTAGATATTTCGAAGATGCAGCTCTGCTCCAAACATCACTTAATATGTCCTCAAAAGATAGTCTGCTGTTTCCTTTTTCTGTTAAGATTCTTTTTCATAAAAGTATTGCAATCGCTGTAAAAATAAATTTTGACTACTTTAAAAATTACTACGGCAGTTTCTTCTGGTTTTCTTAGCAGAAAATAATCCTTTAGACATAAATACATAAAAAATATCTCAAATGTAACCATTTTGATTTTTGAGACATCTAAAAAACAGAGTTAAGTGGGCATTCTAGTTTGTTGCATCGTTCTTAAGTTGAAACCCCAACCCATAGATATTAAACTGTTTCTCGGTTTGTTAGTCAAAGTCAAGTCGGTGGTTAAAACATTACTTAACAATTCGAACTAAAGCGATGTCCTCTGTTTTTCGTATGGCCAGACTTGATAGGTTTCTTGGTTGAACTTAGATTGTAGACCATGTTACTGTGCCCCAATTTGTTCACTATTGATAAAACTTCGCTTCGTACTAGGGAAAATCCAAGCCTCTGCACTCTTCTTGATGTACATAACTAATTTTTGTTCATTATACTTTCTCAAAAATGATGCCACGCCCATAAGTTTTGTTAAAAGTACTTTTGGAATTATTCAAATTGGATACACAGGTGCTGATATCTAGTGGTAGATCTTCAAAATATTCTACTTCACCCTCGTTTACATTTTTTCTCCGTTTAAATAAAAATGAAAACTATAAATGTAATTTTGGGCAGGCTTAAATACTCTTTCAGAAGGTGTAGTTAATTCTGCGTTAACATTTATTGAAAATGTTGTTGGGAATGTTGTTCCTTCTTATCTTGCAATATAGATTAATTCTTTATTTCAAATTCGGGCTGGAAGTGGTTAGGGCACGTTCAAAATTCCTCACCAACAAAAGAGTAATATCATATGCAAACAAAAACTAACTCTTTGGCTTTACAGAGAGTAGTCACATTGTAAAATATTTTTAAAGGAAAAGACTTTCTCTACTGGATACTATGACGCTGACTTCACTGGATTAATGTCGTTCAGTTAACATCATAATCATCCATCATAGCCATAACACCATATTATTTTAAAGATGTCCTTCTTGGATAAACTGAAGCGCAAAACCAATATTCATTGAAAAGACTTCAACCTAAAATAAAAACTCTCCATCAAGAAGGCTATTCTGCAAGAGCTATTGCAAAAAAATAAGTCGATTATACTAGGTTGTGAAAGATTTTATTATGAATTCCGAGAATTATGGAATATGGTTTAAATGGCGAACAAAATCCTTTGTAACTAACACAGAACATCGAGCCATATTGTGTAAAGCATCGAATCTGGCGTTAATGACAAGATAAATCTTGAACAAATTAAAAACGAATGCTCGGAATGATTGATGGTAAATGTAAAAAAGCTACTGAAGCTACTGTTAAAACGACTAAAATGCAATCATTTTAAGGAATTTGAACGCATTGCATGTCTTGAGTTTACTCAAGCAAAGAAGCAGTAACGAGAAGAAGCATAATTTGGATGGCCTGAATGGTGTTTTTATTATTACTATGATTTAGGTAAGAAAAAGAGATTCTGTTACGATGGCGCCTTGATGTTGCTTCGGTCATGCCCCATACCATGAATGAATCCATTTTTGATAAGGAACTTGTTGATTTAATAATAGTGAAGGGGATCCAGCATGCAGAACAGAACATGCAGCGTATACAAGAAGTAAAAAACAAGTTTTTCAAGGTTATGGTAGACCAGGCATATGTTTTTCAACAAGATAAAGCACGCATATTATCCAACGTTGGTTTAGAACAAGACATCGACGTTATGGATTGGCTGTCTCTCTTTGTCGATATGAACATTATGGAAAATGTTTGGGAACAAATTCATGAACTACAGCAAGCGCTAAAACGAAGTTGGGCGAAACTTCACGTAGACTACTTGATGTTACAAGGAACATTAGCAAAAGTACTGTTAAAATGGCGACTGCTGCTGGGACTAGCACCCCTGCATGTGACAATCAAGAGAACTACAGTTCTGAGGCGACTATGGAGACTTAACCGAACATGTAAATATTCTAGGAGGTACAAGCCCTAAACAAAATAACTGACACCATGAGTGTCCAACTGTACCACAAGCGACCATTCAAAGTGGTGCTTCCGATCCGCGACGAATGGAGCTCTGGAGGACCTAAATGCGAAAATGGATCGCTTCGCTGGTAAACAGACGAATCCAAGACAAATAAAGAGGTAGGGATTGGCGTTCATGGGCTTAAAACCAAACTCTTTAGATGACCCTAAGGTCATCCCCAATTATTTTTTAGACAGAAACACACGCCATAGACCTTTACGTCCGGAAAAACTGACGTTCCCAAAAGCCAGCCCAAGAAGGAAGTTTAAGAATCAGAAAGGAAGCACCAGGGTTCGAACCCGGTTGCCGGACTACGAGGCAAGTGTGCTAGGAATGGGAGACGAAAGAAATGGCCTCAGTCTGGGGGAGAACACCCAGACAAACATAGTTGAAGAAATTTATTAACTCCTCGCTGAACAGTAATAAAAAACACTACTTGATCCCAACAAATCAGAATTAAGAACTCTTACGGCAAAGATTTCAGCATCTAGAACAGGCGTCTTAACACCTGAACAGATCAAAGTCTTGGTACCCAAAGAACTATAGGAAAATGAGAAAAATGGAGATTCTTTAAGCAGCATTTGATCTTCTGCATCTATTGAAGGTTTTCAAAAATCATCATCGTCAATTTTATTAATTTTGGAAATCGGACAGATCGAAACCATCAACTGATTTCAGTAGGAACTATAAGAAAAACAGTCAATATCCATCCATCAGTTTCAGTATCGCCTTAAATAAGTATTAAGTAATCAAAAAACGATTGTATTAGTCGTATGACAGAATTCATAAACCCTTTTGTTCGTAGCAACAAACAACTTATCCACGCTTTATAGCTCATTGATTCTACTTATTGTCTATTCCGCGATGTCTATTTCATATATCCTTATATCTCAACGACAATGCATGCAGAGTTAATAGAGCAAAAGCATTTCGAACTAAATTTTTCCTTTAATATTACAAATTCACGTTTCGCAATTAATTTTTTGCGAGCATCCATTTAAATATTCCATGCTTCGTTAGAACAGTAGGTAATTATCAATGTTAAATGCACTCAAGATTACTAATAATGACAATTGTTATCGAGATCTTAGGACACAATTTAACAAAGAAAGTTACATAAGTATTTCCTAGATTAATTCTATATACTTAATTTAAAAATGTGCGCTGAGCCTTTGTCATATATTTTTGGTAATTAGTTACAAACATTATGATGCATTAGATTTACTAAATTGTATATTATAATCAAAAATATAAACCGAGAGTAAGAGTATAATTGTGAAATGTGATTAAGAGAACGAACTACTTGATAATATAGTTCCAATGTTTCGGAAATCTTTTGTGTGGAGCCGATCTTGTGAAATGCCACCATTATAATTTTGTTCAAAAGAGTTTAACTTATTATTAACTTATTATGCATGCATTCGTAACGCTTCTAATGAAATTTTATTCGAAAGAAGAGAATTGCGATTTTATAAAACGTGAAAGTAATATCCAGTAGGTGATATAAATGTATATTCGATCGCAATTATAATTTTCGGAATTAACCTTCGCTGAGCGCAATTTCGACATATCTCATCTCTTGTTACTACTTAATCTAATTATCTATGAATGAAGGAAATAGCAAATATAATCTTGTAACTTTGTTCGATTCGTAGGTCATGTAATTACTTTTTAGCGGTTCCTTTAAAATATAATTTTAATAGTAATAGGCTTTGTATATAAATAAAATGCTGTGAGCACCATTCTTTCGTTTACTTTTCATTTGAGTTAATTAAGTAGGTTTTAAGAATTAAGATATTGCATAAAAGTCAGGTGCAGTGATATACATATATATATACATAGTTAAATATACAGGAGAATGCCTCTCTTAAGTCTTTAGAAAATTTGATTTCTTTGTGTGCCCTTTCCGGAAACACAACCGAAGAAATTCAACCCTTACTAAACACAGATCTTAAGGATTAGGTTCAAAATAACTTTGCAACACATCTTAGAGTTTAATTGATTAGAACTATTTAAGCGGAATTTAGTTTGACCAATGTTAATATTAAGATGACCATAATGATAGTAGAATAGTCGATCCTTTGATCCTGTGGATAGTTACCAAAATAGAGCACAAGAAAAGGGAAGATCTTCAAGTTTGATCGCTTCATTTAGTGTATTAAGTTATCGATGCCGAATTAACCGGATCCTAATCTTATAAAATGAATTAAAGAACAATACAAAAAATAGAGCTACGGATTTGCTCCCAAAATCTGTTAATTAAGAATGAAGCTAAACTAACACAACTACATAAGTTTAAATCTTTATTAATAGATACAGCAAAATGTCTGTAGTCACAAAACAAAGACCCAAATTAGTTTAGAAAGTGCATGACAAAGCATATGTTTTTAGAAATAAAAATAAATTCGAATGTTTATTCCATAATTGGCTTGGAAAAGAGAGATAAGCTATTTTAAATTTAAACTGTGGTTGGCAAATTAAATTCAAGTATACAAGTATGGATTATTTACTATACCACTTTTTATAACAATTTTTGTAACAATGAGTCATGTGCTAGTCTGAATTTAATTAATTTGTTTTCATATTTATGAAGAAAAGTATCCATCAGAATATGAAATATCTTTCGACAGTTTCTCTACCAACTTGAGAGCCTTGAGTCCAAGATAACACTTTGCAAAATGAAGCAAAACTGAGCAAAGAGTGGCATGACAAACTGTGTCAAATACTTTGGAATAATCTAACAGTACCAAGGGCCAGTGATTAAACCCCCATTCGTAGGGAGTTTGGGAGGGATTTGGCCTCAAATCATTGAAAGTGGTGAGATTTGTGACTTTAGGACGTGGTCTTGGCTTCAGAACATACAAATAGGTTTGTACAGCATCGCTTTCTCATTGCTAACAATGAATAAAGATGGCAAAATGCCAATTCTCACAATAAAAAATAAACATTTATAATTGCTAATCAGATGAGTACCAGAAGAGCACAAGAACTTCTAGCAAAATATTATTGAAGAAGAAAAATTATTTTACAACTAAATATGTCTATTTCATGTAATTCAACTTCATCCTTGAATCTTTTAACTTTAACAAACAATATTTTTTTCGGGTCTCTCAAACAATATTTTTTGGGGTTGATAAGTTTCCTTCATAGCATGTCTGATAATGGAAATTTTAGAAAAAAAAATCATCATCTTTGGCTTCGAGATCTTTAAATAAATGGAAGAACATGAGGATTGGTTTCAAACAATTTTTATCCCTCAGGCTATCACATTTAAACGAAATAAAAATTATCTATGATTAATACAATCATTACTACATTAGCTAAATAATATCCATGAAAGATGGTATTAAGACGGATCTTAAATGCTAAAATTTGAGGGCTTTTATTTAAAGAAGTTGTTGTGGCATTAACCTACTCAATGTTAGAGAAGGCATAAGTTTTGGGATGTTACATATTGATGAATCTCAGGACTAATTTGGGTGCACAAGATCAAAGCCTGGATCTGTTCGGGTGTTAAGCTCACATGTACTAGATTCTGAAACCTTTGCCGGCTTGATCGCTATGTGCTCGACTGTTTCAGTTTCAATTCACAAAATCAACACATGTCTTGATTAAGTTTGCCCAGAAAGTACGTAAGAGTCCTTAACTCTGACTTGCTGAGATCAAATAGTTTTTTATTATTATTTAGCGAGAAATTCATAAATTTCTTCGCTTGTACTTGTCCGAGTGTTTTTTGGGAACCCCTTGCTTTGCAAATTCATCTGCCACATCATTTCCTTTGGTACTGGCGTGTTCTGGTATCCATATCAGGGATACCCTGTTTGTTGTGGCTAGTTGGGTCATACAGCGACTTGACTATCGGTGCATATATAGATGCTTGGGCCTCTCAGAGCTCAGAGATTTTGAATGTGATCAGTTGCAGCAATTATCCGAGCTACTAATTCTTCTTCCGTGTCAATGGGAGTCTCATAAATAGTTTTCAGAGGCTGTGAAATGAGGAGGTACCCCATCGTGTTCGTACCACATTTGTCTCCTTGTGATCAGTGGCACATTTTCCAGAAGTTCTGGCAAAACTTCTTCACGGAAAATACGATAAACATTCCAACTCAATCGTAAAGGTAAAAATGTTTGGCCTTATGTGACTTTTTTCTGATACGATCGAATACATGTAGGATGGGGATTGTTCTCACTCCAAACATGAGAGTTGTGAGAGTTAAAAATACTTTCTCTTGTGAAGCATTCGTCAGTGAACAATATTGAAGAACAAACTTCAGGACGTGTTTCGGATTGATGTATGTATGTGCCATCGAGCAAAGTCTAATCATCGTGGATAGTCTTCAAAAACATTAAAGACTTCTGCTCTGTTAAGAAGTTGAACACGATGTAAGATTACACAATAACATTAGTCTATGTATTCGTCCTCTCCTTCTATTCAAGTAAGTTTATATTTCCCAATACTGTTAATTTTTTTACTGAGGAAGCATATTTCATAAAATTCATATTTGTAATCTAGTTTATCGTTTAGTATTAAACCAAAAGTTGTCGGTCTAATTTTTTTACACCCTGTATATATATATGTTTTAGGACTTGCATTTGATCGGTCTTAATTTTGCATGCAACGTAGGGACATTAAGTCAACCATGTTTGAGTGATATTAGTAATGAATTTAAGGACTACAATAAAGGACTCCAATTATCCTCCTGGAAATAAATCTTCAAGTGATAAAAGTAAAGTTAAAATAAAAGTTAGATCAGGAAAATGAAAATCTTTGAAGCCACCAAGGAAACTCTTGAGAATGGCAGTGGAAATCTAATAGATATAGTAAGGAAGCATAAGAAATATTTAGATAAATACATCATTGAAAGCTTAGTCACAGAGAGATGTCTATGATATCTATTGGTTCTAGATTGGTGATTAAATAATTGTAGTAGGACCTGACAGAAAAAGAAACGAAACATTTAAACGCAAAATAGTCTTACAATATAATAAAGAAAAAAAGTAGAGAGTAGACATTTCCAATCGATCCCTACAAGAAAATGTCAATTAGTAGATTGCTTGAAGGTGCTTTTCATTTACTTATTTCAAAGTTTACAATAGTGATGTATTTAATATTTTTTGTTCCAAATATTGTTGAGCCATACATGGCTCATAAAACACGGAACCTGTTAACGTCCAAAGCATCTTTTTATTAGACTTCAAACGCAATATTGCAAGACCATATATGAAAAAATAATCATTATCAAATTTTAAATTTTGCAGAAGATCCAGTTCAAACATAACAAAGAAAAACAAACGTGTATGTGAAGTGTCTGACCTATTTGGATGTGCACTGTAAAGGACTTGCACAGGAGAACAAATCAAATGTGCAAAATACACAGACACAGAACTGCATGTCGACTATTTTCTCAAAATTTTTGCAATTGAAAATTTCGCCCCAAATGAGTGTCAGGGGTTTGTAGGTTAATAAAACAAAAATCAACTGAAAGCCAATTTCATCAGTGTCAAATCAAATAATATTAAAACATGTGTAATATGTTAAGTTGACAGCTTATGACGTTTCAAGAACATATTATGTTAGAAAATATTTAATAAGCAATTTTTATTGTTTAGTTTGATCGTTATAGAATTTTTTACAATCTAATTTATAAATACAACATGAATGCATGGTATTAATAGGATTCAGTTTTTCCTATTCGAGAAGAAAACAGAACTCCAAACTAGGAAAGCTAATTTTTAATCACTAATTAATATAATTGATGACAAATTTAATTTTGACAAAAATATATCTCTTACCTGTTCCCATCCTCCGGCCCTGACCGGACCGCACTTTACCCCAAATGGAAGAATCAATTTTGTCTTTCTTTTCGAACAACTCGGCCGAAATATAAATCTAATTCGAATTTAAAACGTAGCTCGATAGCTTTATTTTATCGTAGAAAATTCATCTTTCTATTACGCGAAATTTAGAAAATTTTAAACCTCTCTAAACGAGCTTAATTTCGATTTAAACCAACAGCGATTCGATTATAATTTCACGTGTTCGATGTTGGTATTTAATTTTTCTGGCTAGTTTATATATGTGTATATGTATATGTAATGCTGTGTGTGAATGTGTGTATATAAATCCGGTCAACGCGGTTCGAAAGCTCGACTACACGACTGATCCGGAGCCACCGGTCTTCGGTCTGCAGGCCATTTTGTCACACCCCTACCCGGAGTCATCCCCACCTATCTCGAAACCATCCCCTTTTCCGGAGTTAGGTTGCATCGCGTTCGTTACAAAGAGGAAGTTAGAACTTTACCGGCGTGATGTTGATCCAACAACGGTAGAGTAACTATATCTATATGTAACTGCTTGGTGATGTTTACCTTTACGTTGACGATCGGACAAATGTTTCAATATTTGGATAATAACCTAGATCGGATATGGAATTACAATTAATTGTAATATGTAATTATGACGTGAACTTTAAGCACTATTATTTGAAGTAATGTAATATTTTATTAAGTTATTAATGTGAAAATCACAGGAAAGAAAAGATTGTTTTTGAGCTTAATCAGAAGAGTTCTGTCGAAAATGAAAACTTGTTGCATCGACTCCATTTCTCACTAAGGAATAGGTGAAAGCAAATTGATATGATATCGTTTGAATTTTATTAATAAATAGTCATATTATATAACTTATCCAGAAGTGGACAGACTTGGCTTTTTTTAATTGGGTAACATCGAGTTACTTATGTAATATTCGAACTTTAAAGGATCTACCTATATGTCATCAGCATGTAAATAAATACTTCTACCTTTAATTGTGAGTGTTTTCTTTTACTTAGTGCGTTGAAATCTATCTGACAAGTTTTTATTTGACGTTCCAGTGATCAGAGTCTTTAGAAGTTATTTGAAGACTAATGTCTTTCGAAGTTTCAATGATTCTCTTTATAATCTTTGATGGGTAAAAATACATTGTACAGACAACATTAAAATCCGATTTATATCCACACAGAGCCATCAAAGATTAATATAAGAATTATTGGGAATCGTTAAGAATCCTGATGACTTCAACCGAGAAGATGGATGCAAACTGAGCAAGACCTACTGAAGCAAATGTACCCCATCGAGTTGGAACTATCACAAAGAAGAAATACGATTTTTAACAAAACGTAGAAAAGCATCATCAGTCTTTAGAAAACTTCCTAAAGAAGCTGAGAAAAATTGTTGATTTAAAAAATTAAAGTAGTATTATATTTTAGTATTTATTAGAAACACAAAAGAAATAATAATAATAGATTAACGACTTGTCTTAACTTATTAACTAAAAGTTACTTTACTAAACATTTCCCCGCTTAAGTTCTAATAAACTCATTAAATTACCGGGTCGATGGCCGCAGTGGTTAGGCGGCTGACTATTGTTGTGAGAGGGCGATAGGTGCCGGGGTTCAATTCTCTGGAGGGACGGTGACATTTTTTCAGAGAGTTTAATCCCGCATCGACTTGCCATTCGCTGTTGGGAGCAAAGTGATTAACAGTGCGGCATCATAAAAGGCGATATGATGCTGTCACAAAGCCATTTAAACACAACTTACACACACTAAAACTACACCGCAAGAGTTGCAGTGATAGCCAGACAAGTAATACAGCTTACGGAGTCACTGCAACTAAGCACCCACCACACATTAAAAAAAAATCTAACAAGAGATTTTACAACTCTGCCTGCTTTTGTTTTCACAACCGGAGGGTCCTCAACAGATAAACGAGGTGCTTTATCATTTAAATCATTTTCAAGCAATGAATTTTCATCGAGTTTTAAATTTAAATTTAAGTTGTTTTTCAGTTGAACATCCTCCTCATCAACAACGTGAATACTCGATAAGACCTTGGATGTTCTCCAATTCCTATCACCTTAGCTCTCTCCCAAGTCTTTCGAGTAGGGTGTTGAACAACTACATTCTCTCCTGTTACAAAAGAATTGCGAGATTGTTGCTGTTTTATTATAACTGTTTATAACTGTCAAAATGGAGTTCAAAACGCCAAAAAACATCAAACATTTTCTAGACATCCAAGCTCTTCCTCACCCTCTGTTGAAAAGCTACCACAACACAAAAAAAAAATCTGGGTTACTTTGCGTTTATTGACTTTTGCAAGTATTTCTCTCATCTAGAGAAACATGTTAGGATTATTTCAAAAAAAATCTGAGCTTTTTGAAAGAAGATATATGGCACTTAGGAAATCATATCAAACAGAGCTTTAGTGAGATTATAGAGATTCATGCCTTCATAATCAATCAATTTCAACCACTGAAATTTCAATTGAAACCACCGCCTAGCAAAGAACTGCAGTAAGGGTATTAAAAAAAGAAAAATTGGTCGTACAAATTATCTTCGGCTCAAACGTCGCATACTCTGAGAACAATGAAGAAAGCAGTCTTTTGGATGGAGGCTCAATTCTCACTTAAATCGATCCAGAAAGTCAAATTTTTTACTTCAACGTTTGGTGAGGTATAATCGGTACAAAATTCCGAGAATTCTCTATATTTTTGATGCCATTTTAATTGGTAATGGCTACCTCCAGTTTCTAAAACTGACTAGAACTATGTTGAAATGGTTTCAACATGAAGGTGAACATAACAACAATTTGATACTCAAACATTTCTTGGATGAAAAATTTACAAATTCTTGGACTTTAAAAAAGAGGCTCCTGTTTTTGAACCACCACGTTTGCTAAATCTAGAATTTTGGATTTTTTCCTGTGAGACAAGGCAAAAAATCAAAGTACACAGAAGAATCTACAAAATTAGGAAAATGGTTTTAAGCAATCGTTGCCGTACAATATTTCAAGAATAAATTCGTGTAGGGGAAAAATTTAATTTTAGAAACAGTTGATGGATATTGTAAATACAATGCAAAAGGAAGTAGAAAGATGCAATCACTAATGTCCAGAGATGACAAAATAGTGTAATTTGAATCCATTAAAGGCAGATACTTCACTCTATCAAGTGTCATTTCAGTACCTACCCCTGCTCTCCCATATTCAAAGAAACCAACAAGATATTAAAAATCCATCTGGCATAACAAAAAAACATTGTTATTACTTCAATTAAGTCATTTTCAAATTAAAATCACATTTCTTTCAAAGTTGCTGAATAAGATGGAGGTACTGTCTACTACAGCTGTAAACGGCTCTTTAGTATATAAGTATTCTAAAAAATATACAAAGAAAATAAATAAAAATTAAATATAACCACCGTATCTTCTCTTGCACTCGCACTGGCCGGGTAGTATTTTACCCAGATGTACTCTTTTTAAACAATCCAGCCTTCAAACTTGTTTTGGAAGCAACAATCGTTTATTTTTTCTTTATAATCTAAAAGAGTTAAATTTATGTTTTGAATTAAATCATCTAATTCGTGAATCAATCATCAATAAAGTAACATTTACTAGTGAAGCTGTTATAAGGTTGTTCAAGATCATAGGGGACATATTTTTGAGATAAGAAAACTAATTAAAATCATCAATAACATGTTTAGTCCATCAACCCCCAGCCACACGGGCGTGAAGGGAAACGAGACGGAGGATGAGCTGGCCAGACGAGGTACGTCAAGGCCTTTCGTAGAAGCTGGCCCTTTCTTCGGCATCACCAAATCGCAAATTAAAAAGTCAATCTACGAATGGACATATAACAGGTCCAAATAATGGTGGAAAAGATCACCAGAACAAAGACAGTAAAAAGAATTCCTAAGGGAACAGAGGCCTGAAGATCTACTGAATAAAGACAGGAAGACTGTCAAAGGTCTGTTGACCGGTCATTGCAGACTGAATAGGCATATGTTTAACAGCGTCCTGGCTGATGATGCTCTCTGCAGATTCTGTCAAGAGGAAGAAGAAACCCCAGTTCATGTTTTGTGCCACTGCGAGGGCCTAACAGGGACAAGATTTCTAGTTTCCAGCAATGGTCCATCAAATAAATTGCATTTCAATAAATTAATATCAATATAAAACCATTACTATTCAGTAATAAAAATCTTATATTAAATTATTACTATTTACACACGTAAGTTCTTTAAACAAACCAAACACTCTGTAGGTACACCTTATATTTCTGTCGCTCCTTCTTTCCATACTTCGTTCCTTTATATACGGAGGAAAAGTTTGATTTCGCAGCATCGGAGGGCCCCGAATTTAACCCTTACTTAATGTTAGTAATCCCGAGTTAACTGGTGCGGTAAAAGGGTTCGACAAAGTTGAGTTTGTCGAAGGATTCGCCTCACTTTTATCTCGCTCTTTCGACGTTGGTACCGTTTCTCCGATACCCTCCTCGGATTTAATAGTCGTTAAAATTTAGCATAATCTTCGTTGTATATCCCAGAATTTGGGTGAAACGACAAATTAACCAATCTTGTAACTACAAAGTGATGTTTGATTTTCCCACGATGTAAAAGTTGAATAGGACATCTTACACGAAAGATACCTACTTATTGTGTATTGTTACATTTATTTTCTTCTTTATTCTTAATCGAATGGGTTCAAGTATGTACCTGTACATACCTAATATGGTGCGACAGCCCAAAAATCAGAACAAAAGAATTGCAAAGATCAATCAATCAATCACTATAAAATAATCATTTTTTAGATCACCGTGTATATTATCTAAAGATATATGTAGTAAGTGTATAAAAGAAAAGAGGAAGAACAAAATTCCGTAGTTTCAATGGCGTCCGCTATGGCGTGGTACATACATATAGAGGAGATGTTCCGGAGACGGTTTTTGTTTCGGAATGCATCGAAGCTGAAACATTTAACCAGAACACATTTCAGGTTTCAGTCGAAATGAGAAGCTAGGTGACTGTAAACTGACGCTAAAACAAGGACGAGCTCCGATTGGCCGATCGAGGGGGTGGACACGCCCTTAGATAGCAACCCTGCCAAGTCGTTACGCCCACCTGCGTATTCCCACACTTTACAACCACGGGTCACTAGATACAGCTACCGATTTACGGCTCGGGTGCAGCTGGATACATGTTGGCTTAGCTCCCTCGTCGTTCTCCTTTTCTTATTTTATAATACACTGGTGATGTGTATGTATGTACTTATGTATGTATGTAGGTAGGTATAGCTCCTTATAGTGGATGTATAAACAATATTACATTTACCTCGTATTTTCTATTATATTGTGGTTATTTCTTAATTAAAATGTATGCTTGAGGTATTCATGTAAGGTACTTAATTTGAAATTAAAGAAATCTCATGGTTTGACTATTAAATTGATTCATCAGCACTTCCTTTTCAAACAGCACACCATGTCTGAGTTTTCCCCTCATTTTTTTCTTTAATGGAATTACGCAGTTTTAAAATTAAAGCAGCATAATATTGCCCAGTTATAGTCTGACCACGTTGTAAAAAATCTATAAGGATAATTCCTTCGGCATCCCAAAAAACTGTGACCATGATCTTCCTCGTATATGCTGTTGCACGAAACTTTCGAGGGGGTGGTGAACCTTTGTGCCTGCATTCCACGCTCTGCCTTTTTGATTCAGGATCGTAATAGTGAACCCAGGTTTCAACCAGGGTAACGAATCTTGTTAGGAAATGTTCAGGATCTCGCTTAATGATGGCCAAATTCGTCTTTGAAGCGACCCATCGTGCAACTATTTCATGGACCAACACCTTGTCCACAGATCTCTGCAAAATTTAAAATTCCTTGCCTAATTCTTCACCGTTATGTGAATATGTATTAGCCACTTCGAAAAAAAGAAAGAAACGAATAACTCAATACGAGGTTGGAGAACTTTTTACGAACGCGTTTAGCAGAACAGCTATAATATCAGCAAGGCAGTCAATGGATACAGAGAGGCTGGAAATTATCCTATTGATACAGACAAATTCAAAGACTGCTTCGAAAACTTGTCATTAGACGGTTCCCACGTCAGTCAGGCTCAAGCACTTACTTCAGGTCGTATAGCTGAACAAACTTTGAGTGAAGCTATAGATACAGTCAGTCAGAGTCAACTACCAGCCCAAGATACCAGTTCAACTCCTGGAAATTAAATTAATTTGGACATGACCATTGTTTTTCCTCCTCTTTTGAAGGATAATTTAATTTTTATGAAGATTCGTTTTTGTGTCACTAATTTTAATTGAAATATTACTAAAAACTTGCATTATGTACATGATTTAATATTTGACTAACCAATCTAGACAGGGAGACTGTTGTTGGTCTGACTTCTCTGCCTCTCATAAAGTTAACTACGGTGACTCCGTTTCATACCTCTTTTGGTAAATTCTACAAAGTATAGTTCCAACAAACACCGTAATAAAATGTGAGAAATAACAATGTACCTATCATTCCTAAAATAACAATAATTTCCAAACGACAGAATAAGAAACATTATCAGATTGACATTGGTTTTCATTCTGCTTCGAATTTTTGGTAAATTATTCATTTCGAAAAATTTTGTTACCGTTATTTTATAGGTAGATTAACAATGTTACTGTTACAATTAAAGTTTAGTATATTTATGACTTTCTTTTATTATTTTAGAGCATCTATTGTAAGTTAGGTATTCCCATTTACTCCACTTTCCCCTACTCTTATATTTTTAAACATTTTTTCAAATACTACTTTTAAGAACTATTTTTAAATATGAGATTTTTAAACAATATTTTTTCGAAGATTTTTAAGCACGATATCTTCAAAAACAATTCTTTTACACACTGTTTTTCGACCACTATTTTTCACACACCATTCTGCTAATACTATCTTTAAACCAAAATCTATCAGGCACCATTTTTTTAAACTCAATAGTTTGTAGCACTAGTTTTAAGAACTACATTTCTAAGAACTATTTTACCGAACACTTTTTTAAATAGTATATTCTCATTTCTAAACTCTATATTTTCAAACAATATTTGCTGACACTATACTGCCCAACATTATATTTTGAAAGACTATGCTTTGGAAACACCGTATTTCAACCAGGCACTTTTCGAACGCCATTTTTTCGAATACTCGACTGCCATAGGAAGCTGGAAAAACTGGCAGCACATCACAACACTATGCTGAGATGGGTGCCAAGCCACTCTGGAATCAGAGGCAATGAACTAGCTGACAAGTTAGCAAGAGGTGACAGCGAACGACCCTTCATAGGTCTACAACTGACGTGTGGGAGTTCTAATGGCAGCACCAAATCTGAACTCGCCGATAGGCATTGCTCTACCGGACTGCACTTGCCAGCATCCCAGATAGCATGAATCGTTGTGACAAACTTGTCGTTACTATAAATTACTATAAATATACAGGGTGTTTCATAATAAATGCAATGAAAAAAGTTTCTATCAACTTACCCTCTAAAATGCACCATTTTTGAGATACAAAGTGTTGAAATTTAATTAAAAAATCCTCTCCAAACCGTAAAGGTAACACATTTCGCACATTTCAGCGTACGTCATCATTATATTTTATCGATCAAGGGCGTTATTAGTAAAATAAATTTCAAAGAACAGTTTCAACAGCATTAGTATACGTTGAATTATTTTTTAAGATATCATGTTAAATCACTTTACGTTGGCTGGGGTAGTTAGTAGATTATTTTACTTAGGCAAATTCGATCGAAAATTATAATAAGCGTACTTTTGATACTGTATATGTGTATTGCACGTTTTTAAATGCAAAACATTTAGGTATCAAAGCTTAGGTTTGATTCATAGGTATGTATGTGACTAGTCAAGCATCCTATCTGTTTGTTTTTGAATGAAAAAATTGCATGATTTTGCAAATTGCCTAGACTTGCAATTGAAGAATGAGTACCTACTAGCAGGAGCAGAATTTGTAAGATATTGGCACAATATCGAGATATAAGTTCACCATAAAAGAGAAGTGTGAAAAGGATAAATATATTGCTAAAGAAAAGGAAGTAAGAAAAGTTGTGAGCGACTGGCTATCAAAAGGTAAACATCGAAAACTAAGAAAGTTAAGATTTTGATTTTCAAACATATCTTGATTTAAAAATAGTTTTTTTTAGAGAACGGCAAGCATCTGTAAAAGAGCAAAGTCGTCACTTTGGTTAACTTTTATCCAAACATAATGATTTTATTCTCTTTCAGCTAATCTTGCCAAACCTTTAGAAAAACTTGCGGCACACTTGTCGATACTGTCGTACGGTTGTTCGTCAGACTTTTCATAGACTTGTCACAAGTGTACGACAGACTTTTCATTTGTCAAGTAGGAACTTTGTCATTATTTCACACACTTACTATACACTTGTCGAACTTGCCGACATCAAGTCTATGGCGAATCCGCCCAAATTAGAAAAGATTTCGCAAGGTAGTATTTCTGAGGAGAGACAGGCTGAGGTTACTCACAGTGATCTTAATCGCATGAGCATACTAAACTCTCCCCTGTGTAGAAACTGTGGCAGTGTGGAAGAAACTCCAGTCTATCTCTTTGCTGACTATCCTGCAGCGGACAGGAAGAGGCGGATATAATAATAATAATAACACATTCCTTAGCATCCCCTTAATAGGGGTGATCGATTAGATGGACGCGGAGTAACTCTTGATCAGGTTGCGGACTTCTTCGTCCAGGTGCAACATGATTGAGAGGACTAAAACGGCATGGAGGCACAATAGGTCTCTTTTTTGACCGAGTTTGCCTTTCGGGGTCGTCCCGCCCGTGCAGTCGGAAGAGAAACTCTATTTTGCAAAGATTATTTTTAAACTTATTTCAAACACTCTGCTTTGTCACCCCCTGTTAGTCTAGCTCTATTTCTAAATGAGTATTTTTCATTATAATCCAAATATTGTTTTTGACAGGATATATACTTTTGAAAGACAAACTTCAAAACAATATTTCTTCTCAACCTATTTCAGGCATTCCGATACCTTTCTAGAGTAACCATTCTCTGCTGGATATACAGGGTTTTCAAACTTAAGTCGGCACTATTGCTAACTTTGTTATTATTGGAGCTACAAAGTTGGTTAAATAGGCAAACTAGTGTAGTTTTTCAAGCAAATTACAATGGCATTTAAAAAAAATAATTGACGTACTGGGTCACGTGATATTGTGAAAAATGTAATTTTTTAAAATGGGGCACCCAGTATACAGTTCCCACGGTCGACAGAAAATTTTATTCTGAACAAAAACTTTCCTTTTATCCTAAAGTCAATAATAACAGAGTTATTGATGATTTTTCAAATTTGCCAAGGTGGCTGTTATTTCATAAACAAAATTCGATTGTTTTGCAAATGTCATCAACATTGAAATATTGCATTCAACCTCTGTCAGTAAGCAATTAACATTTTGTGTTTATTGATGAAAAAATGCCTTTCACGCATTTAGAAAAATGTGATATGATGGAATGTTACATCGTTTGTAATAAAAATTCCCTGCAAGCTCGTGAACGTTACGGTGTTTTATTTCCTACGTGCAACTTGCCAGATCGAAGGTACTTTTTACTTTTGTACCGTAAGTTTCGATCAAATGAAAATGTGTTCAAGAAAACTAGAACCAAAAAACAATTTATAATAAGTGAAGCAACTGAAATTAACGTCTTAGCTTTCTTTGAAGCTAATCCTAATAATGCAATTAATGATTTAAAGGAAGAAAGTGGACTATCTTTGGAAACTATTCACAATATTCTAAAAAACATAAGTTTGTGCCGTTCAGATACAGACCTATTCAGACGCTGGTACCGGGAGATCAAGAAAGACGGACTCAGTTTTGTCAGTGGTACATTAATCAAGTTAGACTTAACCATAATTTTTGGCGTATGGTTCTTTGGAGTGACGAATCAAATTTCTCCAACAGGGGTATGTCTAACAGGAAGAACAGCCACTATTGGAGTCGAGAAAACCCGATGCTTTTCCGTCGTTGTAATCCGCAGAGACGCTTTAGTGTTAATGTTTGGTGTGGCTTGATTGATTCAAGAATTGTAGGCCCCGTATTTTATCAAGGTGCATTAACTGGCGAGAGGTATGTCGAAATGTTAACCGCTACCCTTGGAGAATTCTTGGATGACTTGAATTTAATGGATAGACAACAGATATTCTTTCAACAAGATGGCGCTCCTGCCCATAATGTTCTCCAAATTCATAACTTATTACATGACCTTTTTGATGGCCGATATCTATCAACTAACGGGCCTATTCGTAGGCCTCCCCGATCACCGGATATAACACCTTTAGATTTCTTCTTTTGGGGATTTGTGAAAAGTGCAGTGTATGAAAGACGGTATGATACTCTTGAAGATCTCCAGCAAAGCATCAGCCATGCTATTAATAATATTGATGGTAGAATCATTGCTAAGGCTACTAGAAGCGTTAACAGGCGGGTTCAAAAGTGCTTGGAGCAAGAGGGTGATGTTTTTGAGCATCTGCTCTGAATTTAAAATTTCTTGTTTTTTTTTTTATTTTCGAAACTAACAAAATAACTTAAAATAAACAATACTGTTTTTAGTTTCTGTAAAAACAATCATCAATAACTCTGTTATTATTGACTTTAGGATAAAAGTTCATAGGAACGTTTTTGTTCAGAATTAAATTTTCTGTCGACCGTGAGAACTGTATACTGGGTGTCCCATTTAAAAAAATTACGTTTTTCACAATATCACGTGACCCAGTACGTCAATTATTTTTTTTTAAATGCCATTGTAATTTGCTTGAAAAACTACACTTGTTTGCCTATTCAACCAACTTTGTAGCTCCAATAATAACAAAGTTAGCAATAGTGCCGACTTAAGTTTGAAAACCCTGTATATAATTAACAGCAGTATCATAGATATACACCAAGTTAAAGTTAATTTACAAGAGAATATGTGCGGATTTCTCCACCATAGTTAGCATTTGAATTCATTAGCTGTATTAGAGTACTGACGTCGTGTCTCTTAAAGGTATAATAGCAATGCAAAGTAGCAAATTCGGATTATACGTGTCTACCTTGAATTATATGCAAATATTGTTAAGATAAACATTTAGGCTCCGTAATATGCCTAATGTTACTATTGTGATAACATTTAGGGACTATACAATATATGTACCCTTCTTGTGTATTTATAAAGTCTTTAACAGTTTATGTAAATCATCTTTGCATATTTCTGCTTATTTATTATCAAAAATTCTTATAAATATCTCTAATTCCTAATCTCTATTGCTTCATTGTTTCAAGTACCTACACATTTCCCCAAATACAGTAATACAAACCATTGTCATTATATACATACATATATATCCGTGTAAGAATTGATTGCAGGATTAGATAAACACAAACGCGTAACACCGAGATAGTTATTTACTCGGGGCGGCGTGTGTATCAGCGTCCGATGTGTTCGGGATCGACTAAGGGGGAGGGAGGTTGACCCTCCACGCCACCTAGCGATATACACGGCGCTAGAGCCCGTCCGAACTAATCCCCGGAACGTGTCTTCCGGGCTGACCCGCGGCCTGTTGATGTCAACATCACACCCTCGTTGCCACGATGTCACATGTGTATGTTCTATTCGATTTAGCACTTTGGAAACGGCGACCCGTCTAATCGGGTAACACGGACGGATATCGCCCGGTCCGCTGTACACATCGTTATCCGGATGGCGGAGGAGAGGGTGATCCAAACGGTTACGCGTTCCAAACCATATTATAACCATTTTCGACATGTGTATACATGCAGCTTTCGTGTAAATGTGCGATGGATAAAAATGACGATTGAATCTATTCCCTCAAATTTAAAAAACAAATTCTTTCTTACCCTGTTTTGGTGGAGGTGCCGGCATTACAAAATGGTAAACATGAATAATCTTCAAAACGTAAACTTCTTTAATTCTCGCTTGATACGATCATTAATAACATCCTTTCCATCTATAATACTCTTACACGATATAGGTTCATACATTAATATGTTTACGAAAATCCACTTCATCAAAGTATATACGACAGGTATAGGTACTACACCGGGTACGACGATACCCAAAGCAAGAACAGGCGACATTCCAACGGTATATACCGCGTCGTCCATTGATAAGTTAGCTGTTCATTTGTCAAAGGGACGTCACGCGGCGCGAGTGAGACACTGCATTAAGTAACCGAGGGAGAATTCAGACAATGGTCCTGAAGGAGTGCACCACTCAGACATCGTGACAGTCGCACACCTTCCATTAGGTCGGGGGGATGACGGGTCGCTCGATGTCATTATTTAAATCTAAGTGCTCCTCACGGCGAGAAACCTTCGCATTTGCAAACACAAATACATTAAAAGAGAAAAGAGGCTATATTAGATTGAAGCCGCGTGCTTACGTTTTCTCTCCAACCAACCCTCGATATAATTTCATCTGCACGTTAAGTAGGGATTTTGTGAGAGATAGCGATGTTCATCTCAATAGTTTAGCGCAAAAAATATTCTAGCAAGGTATAATTACTGATTTGATGAAATAAATACGCATACAAGAGAATATATTCTATAAATAAGAAACTTGATTCCTTGAAGCAATTATTAGATTCAAGAAAACGATTTCCGAAATGCTACACTGGAACACAATTGAGAATGGATTTCATCAAAGGCAGAATTGAATGTTATGGAGCCATCGATGGTAAACACGTCGCTATTCACCAGTCTCCAAACTGTGATACTAAATTGTTTAAATTATGAAGGTGCTAACAGTATTGTTTTGTTAACTGTAGCGGACGACAATATTCCTTCCGATATATAAATGTTGGTTTATTTGAAGCATTAGATAATGGCTCATTAGTAGATGATGATGTTCTTCCACTAAAGACGTATCTAGTTAAACCTTTTACAAAAGTGACGCCTCTCTCAGGCAAGAAGAACACTAGAAAATCCTTTCAGCATTCTAGTCAAGTTGATTTTGTATTTTGAAAAGGCTATTGCTTGTTTACCGGAAACTATTGATAAAATTATTAAGATGGGTTGCGTATTACACAAATTGGATGAGCATTACATCTATATACAGTGTGTTGCCGAATAGTTTAACAAATATGACAAACTTTATTAAAGGGATGATTGCCCAAGATAATTTTATAAAAAAAGTTCCTATGAACATAGGTCCACAAATTCGTTACCGATAACAGTTTTCGTGTTGAAGTTTAATTATTATAAAAAAAATATCTTCTATCAAAATCTGGATTTTAAACAAAACGGCATATATTGATCATAATACTAACACTAACAAAGGAATCCTATTCTGAAAGATGAAACAAAATTTGCGTTTATATTGGGATAAAGAATTCTAAATTAAAGTGCAAGAAGAGCCATTGCATTCCACTTGCCCTCAATAGCGACTGTTTGGTGGAAATATTTGGAGTGAAATCTTTCCCCGTGATTGGCCCAACATTGATGATTTTTGAAAAGACGCCGAATGGCAAGACTCATATTACAACCTAAATGGTAAGCGTTACAGGCAGATGCTCTTCAGAGTTTTTTTGCCGCAAATTGCTTCATCCCAAGAGTCCCCCAACAGATTAATTGTTGGTTTCAAAAATCCCCGGAGCAACTTTTGCATCAGATATATTAGAAAATGTTTGCAACTGTGGAAATCCTTTCATCTTTGTCCAAAGATCTAACAGCAACGAATTATGACTACTTCCTTTGGAGCTTTTGTAAATCAAGGGTTTACCACATGACCAACAGGAATGGAGAACCTTTCAAGGACAATTTCAAACCAGATGTTCTGCGAACAACAATTTCAAAATGGGTTGTAAACGCAATAAACCGTCATCAATTTTACAAAATGAAAAAACTTTTTCAATTGAAAAATACAGAGTTCTTTTTTGCGATTTATAACAAAATACGCGTACACCTAACAATTCAAATTATGATCATTATTTCTGCCTGAGTTTTTGATAAATTGAGATCTCCAACTAGGTCATTTAATTCCAATTGATTTATTAAATGAGGCGTGTCCTCTTGAGATGGCAAATATTCTTCATCTGTGTCCGACCACTCTGAAATTTATTCTTCTTCTCGATGAAGATATTCTTGAAGAAGCATCCATCCTAAGCATTTGTGTTCATTGCTACGTCCCAGCGACTGTTGTTGGGAATTGTAAAATTGTGATTAATGACTGGAACGTTATTGCCACGTTTCTATTACGTCCAATGACCACAATGGGGAACATTTTGAAGGTGATAGCTAGGAAAAATTACTACCCCGCTACTTATACCGCTACCGAAGAAATTGACATTTAATATCAATGAATTCTTTGTTTTTTAGATATTTTTGTTGATAGGCATTGAATATTATTAGTATTTTGACACATGTTAAATTCAATTTCTTCCACTGAAAAAGTATTAACGAAAACATATCTAATATTATATGTTCTGGAATAAATTGGTATTTAATTAATTGTTGTTTCATTGACCTAACAGTGGAAATATCTCAGGAATTGAAAGATAATATAATTTAAATAAATTAATTATTCGAGCAAGTAATGATCAATTAATAATTAAAGGAAAATTTTGAAATGTAAATGTTAATGATTCTCAGTATTTCTTGAATAAATAAAACATTATATCTGTATTGTTCTATTTGAAATTCAAATAAATAATTTAGTTGATAAAAAAATGTGCGTTTCTTATTTTTGTTGAAACTTAACGGGGACATGAAAATATTATTTTTGTCTTAAAGATTGGGAATCCATGTGTTAAAGTTTACGTGACGTAACAAAATAATTTATCACAGCAAACCACGATGTGATGAACCTTGCATTTTGCAACTCGCAATTAACTCAGGAGGTGGCCGTTTGAGCGATATAATTTTTTCCGATTAAGATTACATTAATTGTACACTTTCAAATAAACTTTTATGAAAACAGAGCTTTTTCTTTTCTTTTATAACAAAATGACAGCCAATTCAAATTATTACATTACTTTTGCTAGACAATAGTACAAATTATACACCAAGTTGATCTCTTGATGAACAAGACATAAATTGGTAAAAGGCTGGGTGTTCGAGAAACGAGATCGACAAGTTTTACCGTCTACCGAACTGCCGAAAGTAATCACTCTCCTCCATGCAGATACGTAACAGAAAAAAGAGATAGAATATTGAACACGTGCATATCATTGGATCCTGTTCCTGATTTCATTGAATCTTTTATTTCCTCTTTTCTTATGAATACGTTGATCAAAACCATATTTGTTTATTTTTGTAAATAATAATAACAAAAAATATTTGATCTTTGTTTGTTCAATTTCTTGTTAAAAATAAACTGATTATTTTTGTCTAAACAAATTGTTGAAAATGAATAACTTCTTGGAATAAATTGAGATTTCAAAAGTAAAGACAGTTCGGTTTGAACAAACTGATTTTTCCGGCACAATGCATTTAAAGAAAATATAGATTGATGATGTAATCGATCTAGGCTGTTAGGCATCTCTCTTTTTCATAAAGATGTATCTTTCGGGTATTGCCGTGGTTGTTGTAACAAACTTGACGTTTCGCTGATCATACTGTCAGCTTCTTCAGAAGTTCTCTAAAGACTGATGTTGATGTCTTCTGCTTCTTATATACCAATCCCTGTTCCGCTTTGTTCCAGTCCGCTGAACCGTATCAATCGTTCTCTGATCCGTGTCCGATACTTCTCCTCGATTCGTGTTAGATGATCTCGGATGCGTCCTCGTTGGTCCTTGCTGCTTCGGGCTCTCCAGCGCTAACTTCCATACTTACTCAATCTGTATCCGTCTTCTCGGTTGAAGTTGTTCGATGATGTTGTTGCAGAAAAAAAAAATATTCGTAGCTGAACACTAAATTCAATTCACGTAATCGACTACAATGACGTGAAGATACTACCAAAAGCAATCACTACTACTCACGGATCCCTGGAAATAATGAAGAATCCGAACAGACGAGAATCCATAAATTATTAACCAGCAACCGCTAATGACCCACAAGGTATGGTATAGTATGTGGCGTTAGTATTGGAAACATAATTTGAGAACGATCAATGAAGAACAAGTTTCGTAAATGGTGATCGTTATAGAATGATGCTACAATATTTTCTGGCTCGAAAAATAGGAGAACTTGAGCTGGAGAATATGTGGTATCAACAGGATGGTGCTCGTAAAATAGTGGCTATTTTGAGCAGAATGTTCCCGAGATCTCTCATTTCTACTAACGCCCTGATTTAACTGTGCCCAGCTTTTGATTATGAGGTTATATCAAAAATCGGATTTTTGTTAGTGATTCTGAAACTTTGGAAGCATTAGAACCATCTGAGATATTGGCGAACGATGATTGGTGTCGTGAAGAAATCAATAAAAATTAGACAATTATAATGATAATACGCTCATGAGGAACGAGAAAATCGGATCAAACCAATATTATTATAATTTAACACCACCCTTGTTATTCTATTTCCACGCAACATAGAATTGATATAATATAATCTCCGGTAATTTATTATCAAGCTACCGAAGAAGCTCACGTGTATCTATTCATATTGAAGTATCTACATACTATATCTAAAGGACCACTCACGAAGGATTTCGCTGCGATTCCAGTCGCGTGTCTATAACTACTAACACCCTGTAAAAACAGATTAGACAATTACCGTTCGGTTCTCTGTACGTTATGCACGGGTGAGGTTATAGAACAACAAAAGCTTGTATACCTACCCTCTCTCAACTCGGTACGTGACCGTGGATGCAACGAGGCGGCTTTTCAATATTTGTTTTAAATATTTTTATAATTTTCGACAACACACAACCCTTTCACGAAATTTAATGAAGGAAAAAAAAATCGAGAGCCTCTTTAATTTACTTTTTCAAATAAGCGACGCTCTCTTTAAAATTACATCGTAACATCACGATAGGTTTTTCTTAAAATATTTTCATGTTGAACACGTAACTTATTTCCCAGCAGTTTTCTGTTTAAATTGATTTTATTCAGTGTAATTACTGCACTTACTACACAATAATTTAGTTATTGTAAAAATGGGGGTATAGTTCTTATAATGAAATTTCAACAATCCACTTTTGCTGTGTAGAAATTTCTTCCTTTTATGTTGCCTTCTCTAATGAGAGACTTACAATTATTTTCGAAGAAATTTCTTCTCTGTCCATGGAGTCAGTCAACAGCTTCATCGATCAGGTTGGGCAAATCAAGAATCTATCTCCCTCTTCCCAAGTTATTGGTTACAGCATTAGCAGTTCTTATATCTCCAAGAACCAAGGGTAGTATGCACTTTGTTTTTGTGGCAGCTTCTATCAGCAATGAGACGCGTCATCTCCTTTTTAACAACAAGTTACTGTTATTAGAATGTATAATATCCAATATTGAATCCAATAAAGTTTCATTATGCTTAAGTCTTGTTTCCGTATTATATTATTACATACACGTCAAAGGCTGCTTGGCAAGTCCTGCGGTCTCAAGCCTCAAATGATCCTATGGTCATATACGGCAATTATAAGACTCATAATCACCTATGCTGCTTTGGTACGGTGATCAAAAACAACACAGAAGACTGTACAACAACAGCTGCAACAAATCCAAAGACCAAAACCTGGGGACATTAGAGAACACCTTACAATCCTTGAAGATCCCAACATCAACTACCTAATTCACATTGCAAAGGACAAGATCCCTATATGCAATACAACTTCGACCAACCCTACAAAGTGGTCATCGAAACCCACACTAAATGGGCCTCCAGTGAGCCTCAACTAAAAAGAGGATCCCTGGCATGGTACACGGACGACTCAAGAATAGAAGAAGTGGGGACGGGCATTGGAGTCAGTAGGCCTAAACCACTATCTGAAAGTGAGCCGTTGAAGGAAGTGAGTGCCTACACATACAAATCCAGTCTGTTGCATGAATGTATATGCAATTTAAGGCAATTGAGAAGCAATAACCACGTAACTCTTCAGTGGGTCCCAAGCCATCAAGAGATCGAAGGGAACGAAAAGGGAGATAAGCTTGCCAAAGAAGCAACAAAAATGCCTTTCATTGGACTTTATCCCTGTTGTGGGCTGCAAAAGAGCTACCTAAAACAAGTAGGGTAATGTGAGGTATTATGAGCATATAGTAGGTAATATGAGCATGGGAAAAGACTAGATTAAAAATCCATTTCACCAAGAAACGAGCCAAGCCGGGAAAGACTGGTTTTGGGATTTCTTTAAAAGGAAATAAAGTAATCTCTATTAGAAAGCCAGAGGCAACATCTACATATGCGGAGAGCAATTGGTTTTAATCAAACAAAAGTTGAATTATTCTTAGCAATCTAAAAATTTTTTGTTTCATGCAAACGGTGCATTAAGAATACCCCCAGAAAACATCTTCAATGTCGACGAATCTGGATACACAACGCTACATAAGCCAGGAAAAATTGTTGCTAAGAAAGGTGAACAGTTTTTAGGTGCACTACAACCGGTGAAAAGAGTAAATTGATCACTGTTGTGTGCTGCATTTGCGCAGTTGGACCTCCTACCTGTATGTTTGTGTTTCTTCGAGTCAGGATGCGTCCGAACTTTTTGGACAACGGACCGTCGGGTGCAATTCGTGTTGCAAATCCTTATGGGTGGATCAACGAAGAATTGTTTGGTGTATGGTTTGCTTATTTTCTAAAGATAGTTAGACTAGATGTTCATCCTGAACCGCTTTTACTTATTCTCGATGGCCACACCTCACATACCAAGAACCTCTGTCACTAATTGAGAAAGCAAGAGACAGTATAATATGGTGCTATTATCCCTTCCATCTCATTGCACCCATAAATTACAGCCGTTAGATGTGGCTGCTTTTAAAAGTATATTAATAACATTTTATGACCAAGCAGTAGCATCGTGGTTAACTGAACATCCTCGGAGGATTGTTACAAAAAAGGAAATCCCAGCACTCTTTATGAGCGTATATGGCAAGGGAGGTACCTACCATAAAGAATGCCCTGAGGTGTTCTCAGAAGAAGATGTTGTTGCCTCAGATCTTTATAACCACACTCAAACTGATGTTCAAAGTGGAACAGAAAATGCTGATAATCAATTGTTAGTAACTCCTGCAACTACAGAAATTGTTAATCCCATCCACAAAACACCTAAGAAGACAACTGCTCACCACTACGTAGACGCAAGCTCGGAAATAGAAGATCTAAAAGCAGTTTATTTTAATATGGATATGGTTGCTTCTACAAGCAGTAATGAAACTCAGTCTGCAAGTTTTCGGGACCTAATTCCAGTGACCATTAAAAAAACAACTGCTCTTTAACGAAAGCGCAGAGTAGCGTATTCCACTGTTCTGACAGAGAGCCCTTACAAAAACGAACTTTTGGAGAATGCAAAGAAGAAAACTATAACTAAACAAAAATACTTTCTAAGAAGAAAAAGAACAAGAAGATGAAGATGCGAATTGTACTTTTTGCGAGGAGTCTTTCTTGGTTACTGGTGGTACATGGATTCAGTGGTGGCAGGGTTTCTGACAGGTCATGTGGTCCTGAAGTACCACCTACATAAACTCGGAAAAGCTGAAGATCAAATCTACCGTCTATGTTAAGAAGATCTAGAGACGGCAGAACACATTTTGTGTAAATGTGTTGTTCATCAAAAGCCTCCAACTAGTCTAACAACTAGAAGCAGAGCAATGTTACAATAGGTCCATGCAGGTAGCAGTGAGTAAAGGCAACAGTGCTACTGCCCACATATCTAATAATCTAATCTAATCTATTACATACACCGAGTAAAATTTCGGTAACAAAGTTTTACAACTTGATAAGCGAAAGATTGCCAATATTTTATATCATTCACCATCGATGATCCAAGAAAAAAAAAACGGAAAACAAAATCATGGGTTTGTACAACACATTCACCCGCCTACATTTAATCTTTCTCAAAACGTTTCGCGAACGTATCATCTCCTCCAATGCCCAACACCCTACCCTAAATACAGACGTATCAGCTCCATAAGATGTTATTTTAGGTGACGGAGCATAAAGCCATCTTAGGCGGTTGATCTCTCCCATCAGATGTAATCCGCTACAAACGTGGAGGTGACTCAATGCGAACTGCACAGATGGCGCCAGTATTCAGAAAGGGCGAACATATCCACCCTCTGACAGCCCACCTCGTACATATATAACTTCCTGATCGGTGCCTTGTAATGACGCAATTTGTAATAGATTAATAATACTCGCACTCTCTACTATACGATGGATGCTGCTTCTGCCCTGCTGTTCGTTGCCCTCACCGACAACATCCGGATATTTTCTCATAACAGGAAATAAGCTGGGCGTAAAAAACTCGCTTTTTATTATTGTTTTTGTATTGCTCGAATAAACTGATTATTTGTTTAGTAGTCTAGACTTGCTAGATAATAGTTACTCATCAAACGAGAGTTTTCGAGATTTTTAATATGAAATCAAAACTGAAAAACTCCTAAAAGCTATGTTTAGTTAAGAGGAAAACATTCAAGAATGCATTTAGGCCGTTCATAATTCCAATCAATAAAATCTTAGACAAATGTACAGGTTACATAACAAAAAAGGCAACAACACACTACAAATTTAGAAGTGACAAAAATGACTTCAGATCTTCAAATTTCTAGTTCAGAATGTTTTGGCTGCCTGATCACTAGTCTTAGTTTTGTTTAAACATCTCAACATCTTTTATAGATATTTGGCAAGGAGAAATTTTGGACAAATCAATAAGGTTTGTGTAGAATAGGATTTAGTGCAGTGTCATGTAATATGGACAATATTAGGACCTGTACACATGCCTAACGCAAACCAAACTATTGGAAGCATTCTTTTCCTTTCGTTGCCTAAGTTTGTGGAACCTTTTGATAGAACTTCAATCAATTCTCATTAAATCCAATTGATTCCATTCGAAGAAACTATGCATTGGACGTCCCTGGGAGAGACGGGAACTTTTAAAGAACCTCTTTATCTTGACTATAAATGTATCTAAAATGTACTACTAAATGTGTCCATGGCAAAGAGATATTACCCGGAAAAGCAAACATAAATAAACAAGTATTCTCTATTATAGCAAATGAAATAAATATTTTTATAACACTTGCTAACACGACACATGTTAATAATGTGTCTGTACCTTATACTGAATCTATTCTGACGATATGAATCGCCGATAGTCAAAATTTAAGAATTAATTTCTAAATTTAAGATTTTTTCGGAACATATTTTTAGTCTGCATTAAATTCAAATTCGGGATTGTTTCTACCAAATCTGTATCTCGTTCCTACAATTTAGAGCTACGCAAAAATGAAATCTTCAAAGAGACGGTATATTATTTTTATTAAAAACTTTAATTTCGAGTAAAATTTAAATCTCTTTCCTTCAAATTTTAAATCATTTTTAAACATCTCCCGGATGCTGCCCTCTACAAAGGAGTAGTTGTATTATTGACGACCTAATTTAATTATTGATAAGATGATGTTGAGCTTGAGGATGTTTATTTTTACATATGATCTTATATATACGTAGATTTAATTGTAATTATAAATTGTGATGTTTATTTATAATACTTAGTTAGATTTTTAAAATAAACTAATTTGAAGGCGACTAATCTCCCTGCTGCCGCCACCTATTAAAAGTTATCTGAAAGACTGATACATTTTGTAATTTTCTTTCACTTTTTAATGCATTATTAATAAATTATATTTTAATTTTAATATTTAAAATAGTTTTTATTCTATAACGAGCAAATTTTCATTTTGAATAAGTAAATATAATTTTATTTATCGTTATCTGTAAATATAACGCTCCAATCTTCATGCTAGTTATGTTACGTATGCTTTTGACATAAGCATAACCTAACTTTTCCAATTATTTTACAATAATATAAATGATAAAGCGATTTTTTAAAGATACATATATGAAAATAATTAATATAATACTCACCTCCTAATAATGAATTGCACGAATTTAAACATATCATAAAATGTCGAAAGTTGTTTTAGGAGGAGGTTTAAGTGGGCTTTCCGCAGCATATTATGCTATAAATAAATTCCCTAATCAAGTCATAACTTTACTTGAAAAATCCGACAGACTTGGAGGTTGGTTAAAATCTACCAGACAAGATGACGGATCTATTTTTGAGCAATCCGCAAGAACTATAAGACCTTCCGGCGAAGCAGGAGCTAATACGTTGCAATTATTAAACGAGCTAGGTTTAAATCACGAAATAGTACCTATACTTAAAAATAGCCCGGCAGCTTTAAATCGGATGATATATGTTAACGGAAAATTACATCTTTTACCAAATTCGTTAGGAAGTTTATTTAAAAAGCAAGAACCGTTTTCAAACCTCTTTATAGGTATTTTTTAAACGATGTATTTGCGACTAAGAAAAAAATTGTAGATAATGATGAATCATTATATAGTTTTGTTGACCGCAGATTCGGAACTGAAATTGCGGATTATTTAATAAGTCCAATGGTTTGCGGGATATGCGGTGGTAATGCTAAAGAAATTAGTGTAAAATTTTTAATGAAATCGATATTCGAGAAGGAACAAGAATACGGAAGTGTTACCAGAGGAATAATTGCAGATTTTTTTAATAAAAAAGAAAAAGTAACACCTGTATATACCCAATTGGAGCAACGAGCAAATACGGAGAAATGGAGCGTTTATTCATTTAAAAATGGGATAGAAACCTTACCAAATGCATTAAGGAAAGAGGTATCATCGAAAGGTGTTAAAATTGATTTAAATCAGGATATTCAAGAAATCGAAGTGCATAAGAAATCAATTTTGGTGAATAAAGCTGATGGCACGGTACTTCTTGCGAATCATTTAATAAGTTGTATACCTGCTTTGAGTTTGGCACCACTTTTAAAGAAACAACATCCGTATTTATCCAAGATGTTATCTAGTTTTGAGACTGCTTCTATGTGTGTCGTGAATTTAAAATATAACAAAAAATTGCTTCAACAGGAAGGATTTGGATTTTTAGTAGCACCGAAAGAAAATCTCCCATTACTAGGTGTAATCTACGATAGTTGTTGCTTTCCGTATGAGGATTCTACGATATTGACTGCTATGTTAGGCGGGTTTAAATTTAATACATATTTTAATGAGAAAACTACTGCTGAAGAGGTGCTTAGTATCGTTACTAAAAATTTAGAAAAGATTTTAAATATCTCTGATCAACCAGATAACTTTAAAGTGAGCATTTTAAATCAGTGTATTCCTCAGTATACGGTCGGTCATTCTAAAAAAATCGGTTTGATTGAGGATTACTTGAGAGATAATGATTTACCTCTTTCACTTTGTGGTGCGTCTTATTATGGTGTAGGTGTTAATGATGTCATTTTATCAGCAAAAAAAGCGGTTGATGGGCTTTAGATAGTTTATTTTTCTATCTAGATATGTTTGTACTTTTTTTTTAATAAATAGTGAAAGGAAGTTTGTTTTGAAACAATTTATTTTAAAAATAATCCTTTTCTGGTCATCCTTGCATGGCTTCTTTGCCTGAAAAATAAAAACTACAATCAAAATACTCATCTTTCAAGGAGAAGTTATAGTTGGGGAATCATCAATCAGCTATGGTTCTATTCTGTTATTTTCTATGTAAATATTATTATTAAATAAAAGGTTGGCAACATTTCTGGGAGAGTGAACACAAAAGTAACAATTTTTAAAATTCGCGGGCATTTTACGATGGTACTCTACAAAAAAATAACTAAATACTGTGATTCACAGTGAAATAACACAGGATACACTGGTATACGCGGATAATACAGTCGTGGCCAGATAAATGTAGTACCGTGACCTTCAAAGGTATTCGAACACGACTAGATAGAGAAATACTTCGCGCTCAATACTTATGAATAATGACCACTATAAATAACAATCAGTATGGATAATAACCAGTGTGGACACTGATCAGTATGAATAATGACTACTATGGATAATGACCAGTATAAATAACAATCTGTATTACCAAAATAACAAATGTCACAACATTTTGACACTTAATCACTGTTTATGATTTTTGTACATAACGTTTTGTGATATCTTTGATATTAATGGATATATTAAGCTTTGACGCACTAATCCCTCCATCCTGTATATGTAGGTGTATATTATAATGTTATTATAAAAAGCAACAAACCACGGTTACACTTAGCAGGTAGTAAGCTGGCGCTGCTGCTCTTTGGAATAAACTATTGAGCGCAAGGTATTTCGCTATCTATAGTCATATCCGGCTTCAGGCGAAGCTACTTACAATAAAATTAAATGTCAAATCATATCGGGACAAATTCACGTTGTTGCCATGATAATAAAATACGTTTGACATTTAATAAATTTTCAAATAATTTGACGTTTGAATATCAGTGTCAGTTATCATTTACACTAAAAAAAATTGACAGTAACAACTTTGCCTGTCGTTATCGCGCTATCCGATTTCATCAAAGAATTTCTTCGTGAAAATCGAATTTGGACTAAAATTTTACATTAAAAGTTACACAGAGACAACAACTGTGTTTACACTATTTTAATTATACCTTATTTCAAAAAGAGAGAGACAAGATTCTAAACAGACCCAAATGACACTTGTTACTTATTGGCTGAAAGCCGGGCAAAATCACATACAACGTTCTGTTCATTGTCAAACATTCTGACATTATTTATACCACAGTTGTATTTAAAGGTTTTACTATAATTATCACGTTAGTTTATCTATTTTTCGGTGTTGATTAGTTCTGTTACCTTGTACTTATCAAAGAATGTCACAAAATTTATTTTGCAAATTATATATTGTAGTTTGGGCTCGGGGTGTGTTCAGAATGTTGTTTCTTTCTTTTTGAAATAAGGTATAATGAATTATAGTTCAAAGGAGTTTGATTTGCATGATTTACTGTCAGTAGATCGTCTGAATGTCTGTGTAATGCTGAATATCCTAGCTAATTTTCTTAAAAATTCTTATCTCCATTAATTGATCTACTATTCTGTGCATTTAAAGTTCATACCTACGCTTGCAATACAATCCCACACACCTATATTAGTTCTACCTATATTCATACCAGTTTTATAATGACATTTCTAATTTGACGTTTTATTTCTTATTAGCTTGCTTGACATTAAGGTCTACAGGATTTTATTACAAGCCAGTGTACATGCAAAACAGGAAGAATTCGAAAATTTTTATTCAGAGGATACATTCTTTAATTGGGACGTACCCAACAAATTTACGTCGCTAACTTCACGAATGTTGTCGTTTTTCTCAAAATAAAAAAGTAGAAATCTGCATTTTTAATTTTTCCAACATGCATTTAAATGCAAAAAGATCGTTACGCGTGCACATGCAGAGAGTAACTTGACTTCTGAACATTTTGATGTAAGTAGATTTTAAAATAGTTTTCTTCTGAACGCCATCTTTTGTATATTTTCTTACTTACCAAAAATAACAAAAAATTAAAAGAAAATACACACAATAAGGAATCATCTAATAAAACAACGCAATTTTGCAAATTTTATTACCAACTGATACAGTACTTTTATTATATTATATTCAATTGAAAACTATAAAAAAAAGACAGGTATAAAGGACATGCTCTACGCATGCTTTTGTATATCTAAAAATATTGTGCTTTTTAAATACTTTCTGCATGTTAAAAGGCACAACGAATAAACTATAAAACATCTCTAGATAATACAATCATTCCCTATTTCGATTTACCTGCATATTTAACCTCATCGAAAGCTTTACGAGCCTTCTTCAATTCTTCATTCATTGTTAAAAGATCTTTAACCCTAGCGTATTTTCTTGCATCCTTTCGAACTAAGAAAACGATATCTTCAACTTGCACCCTACCCGTTCGACCTATCTCCATTGCTCTAGTTTGTAAAAAAAATTAAAATCTGTTTGTGAGAGTATTGCAATTCTTACTTGTGTGTCATTTCAGTTATAAATTCGATTACCAAGTCTTCGATGATATCCACGCTTTCTGTATATGGATTTTGATCGTCTCCAAACCCGTACATCATGCATCGTAGTTCTTTGCTAAATAACCTTTTACGACCATCACTACACAGAGCTAATGCAGCTTCGTTTCCATCGTCTTCTTCAAACTTTAAGCAAATTTATCACATTTTAGTGTATATTTGGAATCTTTGATCGCAACTACCTGCTCTTCATCCACTGCTGCCATTCTAAAACGCTGTTCTATTTTTTGGTGTTATTTATTATGGGAGAATTAATTAAATACTATTTTTTATCACAAAATAAATATTGAAATTTGTATAGTATTAAAAACACGGTTTTGGAACTGCTAGTACGTTCAGCAATGCAGCAAGCTTCAAGCAAAATCAGCGAAGTAAAATGACACCTAACCATAGATCTCTATAATTGGGTTTATGCTACGTATTCCTAGATGTCGCGTCCAGTTATTTAAGTCGTTACTTTTCACAGAGATGGAGCTAGTGATTTAAGGAGTATTCAAAATTCATTAAATTATTTAAATGAATGAAATACAATTTACTGTATGAAATATATTTATTAAAAAGGAAATGAATGATATAAAAAAATCAAAATTTATGTTAATACTTGATACGAAAGAAAATCCTATCTAAAACAGGATGCATACATATTAGCAAGCCTTTGTCGTGTAAAACCATCTAGTAAACATTGAATTCAGCAGCGCGAAACCAGCATGCCTATGTCCCTATGCCAACCTATGCATATTACACACTTTACGCTAATTACCGGCATACACATACACCCCTTTGTAGTAGCATCTGTTGTGTTGAATGGGGTGTTATCAAATAGTACGTTCCACGTGTTATAAAATCGATGGATTAGGTAAAAACCAGAATAAATAAAAGTCGATTATCTTATCAGAAGTTTTATTTAGATCAGTGAAATAATTTCTTTGCAATTGATTCAATATAAGGTACAATTTGTTTTAATAAGTGAACCAGGAGTTCCTCACGTTAATCCAACTTAATTAATCATTCGTTTGACATTGGAAATTAATAAATAAATATAGGCTTTATATACAGAATTTAACATTTCCAGTGTTACACGACCGATATCAATAAAGTGTTAAATTAGTTAGGGAATAATTAGCAACTCCTTGCTGACTATTAAACTTAATAAAACAAATCATTAAGTTGTGCTCGTTTTAATTGACGATAAGTAGAATAGTTTTGCGATTGCAGTACACAGCTTAATTATTATAAACTTATTACTACTAGTTGGACAACCTTTTTGTTGTTATTTAAATAATGATAGATAAAGTTATCATTTATCATAGTGCATTACAATGAAAATTTAACAGTTCAGATATCAAAACTGCGTTTGATGTATTTACATATATTACATATCTAAATAGTAAAGGAGTTAATTAAGTCCAATGGGATTAATTAGGAGTAGATTCATCAAAATTGCAGTTTGACAGATATGACATGACTGACAGCTCAACAAAATATAACTTTCAACACTTGCAAGCGTAAAAAATGTTATTTGACAGATTTCAGAAATATTTTGCCGTCAAATCCGTATATAAATGTCAAGTGTTTCACCTGTCAAAATTATAAGGTGTAGCTTTTTATAATTTGACAGCTGTCAGATATGTTTTTAAGAAGCAAATTATTCAAACCGTTCAGCAATGTGACAGCGACGATTGACAACCCACATGACAGATTGAGGGTCATTTTACGCAGTAGAAAATGAATAGGGAAGTTTTTTTTTACCGTGATTTTACAATAACTGTCAAAAATCGTTGACAATTGTTTCCATAATTTGACAGTTACCAATTTTGACAGATTATAACTATTAAAGTGGGAAACAGATATTTTAAGCAGCTTTGACAGTTTTTGTAAAGTTTAAAAAGATCGCTTTTTTTGTAGTTTGATTAAGTATTTAAATGTAAATAATTTAGTTTGACAACTGTCAGAATCGCATTAACTCGTTTCTTTGTATGTACTACATCTAGCTCCAGTGATAATAGCAATGTGGTAGCGAAGATTTTTACCTACATTTAAAGTTTAGTCAATAGATAACATTAGTGAAATTGTGAGCACAACTTTTGGTTCAATTTTTAATCCATATTTACACGAATATTTCTAGATTAACAGTGTCAGTTTATATACAATTTATCATAGTTTTCGAGAGAAATTATGTTTTAAAACGGCCAATAGGAGAGAAAAATAATTTATACCTAGTACCCTGTTTATATATAGTTTATGTATTTTAATTCAATCAAATGTTATCGCTTATAAATTATATAGAGTGTTTTTCTTTTAGTGTTCACTTGTTTAGGCTTATGTTTTATCAATAAACACTCTGTATAATTCACTTTCATCGATAAACATTCACAATAAGAATGAAAAAAGTTATGTTATATAATATAAAATATCTTTGGTACTTGCTTTATAAAAATAAATCACAGAATATATTAATTCTTAATAACTAAAGTGACAACACGTATATCTAAAGTTATGTATACATAATTGTATGAAGATGAATAAGTAAGAAAAATATAAATTACTATAGGTATCACCAATAAAAATATGAGGTACATAGTTACCTAAATATGTCTAATATAGTATATACATATCATAGAAGTTAATTTAAATACTTGTTATATAAACATCTATTAAAATATTTATTAATTAAGTAGGTACATGGATTCTTATCTTAGGAAAAATCATGGTCATGTATTTTCTCGAAGAAAACCACATCTATCTATCTACAAGAAATTATTTATTATGTTCAGGTTTTGTTGATTTTTAGAATGACATAAACGAGCTTGAAGATTTATAATTGATAAATAAAGGACTCAATGAATGCCTTTATTCATGTTATGCCAACCTTATTTATTTGATTTTGTCCGTATGTATATCTGCGTGAAAATATTTACATTAAGTGAATTACAGAAAACCGGAATCGACAATATCATCATTAGTTAGGTACTTCTCTCAAACAGTATGTTTGTAATTTTAGCCTTTATTGATAATTATCTTAATTTACACTTACGCGTAGGTCATTGATATCCAGATGTTGTTTACGAGACTGACAGATTTCTGGATTGGAGTCAAAGCGAAACGAATCATATACACTTTGTAAATCTACAAGCAATCAGGAAGGTGTAATCTATTGATGATTTTAAGCAATGTATAAAATTTACAGTAATTTAAAATCGTTGTTTTTCTTATTCAATTGATTATTTTGTTGATGATGAAATTTTACTGAAGGTTAAAAAATAATACGTTTGAGTATGTCTTGAAAAGTAGAAATGTTTCAGGTGTACATTGCAAGTTAATAAATTTTCACCTTCTCCGTTAATGATTGTCAATCTTCTTTATATTTGTCATTAAAATATCAAGCTCATCGAGCTATAGTTGATATTTAAACGCCAAACTCGGTTCATATTTAACACGATGTCAAATTTGTTTATATTTGACATTTAAATATCAAACTGAATTCAAAATTTGACATTTAAAAGTCAAACTTGACATTTAAATGCCAAACATGCCCATATTTGATTTGTTCATATTTGACGTTTACAAACCAAACTTTACCCAAGTTTTTGCAGAATTACATCTACATTTTCCAATGTAAAAATTCCTATAGAATCAATGTTGTTAGAATTGGATCCTAGTATTCCATTAACAGTTATTTGTACGAAGAAAAAGAAGATTTATAGTTAAAAATCATCTATCATGAAGCCCAGTAGTCATAAGAACTTGAACTTGTACTGGATGGAATACCATCCGATTCCATCAGAAATTTGGAGGAAATAAATATAAGTGATGATCCTGTGAGACATAAGACTATTGCAATGAGGGGAACCAAATATTTGTCCAGAATAATCGATAACTTCAAATCTACTATATCAGTTATATTTTTTAGGACAGAATGCAAATCAGCAACACCTGTATACTTCCTTCACTGCAAACAGATCATTAAACTGGCCATATATGAGAAATTCTTTCACAGTCGAACTGTACCTGATTGCTGAAAACGTGGACATAGCTCAATAGCGATTATATATGACAATTTAGCTAAACATTTGTCTCTGTTGATCATAATGTGGGAGCAATTATTTTAGATTCGTCATTATATTTCGACCATTCAACCAGAAATGGCAAGAAAAATGTTATAACAACAATTTGACACCATTGTAGTGCAAAATTACAATCGTTAGATGTTTCATTTTGTTTGTCAATGTATGACATAGCTGGTTGTGTGTCAATGAAAAGACCATGATGCCAACAACAATCACCAATGGCTTTAGAAAAACAGGAATTTTCTCTTTTAACCGCCATTTATTTAGTGAAGCTGACTTTCTGGACAGTTTTCTAACCAATAGACCAAAATCCCGAACATTCAAACGAGCTCCAGCTGATCACTCAATACGCGTTACCTATCCATTCAAATGAAGAACCTGTATTGAATAAATCCGATTTGTCTGGTAGAAGCACGATCAAAAAAGATCTGATTAACAACAAGCAACTAGAAACTAATTCGTCGAAGAATCTACCGATGACAGTCATTTATTTGATTGATGGAGGGTCATTTGACCCTAATGATATAAAACAGGAAAATTTTGTAGATTTATATTGAAGCCCAGTAGAGTTGAAAGAACAGGAAAATGTTTTATTAGGTTACCAAGTTACTGAAGAAAATATTCTGAAAGCAAAACAAGAATTTCACTTTTTAGAACAGGTTTTAAGGTAGTTGAAGCTATCACCTAGTTGTAAGCTGTTATTGAAGGGCGCATGTCTTTTTTACAAGCGGCAGAAAGATTTCAAGTGTCAAAAACTACAATTTATAGAAGGTATCGAGGAATGAACTCTGACGTTCTGGGTAGACCGCCTATATTAAACAAAATATGTAGAATAGGAGCAAATTATCATGGCGATGACAACTGCCGCTAAGTTCGGTTATCCTTTCACTCCAAGGGAACTTAAAAGATTCGTGAAGCAATATTTGGATAGAAAAGATGTGACAGTGCGCTCCTTTAACAGTAACTTACCTGGAGACGAGTGGTGCATTAGTTTCATGAGTAGGCACCCAGATCTCAGACAAAGAAATTCCGAAAATATTAAACGAGTAAGAGCAGATGTGGGACCAGCAATTATTGCAGACTATATCGAAAATTTGACGATAAAAATGGTTGGTGTTCATCCAGATAATATTATAAATTATGACGAAACAATTTTTCCGACTACTCGGGAAAAATTCGAATTGTAATACGAAGAGGATCGAAGCATGCTCATCGCATCGTTGATTCCTCAAAATCATCGATCTCTCATTCCTACCTCCATTTTGTTGTCTATAAATCTAAAAATCTCTACCCAGAGTCTAATCTAGATGGGTGCTATTATAATCGAAGTGAATCAGGCTGGTTCGATGGTATTATATTTGAGGACTGGTTTATAAAGGTGGCATTGGTGTATTTCCGGGGACAGATGGGTTATTATTGGAGATAATCTCGATAGCCATCTGTCACTAAAAGTTTTAAAGATTTGTTAAACTCACAATATAGATTTTGTATTTTTTTTCCTACAAATAGCACGAACCTCCTTCAGCCGTTTGATGTCGCCATATTCCGCTCAATAAAGGCAGCATGGAGAAAACAACTAGGTGAATGGAAAACAACAAGGTTGAATGAATTTCCGAAACAAGAACCATTGAAAATACGCCTAATAATGAAAGCAATATTTTAGCTAGTTTCAGTGCTTGTGGGATAATACCTCTTCATCAACGAAGAGTTTTGAATAAACTTATTCCCAAAGGAAACAAACTGTAGCTACTGATGCCTTCAAGACCAGCTTCTCGAAGATTGCGGTCTCGTTAAGGTAAATGAAACTAAAAAAATCAAACGATCGAAAAAGGTTAATGTACATACCGGCAGGTAAAGGTATTCATCCAGATGATCTACCTCAAGAAACCATTTCCAAAACCTCAAACTCAAAGACGTAGTAAAGGTAAAAAAAGAATAGCCGATGTCCCACCAACAAGTCGTAGTAGCAATGATCAAAATGGCACTGTCAAAGTTGAAAAACTTTTCGAAGAAGATCCCACAACTTTAACTATTGCTAATGAAACTTCCAATCAAGAAAATGTGGATGAAGAGCAATCGAGTCCATTTATGTCACAGCTAGAGACTAATGAATTTGTGATAGTTAATTTCACATCAATGAAAGATTAAAAAAAGAAACGTCTAAAAAATTCGTTGCTCAAATAGATAAAATCGGGAAAAAGCAAGTGTTTGTTTTTCCCAATGCAAATTGAGTGTAAAATTGGACCTCCCAACATTAACATCATTGAATAACATTTTTTTTTGAAGATATTAAAAATGTCCAAATCCAATATGGCTGCCATAAGAAAAACAAAAGTTGATTACTGTTACGCAAAATCTAATAGATCTAGATTTTTTTTTGAAATCATTTTTAAAATCCTCATAACTTGTTATCCCTAGCCTGCAACTTTTGTAAATTTATCTCCTTTAGGAAAGAAAATATGGAAGATTTTCAAAAATGCATTTTTTTCTTTTTCACCCTGTATCTGCCTAAGGAAACAAACATTTCAAAATCTTAATGTCGGATTATTCATGAACAAATGAATACGCAACTTTTCTCCCATTTAACTGACGTTGGATCTCCAATGGTTTCCAATATCCCCATTTACTGCATTTTAAACTGGACACTCTGTATACCCATTTGACGGTACTACTGGAGAAGTGCGCTAAACCTAAGGAGAACCCCAGCGTGTACAGACCAATTTGTCTCCTGGATTCAGAAGGAAAAAGATAGACAGCAGACTGAAAGAAGAAATAGGATGCACAGGAGACCTAGCAGGGAGTCAATTCGTCTTTAGAGGAGGCCGGCAGACGACGTATGCCATTGGAAGAGTTTGTGCAGCATATGTGCAGAATATATTAATAGAACTTTCGAATGAAAGGACGTTTCATTAGTGAGGTGCCACAAGGGTTAGTCCTGCATCCTATCTTGTGAAACGTGGCATACGACAGAGTGTTGAGAAGAAGCAGTGCTCTTGACTATAAAGGGAAATATTGGCTAAATAGCATTCAACGTCCGAGGAAGCTCACCTTTTCTGAACATGTAAATAAGACCATTGAAAAAGCAGAGAGGACAATGTCTGTATGGCATGGAGCCATTAAGAATCAAAAGCTCTGCAGGAGCAGACTACTTGTTGAGAAACGTGTGTATATTCGAGAATGGCTTAAAAATTCAGATTATTATCATTCAGTTTATTATGGTAAATGTAACTTAAATTTATTATTCGAACTAACTTCTGTGTACGCATTAATGATGCTAAATAAATTATACCCGTATGTTACTTTGTTGTTATAGAAGGAAGATTATGACTAATACTACATACAAAGACAAACAAGTCTACCAATTAATTAATTATTCGCTAACTACCTTCCTAAATTTCAAATGCTCGGCGATAGAAAACCATTCGTATGTATGTCTGTACATACGTCAAAGGAATGTGGCAAACTAAACTAGGTACCTGATTGTGTTCGGATAATTGTTTCACCTCGTGTACTTTAAGTAAAACGTAATACAATTTTCAATGTTTTCGTACAGTATTAAATACTATCCACAACCATATTTATCCATTCACTTCTTATTTATACATGTAAGTACATATTACATAGATGGTTATACAAACAGTTTTATGTGAATATAAGCAGTGCCAAACATATTAGAATAATCCAAACAATCTTAAGTCTTAATCCATACCTTTTATATTATATCATTTGGAATTTCACTAATGGAATTAATTAAACTTTGTTTACGCGGTGCTTTGAATGAACCTTGATTACGTCCGCTACTCGGAGTAATATTCTCCTTAATAATAGTACTCTTCTCGTTATCGCTTCTACTACATAACATTTTTAACAGGCACGTCCGAAAACTATCCGACAATACCCCGTAAAGCAGTGGATTAATAACAGTGTTCAGGAACGCAATTATCAATGTTACGATGAAATGGTGCGATTTCAGGAAGAAATTATTGTTCGAGGCGCGTTTACCATCCAAGAAGATCAAGAACATCACTACGGTAATAGGTAACCACATCAAAAGCACAACGATTACGTTTAAAAATAGTACACGGACGACTTTCAAATGTTTATTTATTCTTATTTCTTCTTGCTGCGATAGGGAAACTTTCCTCGGCCACGGTGTAAAAATATCCGAAACACTTAACTCACTTTGCCGTCGAATTTTACCTCTCGTTTTCTTGCTATCGCTCGCTGTTGTGGTACTGACGACGCAAGTGTTAGCCCAAGCGTTTCTCGTCGAAATTATTTTACAAAATATTTTTTGGTAATTATAAACTAAGATAATCATTGGTAGTAAACACGCGAAGAATATCACTGGTATTATGAAGAAGTACGAGATGTCGATGTCGTCGGATTGTGGAAAGACTAAGGTGCAAATTTTCGTGCCATCTACCGTTTCTTGCTCCCTGAACCATAATAGAACTGGGATGAAGAGGACGGTTCCGAATATCCATGTAACTGCTGATAGGACAGATGCTTCGTTTGGTGACATTTTTGATCGATATGGTGGTACTACTATACAACGATGCCTGTCGATGCTGATTAGGGCAAGCGTCCAAAGAAGAACAACTCCTGAGACGAACTGGAACAAAAAGGAAATTTGATTAAATTTTGTGAAATTTATTTCTTCTCTTTTTAATTTGTAAATTTCAATGGTATGTTGATTCAGAGAAAATAAACTTAAGATTTAACTGTTTTACAGAAATTTTGGCACAAAAATTGAGTGTCCTTGAAACAAAATTTTCAATCGTTAGAGAAAGATGAGCTGTTGATCCAGTAATGTTCGATTGAAATTGGTCTCGATCTGGTTTGTTATCGTGTTGATGTTGCTCCAATGCTTCACCAGTATTATCTTTCGTAAGAATGATAAGATTGTTTTTGATCATTTGGAGTAATGGATCTATTAGTTATAATCGAAAATTTGCTACATTTCGAAATAGGTGTAAGTTTCATCTAGTTATAGGTGGTTGAACTCTAGATTAGTCTCTAGATCTTCATCTATTTATCCTAGATTGTGATTAGAGTTCCATTCCCACATTCTTTGTGAAGTTTTCCACAACCAGTATAAAATTTTTCAGATTTATTTCATTACCTAGCTCTTAATTTCTGAAATTCTTAAATCCTGAATATTAGAAAAGCAATAATAATGGTCAGACAAGACAATAGAGGGCATCTTACCATTTTAACATCGGTTCACAGAGACAATCTATGAGGATATATATGGTTTATCCTCATCTATCTTCCTCTATCCAGATATGGAAGATGCTACCGAATGCCCTTTGGTAAGCAATCCATGTAATTAATGGAGTTCTTTAGAATTATCTGGCGTTTTGACAGTTCTCTCTTTCTTTGACTCAATGGGTATTCAAGTTCTCAAAAATCACCGCCAAATTAACAAAATTCATCAGTATCAAGCAACGAAAACGTTTTCCAAACGAGAATTTTTGAAAGCAAATCTTTTAAACTTATATTGACACATTTAAAGGTTATCTAGGTGCTAGTACACAGAAGAACTAAATTAGAAAACAAAACTTGGAACAAAGATACGCTTCACTAAAACATAATTGTAGAAACTGAACCTTTTAAATGCCTGTTAAGGAATTTAATTTTTTTCCTGAAAAATCAACAGTGAATACTTGAAAATATGTTATTCAAAACTTAATTTATCAAAGAAAAAGACGATCAAGATCGAGTTGAAATAACATTTTTGAGAAAGACTACACACAGTACCACAAACTGGATATGAAATCCTTTAGTCTTTTTGTCGTTTTATGAGATGCCCTTACTAGCTTGAGATTGCGGTGGAGCATGTGGGGCTTCTATGAATGGCTCCATCTGGACTTGATTCTAGATGTGACAAGTGATGGATAAATCTGGTTCTTCGCTCGCGAAGCCCATTGTAGTGTTCCTCTGGCCGAGCACCATAGCATGCTCAGTCATCGTAAGAAGGGATAGGTCAAGATGAATTTGTGCATACAAAAATCATGCATAGGATCCGGTTTTTGGATGACGTTAAGCCGCTTAATTTGTTGACATTGAGGTGTTGGACCAGGTCAAGGCATCATAGATAAGGATCGACCGGAGAAATCAAGGGTATAAATCAAGATTTTAATTTTAAGACTCAGGAAACCTTTCTAGTATAAGTTAGGACAGTTCTTGTCCTTATTTGACACTGGGCTCCCACTGAAGCAGCCTCAATAACGATAGTAGCAGGGGGTGAGACGATAAGTTGTTGGATATTGTGTCAAGCTTCATTTCGAAACTGTGAAGCTTATTTTGACGAATACATACTTGAGGAAAACCACCCTTCGCTCCTTTTTCCAAAATAAAACCTTTGGGACTTGTTTTAGATTGTCCTGTTCGTTCTATTTTGCTCAAAAATTTTAGACTTATAGTTGCATAGTTGAGGAAATAATAATTTTAAAAAGTTATCTTTTTTTCTTAAAAATAATAAATGTAGGAGTCATTTTCAGTCGTTTTTAATTACCAGTCAGTTTTAAGAAACTCGGAACAATGATAATTCTAAAATATAAAACATGTTCAGAACAACTGAGTCAAGCTGAAACAACTTTAAAATTGCTAATTTGGTAAAAGGGGATGTTAGCGTGAATTATTGATGAAAGGGGACAGTATTGAAAAATAGATGCATCCATCGTTTTGCGACTAACTTTTAATGTTAGCTTATAATGTTTTATAAAAATTATAGAACAAAGTAATGAATTCACAAAGCACTTGTAGTTTGAAACCCTTCTTGCATCCCTTATTCAATAAGTTCTTCCTAAAACTAGAGATCAAATCCCTAAGCTGGTAATTCTGGAATTTGCATTAATTTGTGAAATCTATTATATTATGTATTCATAGAATTTATTTAGAGCTTAAGACAGCTTTCGGCTTCGACCTTACATATACAGGCTGTTACAAATTCGCGGGTCACCATTGGGATCTCGAAAACGGTAAGAAATACAAAATCGGTTAAATTGGGGCAAAGTTGCGTTTTTTGCTGCTGAACAATAATCCGTTTTAAAAAATTTTCTATGATTTGTAGTTTTTGAAATATTTCCGAAAAACAGAAAAACACACTTTTCTTTTTATCTTCTGTTCTGAAGTTATTATTGCAGGGATCAAAACAAGATTAATACATTCTACAAGCACTTTTTTTAGTTCTTTACGATAGTATTATTAGATTTTGCTTAAAGCGTTTCGTCTCGCTTTGACCACCGTCAACTTCATTTTTTCTTATGGCCGCTATATTAGATCTTGGTATCATTAAATAGATCAATTTTTTCTGATATTTTTTCATGTATCACGCATCCTCATTAAAGAAAGTTAAATGGCTATAAATGCAGAAAATGTTAAAAATAACAGTACTAAGAAAAATATGGTGTGCTGTGACGACAAAAAGTAAACGTTTTGACGTATCTCCGCATAGTTTATCCCACGAACGTCGTCCACCGAATTAATGACAGAGAAAATCTTTACATCATCAGCATACGCGAGGGCCGAACAGCTTCCTTGCGGAACGCCAGACGTCGATATAAAATCAGACGATGCAAAACCATTGTAAAACACATAACTCTTCCTGTTCTGCAGATAAGTTTTTTTTATCCATCGTTACGTTTTGACATATCTCCGCATAGTTTAGTTGTGATTTGATGCCGTATTATGAATTTCTTTGACGCAGCAAGTGACAATGCTTCAATATGTTGAGTGAAACTGAGTCAAAAAGAGAATCAATTCAAATCGATATAAAATCAGACGATGCAAAACCATTGTAAAACACATAACTCTTCCTGTTCTGCAGATAAGTTGACAATAAAGTAGTAAATGATGGAGAGATTCAATTTTTTTCGCTTATGAATTGCGTAATTTATTCAAATGATGAAAACAACGCATAACAACGTGACATGTTACAACATTATTATAATAATAACAACACAGTAACAGCGAGCGAAATTTACTTCCAACAGTATCCATAAAGACGTCAACCAAATAGAACATTGTTTGGTAGGAAGTAGGAATTTCAGAATTTTAATACAAATTCAGAAAACAATAGTCATATTAACAACTTTTAATATCCAGCTAGTTGCTGAAAAATTAAGTAGGTATTATAACATTCACAAAAAGCAAAAAAAAATCAAAATATGTATTACAATGTCGATACTGTAGTCTGTTTCTTTGAAATTATGAATAAGTTATATTTTACAATACTCGTCACATGGCATTGACACCAAACGTGACTCATACGAACGAATTAAACTATAAAAAATAACGGTGTACTCGACAGTTCTGAAAGTACGTACTTGTTAGACATATTCATAATTATTATAGTCTACAAATTTAATATTTAATACAAACAAAACAAAATTTTAAGAGTGTTATTCGAAATATCCTCCGTTCTTTGCTGTACATAAATGTATTCTTCGTCGAACGTTATTAACAGCACGTTGAACATCTCTTCTTCGTAACGAATTAAATGAAACCAAAATTTTATTGCGTAGCTCGGCAATGTCATTAATTGGTTCAGCATAAACTTTATTTTTCAGAATACCCCACAAAAAAAATCGAATGGCGTTAGATCCGGTGACCTTGCAGGTCAACGTACCACTCCACTATTCCCAATCCACTGATTTGGAAATTGTGCGTTTAAATGATCACACACCACCCTTGCATTGTGCGCTGGTGCACCATCATGTTGAAACCATAATTCTGGAAGTCTCCTTAAATTTATATTGTCCAAATATTCGGCAAATGTAGTTCTAAGAAAATTTAGGTATCGTTCTGAGTTTAGGTTTTCCTCATAAATAAATGGGCCAATAACTTGTTCTCCCACAATTCCCGCCCAAACATTTATCTCCATACTTCTTTCGAGTTTTACGAAAATATCCATAAAAAGAAACGTTTCTATCTAATTTACTAAAGAATGTTCTATGTGGTTGTTGTCTTTCTGGATATTGTCGAAAGTAAATTGCGTTCGCTATTACTGAATTGCTGCAATTAGCATAATAACACTTTAACATGTCGCGTTTTTCTTCATAGGAAAAATCCATTGTAATAAGTAAAACGATTTTCAGTAAGATTAAACAGTAAACAAACTAAACTATGCGGAGATATGTCAAAACGTTTAATTTTTGTGGTCACAGCACACCATATTTTTCTTAGTACTGTTATTTTTAACATTTTCTGCATTTATAGCCATTTAACTTTCTTTAATGAGGATACGTGATACATGAAAAAATAACAGAAAAAATTGATCTATTTAATGATGCCAAGATCTAATACAGCGGCCATAAGAAAAAAATGAAGTTGATGGTGGTCAAAGCGAGACGAAACGCTTTAAGCAAAATCTAATAACACCTTCGTAAAGAGTTCAAAAAAGTGCCTCTAGAATGTATTAATCTTGTTTTGATCCCTGCAATAATAACTTCAGAACAGAAGAAAAAAGAAAAGTGTGTTTTTCGGTTTTTCGGAAATATTTCAAAAACTACAAATCATAGAAAATTTTTTAAAACGGATTATTGTTCAGCAGCAGAAACCGCAACTTTGCCCCAATTTAACCGACTTTGTATCTCTTACCGTTTTCGAGATCCCAATGGTGACCCGCGAATTTGTAACAGCCTGTATACATAAGTGAAATTTACTAAAATACATATTTAGGTGGCAACATTTAAAGCTGACTGCCCATTGCAAGTGGCGTTTGATTTTTAGGGAGCTTTAGATTTTATAGAAAGGTTAATGGAATCTAGCTACCGGAATGGAACGCTTCTCTATATAGTTTCGCATGGGTTGAAATAAAATTTTATTTGACCAATATATTCATGAGAACAGTAGCATGAGTCGAAATGCGAAATTGTTTTACATTGTATAGCGAAGGTTTTACAAGAGAATTTCAATAGAACGTAAATGTACTTCTATATGTTGTATATATGAATGTACAAGGCATTTAAACAGGATCCCTAACCACATCCATACCACACACAAAAGGTCTTTCTTGAAATAACATTCTTGTTAGCTTAAAAACTGAGCAACTCTACTCCATACACACAATTTTGTTCGTTTGTTATTGCATTAAATACATTTCAAAATGCTGGCTCCCTTTCTTTTGCCTTCGTATATCCGTATACCCTTCTTTATATTCTCTACACTTTACAGTCTAACAATTTTATTTATGTAAGTACATACATACATCATACATAAACGTAAGTGTGAGGTATGTATAAGTTAACGTTTGATATACGATGAAGGTTGTATGTGTATACGTAATATTGCTGTGAGATACCTAGTAATGGAAGAATGGGCTTGACAACCTTTTGCAAACGTTTTAACGATCAAATTGCATTCTCAAATTTGGCCTGCTCGTGCTCAATCAACGAAATACTAAAACGTGCTGTTATAGTAGGAATTATACGTGACAGAATACGCAGATAATGTATGCAAATCAGCACTAACAATAAATATAATAGTGTAATGTTCGCTAACGATGACTTATATTATGATATATACATTACAACGCTTTATTTATAGAAAATATACAAAGAAAAATGACGTCGCATTTTATGTCGTCAAGATAATTTTACATCCGCCCTTTATGATTTTTTTTTTTTTTTTTAATTTAAACATAGACGGATTAAGTTTCTAAAAGAGCTTTGATTGTAATGTTAGTACATATTTATGTCCTGGTGTATAATCAAAGTCTGTGTCGTTTATAATGATGAAGAATCCAAATTTGCAAACACAGGCAAGGTTAATGCGTTAATGGTTATATTTAGTGTTTGTTTATGGAAAAAAAAAGAATGTTGGATGATATTTTTGTTGAGTGATTGTCGTTCGTATTATGTCAAATATTAGCAATCCTGACGCCGTGTAAATTATTAATTAGAAACGATATAATTAGTGATTGCTTAAGTAATTGTTTAAATCAATTAAATGATGTGCCTACAAGTGTTTTGTCATCCATATCCGCTATTACATAAAATCCGGTTTAAAAATGTACTCTCTTTCAGTGGCGGTTTCTGCTATGGTTTGCAGGTTTGCGCAACCACCAAAACTAATAGATTTAATTTAATGAAAAAAAAAGCGTAATTCTACATTTTTTAAATTATAAATCAAAAATTTGTACTACCTCACAGAATAAATGAACTATTATAAATTACTTATAATAGGTATATCTAATTGGATATGAATACGTTAAATAAATGAGAGAATAACACACTTGGTTTGCAAACTCATTGCAATCCACGAACGTATAATATCCCTATACAGCTGACGAACTTTGTCGAACGTCTTTCGGGTATATTTCCATAAACGACAATAGTGTTGCAGCCGCAGTGCAACCAAAACCTAAGACGTATTTCTAGCTTACGGTGCAACGGTATAAAAGCAAATAAAAAAGTTGTATTTGTGTGTTTAAAAGTGTTTATGCTCTTTATTTTTAAATAATAATGAATTCAGTGCAGAGTTTAATAGTGGATCCGTTCTATAGAAGAACGTATGCCGAAAAAATTGAAATAAAGCGGTTGGGCAGACCTGTTCCGAATTTAAATCTGAAACAAACGTTTTCCAGTAAGGCGCGAACTTTTAATAGACTATTTAATAACGATGTTTATAATAAACATTTGTGGATTTGCGGTTGCAGTATAAAAAATGCATTATTCTGCGTTCCTTGCTTACTATTTGAAGGTGAAGAATTATGGACGAAAATGGGTTTAACCGATTTAAATCATTCAAGCGATCGAATTAAAAAACACAGTATATCACAAAGGCATATGAAAAATGTAGTCCAATTATCGCTTTTTGGGAATGTGGATATTGCTGTTCAGATGGACAGTGCATATCGAAGAAATATAGCATTGCACAACGAGAAAGTTAAGTACAATCGATATGTACTGAACATTATGATTAATTGTATACGTTTTTGTGGAGCTTTTGAACTTGCGCTGAGAGGACACGATGAATCAATTTCGTCCTCTAACCCGGGTGTTTTTTGTAGTTTAATAAATTTTAGTGCTGAATTGGACGTTGCTTTAAAAGACCATTTAGAAAAAGCTACTGTTTTCAAGTATACTTCTAAAACTATCCAAAATGAAGTTTTACAAACAATGTTCAGTGTGTGTCAAGAAGAAATCTCTAAAGAAATAAAAGAAGCGGATTATTTATCTGTAATAGTTGACGAAACTACAGACGTATCAAATAAATATCAAATGGCCGTAGTATTCAGCTAAAGGTAAGCCTGTTGAACGATTGAACGACAGATCATGACGCGAAAACGTTATCTACAATCATTCTTGCAGAACTAGAAACACACATTAAAGATAACGAAAGAAAATTGATTGCCCAGACATATGATGGGGCAGCCGTCATGGGCGGATCGCATAATGGGGTACAGGCATGCTGCCTCTGCCAACACTAATGTCCGTATATTCTTTGCAAATTTACAAGGAATTTGTACCTTTTTTTCAAATAGTTCCCAAAGAGTTGCAATATTGGACGAAACAGTTAAAAAGCGGCTGCCTCGTTCGGCCCCAACGAGATGGAATTTTAATTCCAGAATTGACGCCACTGTGTTTGAACACAGAGAAGAAATTATAGAAGCAATGCGAAGAATTTTGAATGAAAGTAAAACTGTAAATATCACTACTATCAATCAAGCTTCAGGTTATATTACGCTTCTTACTTTATTTTTCTTACTCTATTTTACAAAATTTGATTTGATTTCACTAAATTTGCAACCCCCACATTTTTGATGCACGAGCCGCCACTGCTCTCTTTTATGTGATGGTAAATACTACGGATTAAAAAAAAATTGAGCTGGTAGTTTTTGAACATTCTCGGTTATATTGTATTGCAGTAACATATGCCAACAAAGTAGATGTATAAATTTGAAAATTCGAAAACATTTTTTATTTCTAAAATAAATATATTGGGCCCTCATCTTCGATTTTACGAAGTTTACTGCTAATATCTTCTCCTCTTGGCAGAATAAATTCCAAAAATCCTCAACTGGCCTATCTTTTGGAATAATTGGTGGTTTGCTTCCATCGGGACAAATTGTCAGGCCAGAACCCTTATTTTGTTCACCTTTACTCCATCCAAACGTAAAATATTTTTCATCGTCAATAATTAACGAAACACTGTTCTTCAAAAACTTTTTTGGGAACTACCACACGTTTGTGATATATCACACCCAGTTGCTTCAAATTTTGACGAATTGTTACTTTGCAAACATGAAATTTTCGTGCTAAAGTTCTGTTCGATGCCCCAAGACGATTTTTTGCAGCCTCTTTCAGTTTTCCTGTTGATTTGTATTTAATATCATTTTTCTGGCAACAATCTTTTACTGTATCTTGAGAAAATTTAATAAATCATTCTACACCTGACATTTTCTCATAGAAACTTATGCAAAACAATTTTTTTTTGTGTGCTGTGTAAGCAACTTATACACACGTTCCCTTAATTTGTTTTGATCTACGACTTTCATCTTCGAAAGCACACTAACATTTAAAACAGTGAGCGGTTATGAACTGAATTCAGGCGTACGTCAATATAAAAGCGAACAAACAACTCAAGGCCTACTTTCTCACTTTTGAAATTTATACATCTACTTTGTTGGCATATGTTAGTGAGGGCAAAAAAATTTAGTGGATCGTTGGAAAAAATTTAAGGGGAATTAAAATACATCAAAAGGAACCGTCACTTCCATAGAAGGCATCAAATGAAGCCGCTACAGATTCGATTGCGAGTTGGTTTGGAAATTATAGATCAAAATTAGTCCTCAATCAGATCAAGATGCTTTCAAAAGTAGCTCATAAATAATTGACAAATGAGTGTGGTCTAACTTTGCTACAGTCTTCAGTCCTCCTTATTGCATAGAAGAATATTTTATCCTCACTCAATACGGTGAATAAAACTATCTAAATCTAAAACAATTTTCAAAATTTCATTTTTCCAAAAAGAGGCTGGGAGAGGGGGTGGTAACAGTTGCAGTTGATTTTTGTATAGCTTGCTGCTTGTTATTATCTGGAATCACTTTTCAATGCGTCGTTATCTATTATTGAATATGTTCTCATTAGGTTATTTCATGTTAGCCGACAATAGCCGAAAGTGGCGCAGAAACGTACGACACCCTAAAAAATGTGTGCGGGGACGAATGCATGACCCGTGCACAGGATTTTCGTTGGTTTGGTCGATTCTGTCACGATCGTAAGGACCTTGTGAGGACGATTACCGAGCAGCGACGCCCATTCGCAATGACGAAAGCATCGAGAAAGTCAAAGAAATTCTTCGAATCTGGAGGAAACTGGGATACCGAAAAGCACAGTCCATCGAAGATTTTGGTAAACAGATGATCTTGACGTGCTTCGTGCCACACACTTTGATAGATGACCAAAAAGATTGGAGAGTTTAGAATTGCAAAGATATGTTAATTATGTCCCAAAGAAATTCGGCAAGCTTGTCAGCCATTGTGTCTGCTGATGAAACGTAGTGCTTTCGATACGAGCCAAAACCAAAACATCAGAGTGCGGCATGGAAGTCACCAGAAGAGCCAAAAGAGGAGAAAATGACGCTTTTAGAAGAGCAAAATCAAGGCAATGTTGACCGTTTTCTTCGATTCAAACGGAGTCGTTCACAGTGAATTCGTCCCAGAAAAAACGCGTCATTGTTATCGATCATCCACCGTATTCACCTGATTTGTCTAAGTGCAACTTCTGGCTATTTCCCAAACTAGAGAGAGGGATATGTTTATTTTTAACTTCTTTTTAAATTTTCGAAGAACGACGAAAATATTTGCCCTTCGATCATTATACCTAACCTTGAAGTTCCTCCTAAAATGTTACAAAATTCTTTTCGATGACAGCCTTGTCAAAATCAGCGTATTCTAACACCAACAAACGCCAGGATAAGATAATTTAACAGGAAACTGTCTGCGAAAACGGTGTTAGCGTTCTATTACGAAATTGCAGATACAAATACAGAAGACGCGACCGAATCCAATCAAGGTTTGTGTATGGAGTTTCGTCATAACAAACATGAATTTGAACGGATATAAATTATTTTTTCAAGAACTACCGTACGAAAAACACGGGATGACAATGTGAGAAATTCTTTAAGTTTTTCTCTAATGTATCAATAAACGAAATGTCCGACTCGTAATTGTTAGCAGATCCGTGAAAGTTTATAAATTTCCCATCTAATTCGAAAATGTTTTTAGTTTACTCGTAGGATTTCATCTACCGTGCTTTTACGATTTGTTTTAATATCGGCTAATTTGATTGGAAATATTTAATTTATATACCTACGTCATTATGAATACACAGCGTATTATATGCTTGAATGAAGGTATAAAATGATGCACGTGGGTGTCTTGAAAAGGAAACTTTGTTTGCTAGTTACCCAATTAATTGCTTTTGTTCTCTTTAAACGGCAGTTACCACGAACACGCTTTGTAGATAATTGACTTTGTTTGTGTTGTTTATATCTTATATTTTAAAAATTAATTTATTCCAGAACATAATAATTCTGTCCCGGATACGATAATGCTGGTTCCATCAAAGTTCTTCGTGCAGTGGCATTTATGAGTGAATCATGACAGGTGAATGTTCTATCCTAACCTCAAAATTTGAGAGAATTCGGTTGATATTTCATTATGGTTTGACATTTTATTTAATGTCACTTTGTATACGAAGGCGGTTCGATGACTACCTAGCCTCACCGTCAGATAGCACCACTAGCATCGGAAATGTAGTTTTGTTTTTATCAAAAAAAAAATGGTTAAAAATTGGTTTAACGCGTTTCAACGTTGTCGCACGTCGGTTTTTGATGAGCCACGCCCAGGTGCCCCAAGAACGGCTATCACGGAGGAGAACAAAAATCCACGATCTGGTATTGGTTAGGTATTGATAGACCGCCGATTGAAGGTGTGCGAGATAGCTGAGACAGTAGACATCTCAGAGTCGTATCCTTTACATTATTTTACCTTTTACATTCTTTTCTCAATAATGGTAAACGTAAAAGGAAAGTTCTTCAGACGAAAGCTATTTGTATAGGTTTTATAGGTTTCCATTAAAAAACAAAAGTTGACCTTCAAACGAGCTTCTAGACGATACGCAAATATAAAACTGACTCTGTCATTTCGTCTTTAAGAGGTAAAGCAGCTTTTATTTGAAATATTTAATCGTAAATATAACGTGTGTGAAGTTACAGCCTGTAAAATAAAATCCGGGACACCCTCCGACAAATATAATGACAACATTAACCAATGACTATAAAAATTTATAGAGGGAAATTCAAATGTGTTTGCCTAAAGAGGACAGTTTTCTTAATTATCGGCCGTATACAAAAGGGAACCTACATTATTACTAAAAGGATTAGGGACAACCTAAGAACTAGAAAGATATAGATTTAATAAAGGCGATTGATTCAGATTTACTTTCTCGTTTAATAGATTGTCTGAATATTTCACTTTGTGGATTTCCATACGTTCGAGTGAATCTAATTTTTTACTTTTGATATGTATACTCAAAGAAAAAAGGAATGGGACAAATGTATTGAAATTGTATTGTCCCATTTCTTTTTTCTTTGAGTGTACTATTGATTTCATAATGATTTGGGACAGTAAAACTGACAGAAAGTAGTTTTTTTAATAGTGTAAATGTGACTTTATTTGACAAATGTTTGAAAATGTCAATGCGATAAGTCAAAATTGTATTAATGACTTCAGTGGAATTTACAATAGAAAATGCATATTGTCCTAGATCATTATGAAATCAATTACATGAAGAATGTCAAATTTATCGTTAAAACAATGGTCGTATTCAATCAAATGATTCGCATAGGCAGAATCGTTGTTTTTATTAGTGTACGCAGAAAAATGATTAGCTATCCTTTTTTTAAAAGCTCTCCCAGTCTGACCTATATATTTCTTAGTACAAGATATTCAATTTAACCTATAAACTCCAGATTTATTGTCTCATGTCGTTTTTTCCTTGTTGTTTTTAAACAACAAGGTGTTCTCCGGATTTGGTTCCGTCCGACTTCTTTTCGTTTCCAAATTTGAAAAAATTACTCGCCGAGCAGAAATTTGAGTCAAATGAGGAGGTTATCGCCGCCACGGAGGAAAACGTATTTTTCAGACGGGTTAAAGAAGTTGGAGCATCGCTGGGTCAAGTGTATCGAACTCGTATCTTGAGAAATAAATCGTCACTTTTCCAAAATTTTTGTTTTTCTTTGTAGGCTAAGTATTTATGGGATCACCCTCGTATCTCAGTCTAAAAATCAAAATGTAACAATGAGCCAATATCAAATTCTGTTTTGATTTAGGTAAAAGTGGTGGAGAAAAATACGAAACGCTAAAAAATGGGATGAATGCATGTCTCGTGGGTTTTCCATTGGTTTACCCGAATCTGTGACGGTCATGAGGACCTTGTGAGGACGATTACCAAGCAATGAATTAAACATCGAAGAAGTCGAAGAAATTCTTCGAAGCGATCGCTGTGCGTCTGCGAGACTCATCAGAGAGGAAACTAAGATACCGAAAAGCACAGTGTATCGAATTTTGACCGAAGATTTGGACAAATAGAAGGTCTGTGCGCGCTTCATGCCATACACTTTGATAGATGACAAAAAAATTAGAGAATCTAACTGGTGTTTTCAATACGAGCCAAAAATAAGTCCTCAGAGTGCGGCATGGAAGTCACCAGAAGAGCCAAAAGAGAAAAAGTGCCGCTTTTAGAAGAGCAAAATCAAAACAATGCTGACCATTTTCTCCGATTCACAGGGAATTGTTCACAGTGAATTGTGGGTCAGAATTCGAACGGAGCATCGAGAATCAAGCTGTTGGTTTCTTTGTACGACAATGCACCACCGCACAAACCCATCATGGTATATGAATTCTTGAGCAAAAAAGGGATTATTGTTATCGATCATCCACCGTATTCACCTGATTTGGCTCCGTGCGACTTCTGACTGCTTCCCAAACTTGGATTGGCGATGAAAGGAAATCGTTTTCATACCGTTCTGGTCATTCAAAAGACTTCGATCGCCAGACTCGAGGCCATTCCATGCGATGATTGTTTCGAAAAATTTGTTCAACGTTTCCTGTGCTGTATTTCGATTTAAAATTACACAAATTTTAACACCGCAAGAAATAAAACTTTGATCCTATTTATAAAACAAAATGTTTTTCAATTTAATGTTTATAAACTGTAATATAACGATTGTTGCCGTTTTATAATAAAAGTTATTTTGAGCACTGTACAAAATGGAGTGTTCATAAATGTGCGAACTCGAACATGTTCTAAATGAATTAATTCTTCAAATAACTGAAAAGCAAAAGCAAATATGTATGTGATTCATTTCCGTTTATAGGTCTTGAAATTATTCGAACGCTTTTCATGAAAATCTATTCAACTGATGAATGTGAGTTAGAAAATAGCATTTAATGCTTACTTTAAACTGTGTTTAAAAGCAAATTTATGAGCTTTCGACGTTTAATGAGTAGTATACAAATCACTCAATGAAGTCTTATGAAACATCCTGATTGAAACAAAAAAAAGTAGTGACATCATTATACGGCTCGCATGATTGACGTCAAAAAAAAATCTAATATATTAGGTACACTGTGTAGTAAGTAAATAAATGTTAAATCAGTATAACCTGTCAATATATTCGAATTAATAAAATCAACTACATACCTGTCGCCAATTAGAAATTGCTTATTTGCATGTTGATAACAGATAACGATATACACCCATGTACATAGGTACGAATTTACGAGATAAAGCAAACGTACTTGATTTAGAAATATTCGTATGGATTTATGCATTACATTCCAGGATGATTTTACTTTCATATTTATGGAAGTTTTGGAGACCGTGTGGCAGCTGTGATATAGTTTCGCGAAAAAAGTTCTAGATACAGTACAAAGTACTATCAGTATGTCATCAGCTTTTTTATAGGAAGGTGTAGATCTAACCATTTTTTACATATTTCCCGAGAATTTATGTGAATTTGATAGCCAGAGAAGGGACTTAATTCCGATAATTGAGATTTTTATTTTGCGCTTATAAAAGGCTGTCAAAAAGAGGATAATTTGTTTCAAATCAATAATCAAAGTTACCATTTTATTAAGTCGAAATTAAAGAAAAAAAAACTCTTCTCTTTCTAACCAATTTTTTGTATCCAAAAACATGAAATTTTGACGTTTCATAAGAAATAGATCGACTGATGCTTAATGCTTTGAACATACATATAGGGCAATATAGGGCTTCTATTTGGCCTAAGATCGGACGGAAAATTGGTTAACCTTTTCTCCTCTTCGTGAATGTGGTTCCTTTAACCGCAGAATTCTTCCACAATCAAGGAGTTTTGAAGGTCTCCGACCAGCACAACCAAGTCGCATGGAGGAGGTCTGTCGGGATCTAGCTCTCCCAAGTGCTGGATCAACACTTGGAGTTTTCCGACCGAGAGGCCCTCAGAAGAGTTCCCCTGGCCATGATTCTAAGCGCCCACTTGGCCGCAATGGTTACAAAATGCTGTTTAAAAGTTAGCTCAGGGTAACCTTTGACCTCCAATTGTAATGTTCGTGGGAAGGAGGGGGAGGAAGAGGAAAAGAGAGAGTACATTTGTCGGCGTTGATGTTAAGACGTCATTTGGTCGCACAGTCGCAGATGAGATCAAATAAAGAGACTTGAATGATTGCTTGCTATACTGTATATTGAAGGTCTTAGACAATAGTGTGGGTTCAATTTTGGGACCTCTTTTATTTGTATTTTCTCTTATAAATGATTCGCCTTGATTTGTAAACTTGTTCAACAATCTTAAAGACATTTGGGGTAGAAAGGAGTTTAAATCTTGCGGAAACTTTAGGTCCTTTCCTGGCTTTTGTTCTTCCAAGTGGAAGACTTCAGACGCTCTGATTCCCGATAGTTTGGGTCTTTTCCAGGACTCTGTTTGTTCCTTCAAAATCCTATAATAGTCGAGATCTGACCTTGGTTAGACAATCGTCTTAGAAACTCTGCAAGTCTGCCGAGTCCTCAGATTTAAAATGAAGCTATTCCTCGTTTAAAATTTAACAACTAGATAAAATCTCTCAAGAATTACCTACTTAATGATCTTAAATAGATATGAATGAGAAGGCTTGAATATAATGGTAATCATAGGCTTTTTCTCCAGGTGAAAGAATAGTTCTTAATGTGTTCAGTTGGCAGATTATCATTGCAGAATCTTATAATAGCCGGGATCTGACCTTGATTAGACAATCGTCTTAGAAACTCTGCAAGTCTGCCGAGTCCTCAGATTTAAAATGAAGCTATTCCTCGTTTAAAATTTAACAACTGGATACCTCTCAAGAATTACCTACTTAATGATCTTAAATAGATATGAATGAGAAGGCTTGAATATAATGGTAATCATAGGCTTTTTCTCCAGGTGAAAGAGTAGTTCTTAATGTGTTTAGTTGGCAGATAATCATTGTCCAGAACTGGGTTTTCATGGCTCTGATCCCCGATAATTTGGGTCTTTTCCAGGACTCTTTTGTTCCTTCAAAATCTTATAATAGTCGAGATCTGAAGACAATCGTCTTAGAAACTCTGCAAGTCTGCCGAGTCCTCAGATTTAAAATGAAGCTATTCCTTGTTTAAAATTTAACAACTGGATACCATCTCTCAAGAATTACCTACTTAATGATCTTAAATAGATATGAATGAGAAGGCTTGGGTATAATGGTAATCATAGGCTTTTTCTCCAGGTGAAAGAGTAGTTCTTAATGTGTTTAGTTGGCAGATAATCATTGTCCAGAACTGGGTTTTCATGTGCTCTGATCCCCGATAATTTGGGTCTTTTCCAGGACTCTCTTTGTTCGTTCAGACTCTTATAATAGCCGAAATCTGACCTTGGTTAGACAATCGTCTTAGAAACTCTGCAAGTCTGCCGAGTCCTCAGATTTAAAATGAAGCTATTTCTTGTTTAAAATTTAACAACTGGATACAATCTCTCAAGGATTACCTACTTAATGATCTTAAATAGATATGAATGAGAAGGCTTGAATATAATGGTAATCATAGGCTTTTTCTCCAGGTGAAAGAGTAGTTCTTAATGTGTTCAGTTGGCAGATAATCATTGTCCAGAACTGGGTTTTCATGCGCTCTGATCCCCGATAATTTGGGTCTTTTCCAGGACTCTCTTTGTTCGTTCAGAATCTTATAATAGCCGAAATCTGACCTTGGTTAGACAATCGTCTTAGAAACTCTGCAAGTCTGCCGAGTCCTCAGATTTAAAATGAAGCTATTCCTCGTTTAAAATTTAACAACTGGATACCATCTCTCAAGAATTACCTACTTAATGATCTTAAATAGATATGAATGAGAAGGCTTGAATATAATGGTAATCATAGGCTTTTTCTCCAGGTGAAAGAGTAGTTCTTAATGTGTTTAGTTGGCAGATAATCATTGTCCAGAACTGGGTTTTCTGTTCCCCCGATAATTTGGGTCTTTTCCAGGACCCTTTTTTTCGTTCAGAATCTTATAATAGCCGAGATCTGACTGGATCTTTATCAGCAAGTCTGGCCTCAGATTTAAAATGAAGTATTCCTTGTTTAAAATTTAACAACTGGATACCATCTCTCAAGATTACCTACAATGATTTAAATAGATATGAATGAGAAGGCTTGAATATAATGGTAATCATAGTTTTTCTCCAGGTGAAAGAGTCTAATGATTGGCAGATAATCATTGTCCAGAACTGGGTTTTCAGATCTGATCCCCGATAATTTGGGTCTTTTCCAGGACCCTTTTTGTTCGTTCAGAATCTTATAATAGCCGAGATCTGACCTTGGTTAGACAATCGTTTTAGAAACTCAGCAAGTCTGCCGCGTCCTCAGATTTAAAATGAAGCTATTCCTTGTTTAAAATTTAACAACTGGATACCATCTCTCAAGGATTACCTACTTAATGATCTTAAATAGATATGAATGAGAAGGCTTGAATATAATGGTAATCATAGGCTTTTTCTCCAGGTGAAAGAGTAGTTCTTAATGTGTTCAGTTGGCAGATAATCATTGTCCAGAACTGGGTCTTCATGCGCTCTGATCCCCGACAATTTGGGTCTTTTCCAGGACTCGTTTTGTTCGTTCAGAATCTTATAATAGTTTGTCTTAAAAACTCTGCAAGGCTGTCGAGTCCTCAGATTTAAAATGAAGCTATTCCTCGTTTAAAATTTAACAACTGGATACCATCTCTCTCTTAAATAGATATGAATGAGAAGGCTTGAATGTAATAGTAATCATAAGCTTTTTCTCCAGGTGAAAGAGCAGTTCTTAATGTGTCCAGTTGGCAGATAATCATTGTCCAGAACTGGATCTTGTCCAAGATCTTTTTGGTTTGTTCTGGATCTTATAATGGCTGAGATCAGAAGTTGGTTAATCAACCTCAGACACAAGTTTATTCAAATTGTGTCTGAAGATCTAGATTCTAAATGAGGAGATATCCAAGCATGTGTCACTAGGGGGTGGAGAAGCGATAAATGTGTTTATATGGCTTTGTTACAATATTACCTCATCGTAAGCAATGTTTGTACTATTAATTGTGTCCCCACAGGGTATGGTAGCTTAAATTGAGTGTGGATCTAGAGAAAGTTTGCTACAAGCGTCACCAACAAGATTCGAAATCCGGACTAGAAATGTTACTCTACCTATGGCCAGCCACTCTTCGATACAAAAGAGAGAAATTTGTTTATTTGAGACACGTTTAAAACGTGTTATGTTTGCTTAACATTAATTTCCTACTTAGCATTTCTAATATAACACAAATATTATGCAATTTAAAACGTCGACTGAAACGTTAATCGAAGAAAATTTTTTAAATTAACTTCGTAGTAGAAGTAAATATCAATAGCTGGACGTCGTACCATACCTCATACCTTCATGGATGCGTTGAATGTATGAAAGCACATCTCTCGAGGTTAATCAATACATTAAAGAAGCGTCAGTTGAAGAGGTTAAAGAGACAAACGACTCCGGATACCGGAGATTGAATGTTATGTAAATATAGTACCTACGTTTCGAATGGTTATCGTTGAAGAAGTTATATCTACTCGTAATATATACAGGGTTAGCCACATTATTATAAAATAACGTGATAAATAAATTCAAAGAAAGAACTGCTATCATTTGTATGTACATACCTACATTCAAGATAATGCCGTTTCGTAAATGGTCAATATTTTAAAAGACATTCATAGCACGAAAGGGACCGATGTAACCATCTTCTACGCTGTAACTGTCTACTACTTCGATATATGTCGTAAATACATTTTTAAAGCTATCACGTTTTGGAAATATGAAATTTGTTATGTTGAAATGTTTTTTTTTTATGTGGAATATATAAATAAAACGTGGATGTAACACCAGACGTTCTAAATTGCGTCTTTTTGTCTTGAAAAAAATATGGAACGAAATTGGAATCAAATTAGTTAGAAGAATATGTGATACCCGGTGTCCAAAAAATAATATTTGTGTTGATGAATAAACGAGAAGATGTCGGTACACTTACTTAAATTGAAATGAGCCCTTTGGCCGTTACGAAATAGGTATTTATTTTGACAGCATTTCTAAAAAGCTTTTGTAGCCGATACTATACGATCAACTTACTCCGACGTTCCTTTTTTTATCTTTATCTGACTTCAAACGTTTTACAGTTTGCAGTATACTATATTTAACTATATATGAAATGTTTATGCGTATCTCATCCATCTTGTGTGTTTACGGCACCCCTTTTATAATACGAACGTAAAAAAAGAGGAATATGAAATGGTAACGCTGTCCATTTCGTATAGCCACTGAAAGTAATATATGTATGTACATATATGGCTGTTCTATTTTAAGGAAATTTTTGACCCATTATCCGTTGGGAAAATGAGAGGCTTCTATCGAATTTTCATCGAGTATTAAAGCAAATAATATCGCGTGGACGTATAATATACCTAACTTATGTATATGGCATTACGTGGGTTGCCTGTGACGACTTTTAATGTAGTAATAGTAATTTTTATTCGGCTAATTTAAAAGGGACCATTATTTTTCTGTTTTACGAATATTCCATAGGTTGAAAGGTCTATACCAATGACGTATCCTTATATAGGAAACAAACAAATGAAATGGAGTGCTTTTTAAATGAGCATCTGACGTCAGAAGCTTCAAAAGATATTAGGTAGTTAAGCTGGTAAGTTCTAATAGATAAAACTGTTTATGGTTGCTATGGTAATGACTATGATATTTTATAAATAAATTATCAAGATTTAACAGTCAGTATTAGCCATAAAGAATGTAATTTAAATGCTCTACATGACACAAACATGTTGAGACCGTACTTTGTGCCATTACGAACACATTCTTCTAAATCTGATAATATCGCTCTTTGGTGAAAGTTTTCTTTGACAATTAAGTTACTGTAGGTCAATTAGTCAATGTTGAAATAGTCCAAACCGAAATTTCGCTAATACTAAATCAAATACTGCTTCTAAACACTGCTCTTAAAAATGCTCTTAAATAATGGACGATCAGTAGAACTTATACATCATTATATACATATGGTTCACCATAGTTAATGGCAAAGCGACTACAGCTTTGTTACCTCAGAAATATATATGCGGAGCCAACACCCTATGACATACAATGGCGTGAATAAAAAAATTTGGAAATAAGCATCGATTTAGACGTTCCACTCTCCATGCTTGAATCCGCGTTTTAAAATGCACTGTTCACATGTTGGTGTTTTGACTTAAAAAATGGCAAACCAAAAACACAGATAAAGAAAAGTTATTTATTTCGTTAGATCTTTATATTTAATTTAACAACGCCGTTTAGAAAAACTAGACAGGTAATCAGTCAATGTGGTGCAATTATGGTCACCTCCAGAAATCTCACCTGAAGCCTCAGCGACCAGCTATCATTTTCTGAACAGGCCTCAACAATAGAAGATAGCAAAATCGATAGCGATTAATATCTAAACCACTTGTTTCAATTTTGTTTTAGTATCAAGTAACAAAAACCAGACACTGTGGTGGAGTGATTAGAGAAGGCAGGAAGTCAAAGTTAAAAAAAAAACAACAGAAGAAAATGAGTTATGTCAAAAAATCTAGAGAAAGGTAAGTTGCCTGAAGTCAAGTGGATTAAAGATAACAAGGAGGTGGTATTAATGATAGAACGTCCAAAGGGCCTGCCGGCAGTTTGTCCTTCCAGCAGGCCCTAAAATAAAATGTGTGATCTTAGATATGAAGTGGTCCTTCCAGCAGGACCAAATTATAACCATTTAAAAGCGCACAAAAAATTGCCTATTTAAAATGCAAGTTTCAACTTGATGACTCCAGTAGTTTTCGAGTTATTCATACATCTATATTTTTTATCCCTATACAGTCACACACACATCCACGCCTATGGTTAATACATGTGTACTGCCGAAAGAAAGTCCTGCTGGAAGGACAAAATAAATTTCAATTGATGTCCTTCCAGCAGGCCCAAACGCCGTGTACAGCTGTCCTTCAGGAATCTCCTTCTGGCAGGACAGATGCTTGGACGTTCTATCATTAAGAAAGAAGGAAGACATTGAATATAGATGGATGAAGCATTTCTGAGAAGTCCTGCAAGAGGCTATCGAAGCAAAGGATGATACTGACTGTGAGAAAGAAATTAGGGAAGGTGGTTGGTATAAACTGGATAACACCGGAAATGTTAAAAAAAATATGGAACACCAAAAAAACGCTGCCAAAAAAAGTTATGCGAGAGCAATAGGGGGATATTCTAACTGTGCATGGCAAGTCAAGTGTAGAAGAAATAATTGAACCAACATTAGAGGACTCGCACGCAAGTTTTAGGAGAGGGTGTAGTACACAGGACTAGATTTTTGTTTTAAGGCGATTATGCAAAAATAAGAACATATAATGTCTGTGGAATTGACTCACAGAAAAAGCTTTAGATTCAGTTAGTAAAGAGGCAATATGAAAAATATTAGAAAAAAAAACTTGGCAGACAAACTCATAAAAACCATTAAACAAAATGTACAAAAAAATGACTAACGTTGTAAGAGCTGTACAATTTATGACAAAACAATTTAATATCAACAAAGGACTTAGACAGGGCGGTCTTTTGTGCCGTTTACTATTATTATAATTGTCATGGATGAGATATTGAAACTATTAGGAAAAAAACCAAAGGAGTGATGCTTAGATGTCGGATGTTGTCATAAGTTATCATAAAACAGTTAATTTAGGCAGATGACTTAATATAGCATGCGCATCCACTAATAAATTGGTGGACAACAACACAGATTTATGGAAAAGTGAACTGGGAGAGTGGAACATACAGAAGAATCAGAGATACAGTAAGACAAGGTGTTAACAACAACATTTACAAAAAATTCTTCATATTATCAGAAGACATAAGGAAGAAACTCGGCATGAAGTCAATTGAAGCAATGATAGAGGGAAAACAATTGGGCTGGCTGGAATGCTTGACTAGGATGCAAAGAAATGGAATAACGAATGTGGTTCTGGCAGTCCAAGATGAAGAAAAAATGGAAGAAGCGATCGGAGAAGGATGTGTAATGATGATAAAAGGGCATGTGAAACGAGGTTCCTTAGAAGATAAGAGAGAAGTTGGGTGTGAAGCCAATTGAGGCAATGATAGAGAAAAGACAAGTGGACTGGTGTGAGAGAGAGCTAAGAGGAAAGAGAAGAGAAGAAACTAATCGAAAAGGAATTGTATGATGTCACAGTGAATGTATTGAGCAATAGACATAGTGCAAGGATGTTATGAAGGGCAGAATGTGGTAAACAACAATTGTTCGAAATGCTGCTTCTAATCTTCCACTATTTTTATCTGGTCATTCTATAAGCATTCAATTTTTCTTGTTCGCCTACCTTTTTTCTGACAGATGGTGATACAAAGTAGTATTCTATTGTTTTACTTTTCATGGTTGCTATTTGCGTGCGTATTAATCAAAATACGTTGGGGGAAATTACCCGAAGTATTATTAAACGTCGTGAATTATGCATAGGAAACAATGGTCACCATTTTGAAGATTATCTATGAATTTTAAAATTGAGATTTGTTGTTTTTTGTATTTCAATTGATATTGTTTGGGTTTAGTCCACTTGATTAAAATATAAAATTGCTAATTAAAATAGTATTTTGTTATTTAATTATAGGTTATGTTACATGGATGAAAAGAGAATAAAAAACTTTATTTAGTTCAAAATTTTCGATTTTTTTTTGAACAGATTCTAAATCAGCACACAATCCCACCCAATTTGGAACTCCCTGTATATTTACAGGAGTTATTGTGGCAGACACTAAAAAAAAAAATCGGTCAAGTAAATTTTCCATCATTACCAGCTTCAACTAATAATAATAAAAAAAATAATTTCGATGGAACTTTAAGAATTGTTCTTCAAATCTAATTTTGTACAACAGTTACCGAAAGTACTTAATTTTAATGCCGTTATATACGCAAGTCCTCCATAAAGAAGGAAACTGTGTCTTAAAGGGAGAGAATAGCTCTTAATTTATAGCGTACTCGGGCGTGTTATTTATTCAAGATGTCGTAAATTATTAAGGAATCGAAAAGCAAGGAATAAAAGGAACGGTCTCGGGTATTACTGCTGTAAAAAGCGCGCCCTTAATATTTTGCAAATTCATAAAGGGGAACGAGCTTGATGAATGATCTAGAAATAATAATTACCTACTCGTTAATATTCAATTTGCACGAGTTTCCTTACTAATTTCAATATATTATAGTTGGCGATTTAATTGTAAACAAATTAAGCAGTTAATCGAGATGATATCGATTGAGCCCTACCACGTTTAAACACTACCATTAAGTAAATATAATTTGTCACATCTGCGTAAACATTGCAATAACCTCGAACAATTATAATAGGATTGAGCTGTGTTCGTGAAACGTTAACGTGACGACTGACTAAAGGATTTAAACTTGTAGACATTCGCCTGAAATGTTAAATAAATAGAGGACGCCCACGCAAATTGTGCGACTCTCCTTTTATTATTAAAGTTAGACGCCTTTAAATTATGCATGTTCTAAAATTGTAACGTTCCTCTTATATTAGATATTCTGTTTTCGTATACGTTCGTATACGAACGTATGTATATCGTTTACGATTATTTTCGAAAGGATGTTTTGTGTTTCTCTGTGCGTGTTTAGACTATGCGAAGAATGCGATTCGCACAAAATACCATTCAATACTTTACGAAATTTCGATTTGATCGACGTAATTCTTCCACTGCTTGGAATAACGTAAAGCGTTACTGTAAACGTTACTGTACAGCGTTACTGTAAGGAATTCAAATAAATTCGACAAATTCAGATATTTAAGTCGTTAGATTTTATCTATGTAAGTGATGACCTGAGGATCGCCCTGCAAACGAGTGCAATGAAAAAAGTTCAAGCATTGGAAACAGACTATGTGGTTTCGATCATTTCGGTCACGTCAGCGTTCATCCAAAGACCTAATTTTATCACAGTTTGCCTTTCAACGTATGTTACATAACGACCTTCCACAATGGACTAATTCTAACCTCATTCCATCTAAATATTAAACTTATACTGTACAGATGCTTTGATTTTTGTAGGCAAATGGTTATAAATCTTCGTTCCCATATACATAACTCCTAAAGTTGTAATAGCTAGCTTATGTCCAGTCAAATGTAATAATTGATCACCAGCTCTAATAAAATGGTCATAAAACTGTGAATTACATTTAAAATTACCTTTATATTTATATGCGTAATATGCGATTTCTAATATATACACACATATGACTGGCAAAACTGCCAGCTTCTGAAAGTTCGGTCGACAAGAATCAGTATAATGTGCTCCTGTGATAGCTCTAACTGCTGATTTTTGCGATAAAAATACACTATGTGCATCTGGTGAAGAAGTTATTCCCAAAAATTTACTTGATGTGCATTCTAACAATTCTAAGAAATCATAATAATTTGTCCATCGAGAAATGTCTCTGTGTATTGTGGAAAATCATATACTTTGTTTTTTCTAAACTCAATGATAATTATTTATTAACTGAGAACCAAGCAGTCAGTAGTAGTTGTTAAGATAGAAATATCATCTGCATATATTGTTAGAAACACATCAGAAATAAATAGAACGATATCGTTAATGTAAATGCTGAAGAGTACTGGTCCCAAAACTGATCCTTGGGGTACTCCCATTACCACAGATAACAAGTGAGACCAAACATTTTTCACCATTCTATCTGAATTTAGATGTTTTATATGCACAGATTTTTTCTGGAATTAAAATTTTTCTTCTATCTAATGTTGATTAATTGAGTACCTGTTAGGATTACCTCAATAATTGCATGAGTTATGAGCGATTGTACCTTTTATGAGTTCAAAATATCGAGCTCTAGAAAATGCGTTGACAGGCCTCCCTGATTGTACCTCTTTTGATGTCATATTTGTCTATGAATCAATCGGATCCAATCCAAGACTGATCCCCAAAATTTTGACAAAAATAAATGTTCGAACTCATTAAACGTTTGAACTTTATCAAAAATTATATAAAACCAAGTTACTAAGATGTTTGCACATGCCTTTCGGTTAAAACGTGTTTAATAGAATTCAAATTATATTCGAAATTTCCTACCATCTTACGGAGAATTCTGAAAAACAATTTTGATAGATTGCAGGTTGCAGAGTTTAGAGAATTCTATACTTTTAATTACTGTTTAACCAACTTATGATTAATTAAATGTTTTTTACTTTGAATTTTGTTAATTGGATCATTTCGTAAAGTGGAAAGATATCATGAAACCTTCTGCTTCACCAAACCATTTGAAGATGTTACTAAAAAGTAATGGATAGTTTTGAGTAGGTAACTTTCAACCTTTCACGGGGTCAGAGTGCAAAAGCTTTCAAAAGGAACCAATTCAACAGTTTAAAAATGACCAGGAGGAAATACGAACATGATTTGCAACATCAATGTTATTGTAGGTCAAACTTCCTATATTTTTCAGAAATGACTACAAGATTGCCAACATGGTAACTCTTACGAACAAAGTGACAATTAAAGATTTCCAACGAACAATATTTTGAAAGAGTTGCAATTGGAGAATCAATCACACTGCGGTCACTCAAGACAATTCTCTCACAAAAAAAAACTAGATTGAGTACAAAGCAATATTTTAGTCAGTTGAGACAGCTTGAATGAATCAGGTTCTTAAAGATCTGTTGAAAATTTCAAAAGAGCTTTTTAAAAGACATTCTAATATATAATCATAAATTTTGAAACAAATTTTCCATTTGCTTGGGTAGTATCTTTCGTTTATTAAAGCTTGAATAGGAATGTAGAGTTACAAAGACATGACCAGAAACAATGGATACCAAACCAGATATTCTAACAAATTAATTGTACATCATACGCCCAAAGACAAATCCAGCTATTTTAGACAGCCAGTCAGCACTAAAGGCTCTAACTCACCATCTGCTCACCCTCGATGCTCTGAACCTAAGAAACATAGTCACACTGATGTGGGTACCAGGTTATTGGAGGTGTGAGGGCAACGAAACCGCCGATGGTCTTGCAGGTATTTTATGGTCTCGCCAAAAGCCATGTAGGAGCTCATCTCCAACAGTGAGAAAGCGAACAAATCTAAGTCAATCAAAAAAGTTTATTACTTTTTCAGCCATCAAGATTAAATCTCTGCTGGTGCTCAACAGAAGAGACCTCAGCACTGGCCACGGTCCTCTTAGGTACCACCTAAAGAAGATGGGCAAGGTAGACTGTAATAGATTCTGTTCAGAACTACCTCGAACAGGCGTACGTAGAACCGGCTAGTATTAGAATTGTAGCCCCCAAAAGAAAACCTAAACTTCTTCAGAAGTCTGGAGATTAATTGGGATTAAAAGGAGTGAAGAGAGACAGCATTGCCTACACAACCCACATCTAATCTAATCTAACCCTGCTATTTTTTTGGAGGATTATGGGAATCAAATCTTTGGGCTACTACCACAAAAATAGAAGAATAGAATAGAAAATGTCCTGGCAATGTTTGATTATCACAACAATCAGACCAAGCAAGTTTCGATTTGTGGTTTATTCATTGTTAAACATGACAAATCAATAGAGACAATATATTCATAAAAACGACAAAGGAGTACGTTCAATAAACGATAGGCTCTTTCAAAATAGAACCAGGAAAAAGGTCCAGTTGGATTTTTTAGGAACTGAGAAGAGTTTACTAATTTGAAGAGTACCAAATAAAATCCAGGAAATCGTTGTTATTCTATCACAGAAATGGAAATGTTAACTGGTTTTCGAACTATATAACAAAACAATACTGAAGCTTGCACTACCGGGCACAATTGGAGAAGCCAAGAATTGTTTTATTGGCTTTCTTTCCAACTTTCTCCAGTTGTTTATCACATCGTTTAGTTCTAATAAAACAGCATAGAGCTACATACTTTCAGCATTGATTACTTTACTGCAGACAGAGTTAATATTAATAATTCAACATCTATCTAATCTGAAACGAGAACAAATCGTAACGAACAAATATTTGAAGAATTTAAATTTCCACAACTCAAATAGTTTCAGTAAATTGACGGTACCGCTTCGAGTGTACCAATCAGTTAGAGAACACGTGAAACTAAAATACTCATAAAATTACTTCCTCTAGTGCATTAAATCGCTTCACTGCTAACTACCAACTACGTACTAGTCTAGAAATTACATATTAGTGCATGTGATATTCATGCTTTTCAGTTAATTGACGCTGTAGTACAGGTATGTCTCGTTGAGAATTTTGCTAGATATAACGAGAAAATAATTTTAATGATTCAGAATAGGGCTTATTGAAAATACGCTGATTCTATTTAATTTTATATATTGTAACAATTTCTTTTTGTAAAAATGTTTTTGTCACACTATATACCATTAACTAACATGCTATATTAGGATAACTACTCTTCAAAGTTAGAGGTAATAACGGCTACAGATATGTATATGTATGGGTATATAGTAATTAGAGGTTTACTCAAAGGCAGTAATTGCACTAATACTCGATTAAAGTGATTAATTACTTAATCAGTAAAATCCAATATTCATCAAAACTAACCACAGTTGTTTAGCAATATTTCTAACTACCAGGTTTTGAGATGAAAGCAATAATTTCATCTCTAACAAGTTACTGAGTGAATCATCTAGATGGGGTACTTCATCAAAACACGCTGCTTATAATAGCTAAGATTATTTTCGCTGTTTTGGAAGGTTAATTATCTATTAAAATACAAGTGTGGAACTTTCAGAAACATTCAATTAACAAACTGTAGCCTCTGGGTAGCGTAATAAGATAGGTAGGGTACATTTACTTGCTTTTAAGTGTAAATCATAAATGGTTTAATTTTATTTAATTATTATAATAATTGCTAGCACCAAGATACAATCATCTTTTCCCCAATAATGTAAGAGTGTTTGCGAAGTTGTTTTAATAACACGAAGTAAGATTGCAAACACACCACAGCTGAAACGTTTTTTGTACGATTAAAATAATTAAAAGGGGTATTGTTTGCCAGCTAGATGTTTCTCCTCAACAAAAGCTGGTTTTCGCATAACTTTGCAGACATCATTTTATACTACAATAATATACATAGTATGTATAAATGAAAGTTATATAAGTATGTATTTTCATTAATAAATTAATTTAGATGCGTAGGTGAATGAGAAGAAATGAAGTAACTTTCGAGAGAACAACAAACGATTCTAATAACAATCATGATAATGCTAAATTGACAATGAGTTTCTGGTATGTGTTTTACTCTCGGATGTGGGAGTGAAAATGGAAAAATACTGGATAGAATGCATGTGTAAGTAGTTTACACACATGCATGTATAGGAGGCACACCTATTGAAGTTTGAATCCACGCTTGAAAAGTTTAATACAAACCGTAGATGTGTATATGAAAGCGTTTAACTCAAATGAAACTTGTTTCCTTTTTTTATTAATTTCTTTGATTGTTTTCTATGAGAATGTACAGGTGGAATATGTACTGTATTTAAAGTTTAATTAAAATTCTAGATTAGATAGAATTTTTAACATTATACTAAAGAAGCATTAAAATTGTAAATTCCATTAAAGGAAGAGCATTAGATACTCATAATTTTGGGAAAATTACAAAGAACTTAAGCCTTTAAAGTTCTTTGTTTGGTTTACAAGAAATAATTTTCTGAAAAAAGTTTTTCCTTAACTTATAAAATGAGAAACTGGAATATGAATGATTTTTTCCAATCCTATTTGGATTTTTACGCTGGCTTGTTTTACTGGTACTTTCAAGCACCATAAAACTATATTAAATAATGATTGGCAAGGGTGCAATATTAAAGCCACGCGTAAAACTTAATGGAACTTCAAGTGAGAAAAATAAATTTTGATCCACTTCAGTGCAGTCAAGCAAACAAACCTCTTCTTAAATGATAGAAATAAATCTTTGAGTAAATTGTTTGTGTTTTATTTTGGAAATCCTTTAACGAATCCTCTCCCTTCTGCCCCCTCACGTTTCTTAATCAACTTCTTCGACAGTTTTATTACCAATCACTCTTGACACCATGAAGTTTAATACGTTTCTTTAATTTAGATAGATTCATGGATCAATTTTTGAGAATTTGGCCGCACACACAGCTGGGTTTCAGTAATCTTTGATGATGATCAAAACTTTCTCACCACAAATATTTTTGTTGAGAAGTTGAAGGTGTGAAATGGTATCTTTAGTATTTCTATTCGAAAATTGGTCATCATCTGATAATGGATAACTATGTGTGTGTTTCATGACGTTTATATCTAGGGAAGTATAATACTCTTACGACTGGTACTTTGAGGGCAAACAGAATGATTCATTCCAAATTGGTAATTCTATAGAAATTAAAGAAATGTGAAGGTTTCAGGAAGAAAAGATTCCATTTATGTGTCAGAATGGAAACACAATCATCATATTCTCATGATCATTATAAAGCACCATCTGTTGATTATAGATGCTTCAAATAGATTTGATCAAATAAAGCTTATTTTTTCTATAATTTGTAATTAAAAATAAAACCTATAGAAGTGTCTAAATATAGCAAATACATAGCTGAGGGTGGACCAAACTAATCAGCTTTAAAAGAACTTCATATTATTCTAGCTTTAGAAGAACGTTGGTAAAAAAAGAATCTTGATCTGACCTTCATGAGCTAAAAAACAACGGATAAACTGCATGGTAGCTGTCGCTCTAGGATAAAAATCCAAATTCTAAGGCTGTTCCAAATCATTCTTTTACCAAAGAAAAGTGCTCAAACTTCTTGGCATCACAATAATAATCCATACCTTAGCATCCCCATAGTACAGTAAAAATGGCTTTGATGAGGTATCTACTGTGAGCAAGTCTCAATAACTAAACTTAGATGGTTACCCACGTAATTGGCGATTGGACTCCCAGGTCGTCACTGAGTCGGTGATTCCTGATAAACCACGGCGATCCATTGATGATGAGTCTTAGGATTTTATTCTGTAGTGTTTCCAGCTTTTTGAAGTGGGACTTAGCCACACTCGACCATACCAGCGCTCCGTAAGTGATGATCGGTCGTAAAAAGGTTAATAGATTAATATTTTGACTCTGAGCGAAAGACTGGTTCTTGCACACAGCGAGAGATAAACACAACTTCTGGCCGCGTTGAACTTCTCGATCGTTTTGTTGACGTGGAGACGCAATGTAAGGCGCGAGTCAAGTCTCATCCCCAGGTATAGGATGGAAGGGCTCCAAGGGAGCTTAAAGTTGTCGACAAAAATGTTGTCCGGTGGAGGGCGGCATTTGGACTCGTTTATCTTCGGCCTTCACTTGGCAGCCCATGAAAGAACATCGTCCAGGTAGTGTTGGAGTCTGTGCCGAAGGAGATTCTCGTCAGTCGAAGCCGTGTATAAGGCGATGTCGTCAGCATAAATTGCCAGTTGGACAGGGATATCTGACATAAATTATGAAGAGGAACAGGGCCAGGAGTGAGCCCTGCGGGACTCCAGCAAAGGGTTCGACTCGTCAGGTACGAGTAGATAATTCTTGTCAGATTGGGATTGATGCCGTTAGAAATTAATTTATGTACTAGGCCCTTATGCCAGACGGTGTCAAACGCCCTTGTGATGTCTAGAAAGACGGCACTGAGGGTCTCTCTTCCCTCAAGCGTGTCGCGTATGGCCTCCGTTAGACGTAATAATTGAAATTCTGTGGAGTGGCCCCGGAGTCCAAATTGCTCGTCCTGGATTATTCTGTTTACAAACAACTCCTCCTTCAGTCTTGCAAGAACGATTGCTTCTACCACTTTTGCCAGGCAGGATATGAGCGAGATGGGTCGGTAGCTCTGAGGAAATAATTGGTCTTTGCCCGGCTTGAGGATCGACACCACAATATACTCAACACCTAGTGTGTTGAGTATATCCTCTCTGTCCAAGATAGTACATATTTTGACGCGATCAATATCCGGATGCCCTCATAACTAAGATCCTTTTGGTGGTCAAGTGTCATGTACTGCATTCTACAGTTATAGCAGATATTTCTAAATCAATTTTCTTCCATGTATACGATTTTACGATGCTCCACTAGTAAGTGAGTTAATGAGAAGAGTTTTCATGTCTTTCGAAACAATAAGCCCAAATCTACACCATAATATGGGTGGTTTTATTCGAAGGTACTACACTCATGAAGAATGGGTTAGATTTCTAGAGGGATCTCTAGGGTGAATTTGCTCAACTTCTTGTAACCTAAACATTAATGAATAATTTTGCAAATCTCATTTCCTGTTTACCAAAACAGCTTTTATTGACGCATTATAGGGCAACGTTCCAGAAATGTTTACATTTAAATGAAACGAAACGAAAACGGCGTGCAAGTACCTCTTCAACCGCAGTTTCTCAGATAATTATCCGAATTAGAATTTATGTATATTACATACAGTATACACGCACGTTTTCTACGAAGATATATAGGTGTTAAATAAACAATTTACATCTAATCCGTCATTATCCTATTTTTATAATAACCTACATACGAAAATAAATATTTAACGCTTAAATGAAAGCAATCGAGGAGAAATCTGCAAAAATATATACTCGAATCGTTTTTGTAACGCAAGTATTTCCACCTGATGCCAGACGTTACAGCATAAATATGTGAAGTATGTATGTGTGCATAATGTCGAATTTCGATCTATCATAAATATTATGAGCCAGCCACAGCCCTCGGATCACGTTTCGCTTATTGTGCGCCGTTGAATGATTGATGGCGTACTCTCTTAGTGTTTCGGATTTTAAGATTAATCTTACATCTACATATACACAGTGAGTCGTTAAGAATGGGAAATCTGGAAACTGGGAATAGTAGAGCCTAAAATATGAGGATTGACCGCGGCATACCTTATACAAATGTTGCTCGTTTAAGAGATACAGGGTGTTCAAGTTAATAATTTCATTTCTAAATTTTCCAATAACTCAGCAAGTTTTTATAGAATCAACTTGAAAATTGGTATTATTATGTTTTTCAGCATGAAGAATAAGAATTTGACATCAATTTTAACGTTGCTCATAGGTGGCGCTGATTACACACTGCTGAATAGATAACTCGATGCTTATCTTTTTTGTGCGTGTAGAATCACATAAACTGAATCGAAAATTTGAAAGAGCAACCTTTTTTACATGAAAAATACATATGTTTGATGTTGATATCTTGATCCGTTTTCGAGATATTTGCCTTCTAAAGTTTCAATGCAGTTCGGCCTATTAATACAATTTTTAGTCCTTCAAATACAAAGTTGGCTTATTCTTCTGAAAATACTAAGTTGGCTTAAATGCATCTGACAGCTATCATTATTTATGCTTGTTAAGCTTGTGTCAAAGAGTATAGTACTAAGCAAGTAGCTTTATCTTTTTCTGTTTTATTTGTACTAGAATAAGTAGTAAAAAAAATGCCACGGCATAATGACTTTTCTAATAGTGAAATGCGAGATATGGTTTGTGTTTTTGCTCAAACAGATTTTAATGGACTTGCTGCATCCCGAAGATATTTAGAATTATATCCAAATCGAAGACAACCAAATCATAAACTTTTTAGAAATCTTTATAATCGCCTAGGAGAAACTGGGTGTTTTCGTCCTAAGCGTCATAATGGTGCTCCAAAAACAATCTCGGTAGAACAAGAGGAGGAAGTTCTAGTTCGTGTTAGCGAAAACCAAGGCGTAAGTACTCGCTGTTTAAGTGCAGCGACAGGAATAAGTCAAACGTCTATCAATAGAATCTGACGAAAAGAGAAACTGTACCCTTATCATTTCACTCCCGTGCAGAATTTATTACCTCAGGATCCTGCGGCACGTCTACGATTTTCGCAGTTTTTACAGACAAAACAGAACGAGGACCGAAATTTTCGTGACAAAGTTCTCTTCACCGATGAAGCAATGTTTACTAGACGGGGAGTTTTCAACTGGAGGAATAATCATTTGTGGGATTCTGAGAATCCACATGCCATAAGGGAAAGACATTTCCAGCATGAGTTCTAGATAAACATTTGGTGTGGTCCCTTTGTACTCCCACCGAATCTGAACGGTCAACTATACTTAGATTTTCTTGAACAAAATTTAAATGAACTACTAGAAGATGTACCACTTGAACTAAGACAAAACATGTAGTTTATGCACGATGGAGCGCCACCACATTTTCCTCTGCCTGTGCGCAATTATCTGAACGAACAGTTTCCACATCGATGGTTTGGTCGTGGAAGTGAATTTCCTTGGCCACCTAGAAGTCCAGATTTTAACCCCCTAGATTTTTCTGTTTGGTCTAGTTTGAAGGATATAGTCAACAATAAAAGAATTGATTCCCGTGAAGAGTTGCTTCACTAAATTCAAGAAGTTGCCGATGTAATCAGAAATAATGCGCGGGGCTGTTTTGTAACATTAGAAGATCTCTAAGAAAACGAATAGAAAAGTGCATTGAAGTGGGTGGTGGACATTTCGAGCAGTTGCTCTAAATAAATTATTCACCGGTATAATACGTGGGCGCTTGCATTACATTTGACAGTTGTATCAACTTGTTACCCCTTTGATAAATTAATTTTAGAAGTCGTTATTTTCATGTTTGTTATTTTTTTTACTATGTACACTTTAGAGACGTTATAACTTCCTCTTGCGAATATGAGAAAGTGTTAGAACTATGCGTGAAAAGACAATTGGACAATTTCTGTGATAAAAATGGCGTCATAGTGCATAATCAATCGGGATTCAAAAAAGGACACTCATGTGAAACAGCAGTAGCTGACATTTGTGACAGATGGCTAAAGGAAATTGATAGTGGAAAAATGGTATTAGCTGTCTTTATTGATTTTAGAAGAGCGTTTGAAACGGTGAATCGTCAATTATTATTAAAAAAACTTCAAAATCGGTTTGAAAGGTCATAGTGCTTAATTGGTTTGGTTCATATCTTAAATAACAGAACTCAAAAAGTGAAATTCAATGGTGTTGAATCATGTTCAAAATCTGAGTCACGGTGTGCCTCAAGGAACGGTTTTGGGACCATTACTAAATTTATACGTTAATGATATGAAAACTGTTAATAAATCAGACATCTGCATGTTTGCTGATGACACTATGATTTACATTAGTGGTAACAATTTAAATGAAATGGTACAGTCAATGAATAATGAGCTTGATTTATTATGTAAATGGTTGTATAGTAATAGTTTGAGTATAAATATCGAGAAATCCAAATGTATGGTTTTAGCTAGTATGTATAAACTTAATAATATTGATTTGAGTAACATTGATATAAAAATAGGTAATTTTAAACTGGAGAGAGTTGATAGCATAAAATATTTAGGTGTAATAATAGATAGCAATCTACTTTTTAAGGAACATGCTAAATATTAATGAATAAAATGTTCAAAATTCTTAACAGGGTGGTAAATATTTATCACGTATGTTAAAACACTTTATACAAGGCTATTTGCACCACACATTGAGTTCTGTCTACAATATTATTAAATCTCAATAAAAATGAATCTGCGCAACTCCTGAAAATTCAAAATAGAGCCAAGTTATATTGAAATGTGATCGATATACTCCAATAGCTTTATGTTAGATGCGTTTGAATTTATGAATGTTAGACAAAGAATTTACTTCAAAAGTGTAATATTTGTGCACAAACTGAAAAACAATATGTTGCCACGGTATCTTAGTAGAAAAATAACAATTGTCAATGAGATTCATAACTACTAGAAGTATAAATAATTTTTATATCAATCATTATAATAGAACACAAACTTCTAAAAATTATTTATTCAAGGACTAAAACTCTATAATAACCTACCGCATGACATTAAAAATGCTTAATTTCAATTTATTCAAAGTTTACTGTACAGATACACACTGGCGCATATCTAATTTAATTATATCTATTAGAATATACTAGCATTACAATTTAGTAAGAAATATTTAGTAATTTATATACGTATTGATCTATGTATATGCTAATAGCTAACGCTAAATAAATAATTTACTTACTTACTTACTTACTTACTATGTGGCCGTAAGGCCTATTAAAAAACTCTACTAATAAACTATGATTTAGTGTATACCTATGCATTATTTCTTGTTATTATTTATTATTTACCTGAGCTTCGTATTTAAAAATCAAAAATTGTATTAATAGGCCGAACTGCATTGAAACTTTAGAAGGCAAATATCTCGAAAACGGATCAAGATATCAACATCAAACGAATATGTATTTTTCATGTAAAAAAGGTTGCTCTTTCAAATTTTCGATTCAATTTATGTGATTCTACACGCACAAAAAAGATAAGCATCGAGTTATCTATTCAGCAGTGTGTAATCAGCGCCACCTATGAGCAACGTTAAAATTGATGTCAAATTCTTATTCGTCATGCTGAAAAACATAATAATACCAATTTTCAAGTTGATTCTATAAAAACTTGCTGAGTTATTGGAAAATTTAGAAATGAAATTATTAACTTAAACACCCTGTATCTCTTAAACGAGCAACATTTGTATAAGGCATGCCGCGGTCAATCCTCATATTTTAGGCTCTACTATTCCCAGTTTCCAGATTTCCCATTCTTAACGACTCACTGTGTATATTCATTCGAGCTTAATTTTAGGTATCCAATCGATTTGGTTGGATTTGTGTGAAATAATTGTTTGACGAATCTCTTAATTCTTTAACTTTTATTAATAAATAATCCCTATCATGCTTTCAATAATGATCGTACTATGATTATGAAAGCTAATAAGGGGAGAGACTTCTGAAAGCAAACTAGACCGCAAAGAACTAATTGGAAGTTGTTCAATTATTAGATAACAAAGGCGCCCTTTACAGCGCAGCTATTAATTTTAGAATTACTGAGATTTAATAATGCTATAGTACTGGATGAACATAGTTGCCTATTTCTTCGAATTCGTTATTATCTAGCTATGCTTACCTGCACGTATGGAACTAGCCTGCAGGCCACATCGCCCAGTTTCCAATTAGGCTGTAGACGCGAGTAAGCAACAGCAGGAATTGAAATTGCAAATAGTAGATCAGCCGCAGCCAAGTTCAGTACGAAGCTGTTCGTAACAGTTTTCATATCTGGGAACCTGAAATCAAAATACAGTTCGTTAAATACACAATTTTATATAACCTACGTACATTCATATATAAGTCAATCTTTCTATATTTATTATTATCTTCATCGTGTCTCGTAAAAACTGACAAATAATCGAGAAAGATTGTTTTTCTACGAATTGAATCTAAGGTCGATATTGCTACGCTCGTATATTGTTTGTTGGTTTTTGTAGGCGCTTCAGGAAAAAAAATTAATATTTACGTATATGGGCCATCGAACTATGTAGGTCAAATATTTGTTTAGTTTTTGCACTATATAGACAAGTTAAGTTCAAAGCGGGATGTTTTTATCGTATTTTATAATTAAATTTTTCATTTACGTTTTTATAAAGTAATTATTTACATAAATCTTCCTAATTAATGTGTGCTTCGTGTCCACAGTTATGTAAGCGAATAATTCATAAATTTAATGTTGTAACCCTTTTTATCATACTTAAGTGTTATTATCGTTTAATATTAAACTTTTGAAATGATAAAATTCATAAAACTACCACCACCATTACGAAAAGTAATTGGTAGACTGCAAGAATATAATTACTGCAGCATTTGGCGAAGAGCACCCTCAAGTGTATACAGGGTATAATGAATTTTTGAAAGGTCGAGAAGTGGTTAAACTGTAGGATGTCGACGTCACTTTATGCAGAACTGGTATGATTCGCGGAAATATTTGCGTTGTTTCTCGAGGATAATAATAATTGCTTAGCGGTCGTTGAAATTGTGTCTGACACAAGTTTCTTTTTTATTATTTAATTGTTATGGGTAGCTGTGCGCCACGAGGAAAAACTTATTTAACGTAGTAGAGGGAAGATGTAACGATCTCATGAATTAAAACGCACGAAAGCAAGCTAGTTAGGTCAGGCTTGAAATAAATTAATTAGTTTCATGTTGAATTGTGGGACTCCTTTAATGAAATATTAATTTAACAAGGAAACATATCTTCAAGACCCAATAAACTGGGCTAAAATAAATACAATGCGTTTATTATTTTGATCTTTTACTCTTGTTAATTCAAAATAGTTTCCTTCAAGAGTCAATATAAAATTCACGTACCATGATGGCTTTGAGCGATGGTGCATTGTCGTGCAACAAAAAAACAACTATCTGGCTCTTGATGTTCTGGTCAAACTAGTCTACAATTTAAATTTTTGCTCATCTGGTGACTTCGATGCCACACTCTGACGTATTGTTTTCGGATCATATTGAAAACACCACGTTACAATGGCTGGCATGCTTGCCGGATTCCTTTGAGACATTTTTAACATATCTTTGCAATTCTGAACTCTTCAATCTTTTTGGTTGTCTGTTAGAGTGTGTTGCAAAATTCGATAGACTGCTTTTCGGTATTCAAGTTTCGAAGACACACAGGGGTCGCTTCGAAAATTTCTTTGACTTTCTCGATGCTTTCTTCATTGCCTGTGCTTTTTGGGGTCGATGCTTCGGTAATCGTCCTCAGAAGGTCCTTACGACCGGGACGGAAAATAATTAATTATAACAAAAAAAGGAATGATCAGTTCTTGGATTTGTGTCTTCTACTTGATAAGGAATACGTGCAGGAATGGGATTTGGTGAAGGTCTTAGATCTTTCCTATTCCTCCTCAAAATATTATCATCTGTTTGTACCAAATAAGATCTGGGTGCATTATGATTTTCTATAATCCTTCCTGATATCCATTCTTTCTCTTTTCTAACGCTAACAATTTCATTTCCATTAAACGGTTTCAAAGTCTTTGCTGTTTGATCATAATATCTTTTTCTTTCTCACGTTCCACTTTTTTTCGCGTCTGCATTCCTTTTGCAATTTCCGGCTTCAAATGTTGTGCTCTTATCGGAAGTCTTTCCCTTAGCATTCGATTTTGCATTGTTTGTGCTGGTGATTTCCCTATACCTTTTATAGGAGTATTTCTATACGGTAGCAAACCTAAGTAAATAGTCGTGTTATCTTCCACTGCTTTCCTTATAATTCCTTTAGCGATTTGTACTCCTCACCCTTAAGCACAATAAATTTATTAGATCTATGAATTAATTTTTCTAAACCATCATAAAAATAATTTTTAATCTTTCGCCTCAAAATGGACCAAAATTGCCTCCTTTACCTCATTGTCGTCGGAAAACTTTCTTCCACGTAAGTCTTTTTTTAAATAGGGAAACAAATAAAAATCACTAGTTGCCAGGTCTGGACTATTGATTGAAAGCCATGCTTGTGCAGCGCAGCCATTGCAACTCTGCTCTTGTGAACCGGCGCATTGTCTTGCAAGAGCAACACACCCTTGGTCAATTTTCCTCGACATTGTTTCCTTGATGGCCTCCTTTAATTTTTCTAATATCGGTGCGTAATACTCTCCGTTTATGCTCCTTCCTTTTTCTTTGTAATCAATCAATAATATCCCCTCACAATCCCAAAAAACAGTAGCCATCAATTTTCCAACCGATTCTGACAATTTGAATTTCAATGGCGGTGGTGTCCCCTTTTTATGCCATTGAATGGACTCCAGTTTGACTAAAGTGATGAACCCATGTTTCATCATCGGTAACAATCCGCTCCAAAATCTGTGCAGGTTCGTCTCCACACAGCTCCAAAAATTGTTTGGACGCATCGACGCGCTGCTGTTTCTGCATCAGTGTAAGCATTCTCGGTACCCATCTTGCACTGACAAAAGTCAGTGCAAGATGGTAAAATCTCAGAGAGAAATAAGACTAATTAATCTTGACCTTGAGATTTCGAAGTTTATAAATTCTTCATCAGAAGGTTATCTACAAGACATAATGCAAGGAAACATGAACCATAATAGTTCAAAGAAACTTACGATAGAGTAAGAAACTAGTATTAGAACAATGTAATCCTTAATCCAAAACATTAAAAAGTTGAACAGTTACACCAAAAAGCTGGATAATCACAATTTAAAACGTAATTATGAATTTAAAACAATAAAAAATGTGGTGAAATTTCGTAAGAAAACATGATGAAATGCTCGGGAGATCAAAAGTACATAAAGTTAGGTTATGTGAAATGAGGGAATAAAATATTAGGGAAAGGTTTATGCCGATCCACTTCCTTCGGTCGGAAAGAAGGAGGTCCTAAGATCAATAGCCCTTCATAAGAACGGGAAGGCTCTCGGCTAGGACGGCATAGCCAATACTCCCCTAAAGAGATTACCAACTAGCCCCATCGCTATCCTGGTGCAGATTCTGAGTGCCATGCTGAGTCATCGAACCTTCCCGTAAGCTCCGTAAGCGAGGCAAGAACCCGTCTTTTCCGTCGCGTTATAGGCATATATTGCAGAGTCAGTTATTTTAGCAAGATTCCGCGAATTTATCATCGAGGGTAATCTTTTACCCGATGAGCAATTTAGGCTCCGGAGGGCTTGTCAGCCGACTTCCAACTCCTCGGACTTACGGAGGAGGTCCGTAACGCGTTGGAACTGAGGCATTCCATAGGCGCTGTGTTCCTTGATTTCGCCCATGCATTTGACTCGGTGCAGCAGGCTGGTCTACTTTTCAAAATGGGCAGTTTTGGTATTAATGCAAAATATGATAGTTCTCGTCTCTTACCTTTCCGGCAGGACTTTTTCTATAAAAATGGGAGGCGAGGTTTCCGACCGGAGGTATATTCATACCGGTGTCCCGCAAGGATCGCTGCTAGGACCAGAACTTTTCATTCTATATACTAGCGGTATACCCAGATCTGTCTCCACAAGACTTGCGGTGTACGCCGATGACACCGCTACTTGCTCATCCTCCAAAGACGATGCTTTGGTCTGTCGACGTCTCCAAAGATCCGTTGACGAAGTCTGCGAGTGGGCGTCCAGGTGGCGGTTGACGATAAACGCTGATAAGTGTGTGGCTATCCGATTCTTCAGGAAGCGTAATTCCCCGCCAACGAACATCGTCGTCGAGGGTCTACCTTGGGAAAGTACTGTCAAATACCTCGGTCTGACCCTCGACATGAGACTAACGTTCAGGCAACACCCGCGTGCGGCCCTGGCTCCTCTTTTATGCCGGAAAAGCTCGCTGAGCTTAAATATTAAGTTATTAATCTACAGGGTGTTTCTCCGATCTATTCTAACTTATGGTGTCCTGATCTGGTCCAGTGCCAGCAAATCTCAAGTTAAGAGACTTAACATCCTGCAGAACCGGGTGCTGCGTATCATAGTCGCAGCACCCTGCTTTGTTACGAATGCACAAATACATCGTGATCTGAACATACCGCCTCTGTGCGAGTATGCGCTGTCGCTGGCCAGGAGAACTCTTCAGAGGGCCTCTAGGTCGGAGAATCAGCTGATCCGGCACTTGGGGGAGTTAGATCCCGACAGGCCGCCACCTCGTGTCCTGACACGCAGGATCTTGGAGATGAGGAACTGATGTCCGGCCGCGAGTTGGCCGTCCACCTGCTGAGAAATCAAATCCGGGCGGTTAGATGCAAAACCGCGTTCAAAGAGCCTAGAAGGCTAAAGGACAATATGTCCAGTCTTACAGCAAACAGAAGCCCTTTGATTAGGGAAAAGTTGCCAAAATTGAAAAGTTAATCTGAATCGATAACTATAATAGTGGAATTGACATCGGTGGGTTCGGGGTAATTGAGATGTGGAGCCTTTTTGTTGATGTTAAATAATAAGGTATAAATGTCATTGAAGTTATCCAAATCAGTTCTAAAATTCATCATATTATTATTCATCATACTATTAGCAATTATAGAGGCATAGTGCAAAGTCCATTGGGTGTCTGTTATGAAGACAATGGGAAGAGAGAGCAGTACTATCAGAGTTCATAGATTGGTTTCTATTATGTTGGTAAATGGGGTGTTTTAACCATTGACTGGTGTTCAGAGTTCCTACAAGGGATATGGTAGACTTAGTAGTTGGATGTTCAAGAAGTAACTTCTTAATTTTATCAGAGCAATATGGTATATAAGAGAATTTTACAAATATATATTGACTATTAAAAGTATTATTAGAGGGGGAGGATGAATTAGAATGGGTGTGTATTGATGGTTGTTGGTTTGAGGGGGAAATTGGTATACATTGTACAGAACAAGCATTGATAGATTCTGTGAAAACAGTTCGGTAAGACGAGTCTTAATGTTATCATGAAATTGTGGATGAGCAATTTTGAGAGTTCTATTTCTTAAAGCATGTAAAACGTTCAATTTCATTTGTATAGGGTGGTTGGAATGATAATATAAATACCTACAAGTAAACGTAGGTTTAGTGTACCAGTCAAGAATGATTTTTTGGTCGGGAGTTCTATGTATTCTAGTATCGAGGAAGGGAATGGATCTGTTATTTTCAAGCTCAATAGTGAATTGTATGTGTTCATTGAAACTATTGAAGTGATGGATAATGTTGTCTTCTTCATTATAGGTACGCGCAAGTATGGGGCTAATAGGACTCCCCATAGGGGTGCCGAATGTCTGTTTATAAAACCCACCATTAAAGGAGAAAGTGCAATTTGTAAGTAAAAAACTTTACCAGTTGCATGGAATATCTGTATTCGCTGAAATATCCTCCCAGTGAATCGATGACAAATATAATAAGTTCGAAAGGAATGCAAGTGAACAAAGATACAACAAAAATGACAATTTGTTGGGGGATACGAACAAACTCATTAGCTTAGCTATATTTAGAATTATTATTCAGAACATAAAGAAAATTGAAATGCTTAATAATGAAGAAATAACATTTAATATCTTATAATTTATTCAAAATTATACTTTCGCTAGTTCCTAATTTCTCACGTTTAAAATAATTCACCTCTATATCTTTCTCAATCATGTCTAAATAATCTCCGGTATGCTGATTGCTTAACGACCCTAGACTTCATTAAAATTCTTGCCGGTTGTAATCATTTCGGGCGCATCCGACAAAGAGAACATTGATGTTGATTGTGTCTACATTCACCAGCCGTGGCTGGCATTCGTTCTTCATTTTTGTTTCTATTATACAGTCGAAAATGTTGCCCGTAAAATTAAAATATTCAGTTCGTAATGCTTCAGTTGTAAACGTATGCACGTGCCTCACTATACAAACTTTACGAACGGCGCACGAGCAGAATTAATAAACGCGATTTTACAATTCACGTTTTGCAAATAGCTCGAATAATTACTCTCACGTCGCAGCGCCCATCCAAAGCGTTTCGAAAAGAAAACGCGTATACACACTCGGAACGTTGTTTACAGTGAAATACGTTTAATTGTAATAAAATTAGAGAATTACGGAAATATGTATCTCATATGTGCTGCATAAATTGCTACTGGTAGGTATCTTCCTACGCATTTATTCATGGGATATAAGATTACACAAATTTGTACGACGAAAACACGTCTATATTATTAGACTTATAACGGATCTTCCGCTTGATTTTAGACTAAGCTTTATACTTAAACCGGGTAAACACCGGATAAGCAATTGATGCAGTAAATTACGACAGCCTTTCAACAACACGTGAACAAAGCTCTCTCACAATAAATTTGGGTTTTCGAAGTAATTACCGTGTTGCATCATAACATCTAGAATATTAACTTCCGCAATAAGTTTCATATATCTTACAGGAATTATAATGTCGAGAAACCGTATACATTTAACTTGATTGTTATTTAGGGTAACATCCTTTCGAACTAGCTACAAAATATGTTCTGACGTTTCAAGATTTTGACTCAATATAAAACCAGAAATATGGATGATATTGTAGATCGGCTCTTCTCGTCCACTGTCCTCTGTATCTAATCTCCTGTCCTACTGTCTCTTGTCTATCCTACTGCCCCCTATCCTCTGAAATAAATCTCTTAGTCCTTTACAAACGGAAACCACTTAAAACTGAAAGCATAACTATTACAAAAACTACTAAAAGCTCTGTTTTCCACACAAAAAAAATCATAGTACAAACAGCAGCAGACAAACAAGCAAATTGATATGGAAACGAGACAATGATAAAATGGGACTAAATTGAGTATTATCAGAGTTAAAGAAAAAGCACGAATTGGGTATGTAATTAAATACGGTAGCTCAAAGCAATGGTATAAATACGCTATCTCTGGGATCTGTATATATAAAGCGAGGGATGGATGGAAAGATAACACACTCTGTGATGTGCAAATGGTGACGGTTGTAATAGTAAATAAATCGACCGAATTTAAATTAATTGATTTGTTATTTTGTTGTTGTTATATACGAAAAATTAATACTATTATTCATACTTAGAAATAACTCGTTTTCTTGGCCGTAGTGTGAATTTTTTGACGAGTGAAAAATACATTTTAGCTTTCGACAACTTTATTTACCTTCTTCAGAAATTCACTACAAAAATAAAACAATGCACAAGAAGTATAATGTAAACAGTTAAATGTAGAATGATAGTTAATACTTAGTAAATATTTTCGCACATGTTGTGTTATGCGTTGCACATTTTGGAACTACAGTAGAGCCTCTATTATCCGAAACAGTTTTAACCGAAATACAGTTTAACCGAAACGACCAAACAAACTTTGAATAAGTTATATTAGGCGGTAATTTTAGAAAATATTTACGATTTAAGTCATCAGACATTTTGCCAAATTATAATTTAATCATTCTCATAGATGGCGCTCTATTCTGTCTAAGGGACATGTCAAGTGTCAACTGAGTACGAAGTGTGTTTTGGGCCTTTCACTTATTCAGGTTAATCGTGCGCTAGTAACTGTACGTGCAGTGATCGTATTTTTTTGTGAAGTGTTTTGATTGAACGTCATGTTAACAAAGCGAGAACGAATCGTAACCGGTAACCCGTGGCAGCCGATTTTGGTGTTGGTGTTTCGACTGTTTCTGGGTCAAAATGAAAAATAAATTTGAAGAGCATGCTTCAAAAATGCCTAATAAGGAAACAATGAAGGTCTGTCGATGTGAGAAAGTAAATGAGGCTGTGTTTTTATAGTTCACCCAACAGCGAGAGAAGGGAGTTGCATTATCAGGACCAGTTATTCAAGAAAAAGCTAAAATGTTATCCGAGCTAATGGGTGAAATGGTGAAGGCTTTAACTCCAGTGCAGGATGGCTATAAAAGTGGAAAAATAGGTACGGCGTACGTCAAGTGAATGTATGTGGGAAAAGTTATCTGCCGATGACATTTTCAAAACAGAAATGGATGAATTGATGCAAGGATACAGTAAAAATCAGATTTTTTATGCAGATGAGACAGGTTTGAATTTTAAACTGTTACCGAAAAAATCACTTGCTTCGAGAAACGAAAAGAGCGCTCCTGGACACAAAATGAACAAACAAAGGATCACAGTTTTGTTCTGCAGCAATGCTTCAGGAACTCGTCGACTACGGCCCATGTGTATAGGAAAATCTAAAAATCCCAGCGTTTTGAAAGACATTTCGGCAAATGCTCTTCTTGTCTACTATCGTAACCTAAAAAGTTCCTGGATGTCCACTGCCTTGTTCACTGATTGGTTTAATGATGAGTTTGTCCCCAGTGTTGAGTCATTTTTAAAGTCTAAAAATCTTCCAAGAAAAGCAGTTTTATTAATCGATAACGCCCCTACACACCCACAGAATCTGCAGAATGGTGACGTTATTGTTCAGTTTTTACCTCCGAATGTCACAAGCCTGATTCAACCGCTAGACCAAGGTGTAATAGAATGTTTCAAGAGGCACTATCGGGCGTTCTTTCTGAGATATCTGTTGCAAGAGGCAAACGAGTCAAAAAGTGTTCCTGAAATCCTGAAAACCATTAACATGAAACATGTTACTTATTGGTGTGCTCAATCTTGGGAGAAAATAAAATCATCAACCCTGGAAAAGTGCTGGAATAAACTTTTTGATGGGACTTTAATTGACGACAATACTGAAACCGACGAGTACCTTGGGGACTTAATTAAAAACATACCAGGATGTGAAGGGATCAACGAAAGTGAAATGAGTGAATGGGTAAATGGTGATGACTCGGACCTAGATATCAATGACCAAGATATTATTAATATGGTTCTCCCCGAAGACGATCAAGATGATGACGAAAGAAAGCACTAGCCATAACATCGCAGAAGAAGTATTGAATGCCTTAGACGGTTTTCTTTAAAACATGGAATTTTTTTATATTTTCAGAAGAGCGTTTTCTAAGTTTTTTCGAAATTTTCACGAATCAAAACCTTCTGACGTTCTGTTAATGAAACGGTGGCGTGATATAGCGGCTAGAAAGCAGTATGAAAACTAAAAACAAAAGAAAATAGAAGACTTTTTCAAAAAAGAATAGTTTTATTAGTTTTACAGTTTTGCCGAAAAATATGTATTTGTTTTAAATGTAAACTCCAGTACATATATTATATTCACTAGAACTTTAAAAATGTTATCAAAAAATTTGTTAATTTTGTATATGCATTATCTTCATTTCCTTGTACTTAAGAAAAACAAAAACAAAAAACAATCCCTGATCTCCAAAAATGACATTTTGATTATTATCCGAAATTTTGATTATCCGAAATCACCTTTCCCCCCTTTGTTTCGGTTAACAGAGGTTCTACTGTAAATACAATCCACGTAATAATCCAATATTATTCATACTATGTAATTATATGCAGGTAAAAAGTAGTTGCAGATTGTTTCATCAAAAGGACGAAACTTGTCACAAGAACAAATGAACATGTTCCATCTAATTTCCATTTGAAATTAAGGTAGATGTGAAGTGACAGTATCCATTCTTACCTATTCAAATTGAATACCTTATATTAGCATCAACGTCGCGTAAAACTTTTAATTAGATCTGTGAAGTTACGTATTACACAAAGTTTTAATGCAGTTTATTTTCAAGTTTCCGCATGTAATCAATCGACACAAGTGATGTTAAAGTTTTACAACGCAATGAATAACGATTTATAAATTCAATGAATAGAAGAATAAAAAGAACATCTCGGACGTCTCCATCTAACCTTGCATTAGTATCAGTTAGTTTCCAATGTTCAAATAAATATCGAGTATTAAATATCGTAGCATAACAGAAACTTTAAATTTAATCAGAATCCGACGATATGGAAGTTTTATTTAGCACCGGTCGCGTTGCGAAGCTATTTTCGTCCATGCTTTCCCGGAAAAGTATTAATTAAATGACCAATTTAATTGTCAAGCATCGGGTGAAGCGAAACAGGAGATGTAATCCCATCGACCTACTGACCTACTGACATAAATTAAAAAACATGCATTTCGAACAATGGCAATAAGAACACCAAGGAGAAATGCATAATGTTGTGCGAATGTGGGGGAGATCTTAAGGGGAATTAATACCGAAATTACAGGGCGTTATTTGTCGGTATGGATTTCATCGCGTGGTACTTAAAATACAAGCGGAGAGACCGGAACCTAATTAAAGTTTTATTTGATCCGAGGGTAAAATGCGTGGAATACTACAAATATGTGTGTATGTATGTACATACAACATATGTAGGTGGTTTGTTGGTATATACGGCAAACTGTAGGTTTTCTAGAAATTCCGGAAAATGATTTCCTTCAATCGATTAAGCTCTCATGTATCAGCTTTAAATATAATGACAGACAAACAAATCTAGCGGACTTGTATGAAATACATAGAATTTGTTTGTTGTAGTATGTCGAGATAATAATTCAGAATTGATGGCTGTTATTAGACACATGTTGTAGTTATAATTAAGTTCATGTTATCGTTACGTTGTCCGCTTCGAATCTAACAAATGACTTTGAGGAAATGAAGTTGCAGTTTTAGTGTGTGATTGAGTGCTGTGTTGATTGCTATTGTTTTTATTAACCAACTATGTATATTCTCTCAATATATATATTTATATATATATATAAGTATATGTAGATACATTAAAATCAAAATTAGAACATAAAACGTAAATCTGGCGGTGGATTCATAAAATCAATCGCAAAAACCCTCAAAAAAACGTTTCCCTAAAAAATGCAAGCATTTTGGGAACTCAAAATAAGTAGATTTTAGATCGAGTAACAGTACTGTTAATGGTTCTTGAATAACATAAATAGAAACGACTATAAATATTATTTTTCTGATGAGGCTTAGTTCCATCTTTTTGGCTCTTTAAATAAGCACAATATTGAGAGAATCGAAAAGTTGCTTCAGATTGTTTTAGGCTTGTTCTACTCTTCTTAAATAATATTAGAAATTGATCGAATAGAAACGATAAAGAACATTTTTAGGTCAGCCCATTGCGTTTGAATCTTAATATTTCTAAAGTTGCTCCAGATTGCTTTAAAATTCTTCTGCACTCTTCCAAAGTTTTGAAAAATATTATTAGAAATTAGTCGAATAAAAACGAAGAAAAACACTTTTGGGGCAGTCCTATCTTTTGACTTTTGGAAACTTGGAAATCTGCTAGAGATTGTTTTAAGATTTACTTAATCAAAAAAATCAAATTTTGAAAGTTCTTTCAGGCTATTTAATAAGTATTTAAGCGAGCCTCCTCTTATTTAAAATTTGAAATTTTAAAAGTGCTTCTGGTGTACTTTTACGTTTGTTTTAGTTTGTTCAAGTTTTAATTTTGCAAACTAGACAAAACAAGCATTTTTTAAGTCAGCCGCAGTTTTTCTAAACTGCAATGTTGAACGTTTTTCAAAATAATATTCAAAATTAAGCGAAACAAGAGATGTTTTAGGTCAATTCCCCTTTTTTAGAAAACGAAATTTCCAAAGATTGTTTTAAAATTCTTCTGCACCGTTCCAGAGTTTTGGAAAATAGTATTAGAAATTAGACGAATAAAAACGAAGGAAAACACTTTTGGGGCAGTCCGACCTTTTGAATTTTCGAAACTTGGAAATCTGCTAGAGATTGTTTTAAGATTTAAATTTTGGTCAAATTTTGAAAGTTCTTTCAGGCTATTTAATAAGTATTTTAGCGAGCCTCCTACTTATTTAAAATTTGAAATTTCAAAAGTGCTTCTGGTGTACTTTTACGTTTGTTTTAGATAGTTCAAGTTTTTAATTTTGCAAACTAGAGAAAACAAGCATTTTTTAAGTCAGATTGTTTTTCTAAACTGCGCATGTTGAACGTTTTTCAAAATAATATTCAAAATTAAGCGAAACAAGAGATGTTTTAGGTCAATTCCCCTTTTTTAGAAAACGAAATTTCCAAAGATTGTTTTATGTTCTTCTGCACCGTTCCAAGTTTTGGAAAATAGTATTAGAAATTAGAAATAAAAACGAAGGAAAACACTTTTGGGCAACCGACCTTTTGAATTTTCGAAACTTGGAAATCTGCTAGAGATTGTTTTAAGCTTTATTAATCAAAAAAATCAAATTTTGAAAGTTCTTTCAAGTATTTAATAAGTATTTAATCAATCCTCACAAGTGAAATTTGAAATTTTAAAAGTGCTTCTGGTGTATAACGTTTGTTTTAATATTCAAGTTTTTAATTTTGCAAACTAGAGAAAAACATTTTTTAAGTCAGCCATTTTTCTAAACTGCGCATGTTGAACGTTTTTCAAAATAATATTCAAAATTAAGCGAAACAAGAGATGTTTTAGGTCAATTCCCCTTTTTTAGAAAACGAAATTTCCAAAGATTGTTTTAAAATTCTTCTGCACCGTTCCTGAGTTTTGGAAAATAGTATTAGAAATTAGACGAATAAAAACGAAGGAAAACACTTTTGGGCAGTCCGACCTTTTGAATTTTCGAAACTTGGAAATCTGCTAGAGATTGTTTTAATTTAAATCAAAAAAATCAAATTTTGAAAGTTCTTTCAGGCTATTTAATAAGTATTTAAGCGAAACTTATTTGAAATTTGAAATTTTAAAAGTGCTTCTGATCGACTTTTACGTTTGTTTTAGATAGTTCAAGTTTTTAATTTTGCAAACTTCAAAACAAGCATTTTTTAAGTCACCAAGTTAACGAAATTTCCAAAGATTGTTTTAAAATTCTTCTGCACCGTTCCAGAGTTTTGGAAAATAGTATTAGAAATTAGACGAATTAAAACGAAGGTAAACACTTTTGGGGCAGTCCGACCTTTTTTTATTTTCGAAACTTGGAAATCTGCTAGAGATTGTTTTAAGATTTACTTAATCAAAAAAATCAAATTTTGAAAGTTCTTTCAGGCTATTTAATAAGTATTTTAGCGAGCCTCCTCTTATTTAAAATTTGAAATTTCAAAAGTGCTTCTGGTGTACTTTTACGTTTGTTTTAGATAGTTCAAGTTTTTAATTTTGAAACTAGAGAAAACAAGCATTTTTTTCAGCCGATTTTTCTAAACTGCGCATGTTGAACGTTTTTCAAAATAATATTCAAAATTAAGCGAAACAAGAGATGTTTTAGGTCAATTTTTTTTAGAAAACAAATTTCCAAAGATTGTTTTTGTTCTTCTGCACCGTTCCTGAGTTTTGGAAAATAGTATTAGAAATTAGACGAATAAAAACGAAGGAAAACACTTTTGTGCAGTCCGACCTTTTGAATTTTCGAAACTTGGAAATCTGCTAGAGATTGTTTTAAGCTTTACTTAATCAAAAAAATCAAATTTTGAAAGTTCTTTCAGGCTATTTAATAAGTATTTAAGCGAGCCTCCTCTTATTTGAAATTTGAAATTTTAAAAGTGCTTCTGGTGTACTTTTACGTTTGTTTTAGATAGTTCAAGTTTTTAATTTTGTAAACTAGATAAATCAAGCATTTTTTAAGAACATAAAACGTTTCTAAATCTGGCATGTTGAACGTTTTTCAAAATAATATTCAAAATTAAAAAAACAAGAGATGTTTTAAAAATCAATTCCCCTTTTTTAGAAAACAAATTTCCAAAGATTGTTTTAAAATTCTTCTGCACTGTTAATGAGTTTTGGAAAATATTATTTTTAGACGAATGAAGGAAAACACTTTTGGGCAGTTCCACCTTTTGAATTTTCGAAACTTGGAAATAAGCAGAATTGTTTTAGAGAATCAAAAAAATCAAATTTTGAAAGTTCTTTCAGGCTATTTAATAAGTATTTAAGCTAGCCTCCTCTTATTTGAAATTTGAAATTTTAAAAGTGCTTCTGGTGTACTTTTACGTTTGTTTTAGATAGTTCAAGTTTTTAATTTTGCAAACTAGACAAAACAAGCATTTTTTAAGTCAGCCGCAGTTAACTAAATTTCCAAAGATTGTTTTAAAATTCTTCTGCACCGTTCCAAAGTTTTGGAAAATAGTATTAGAAATTAGACGAATAAAAACGAAGAAAAACACTTTTGGGGCAGTCCGACCTTTTGAATTTTCGAAACTTGGAAATCTGCTAGAGATTGTTTTAAGATTTACTTAATCAAAAAAATCAAATTTTGAAAGTTCTTTCAGGCTATTTAATAAGTATTTTAGCGAGCCTCCTCTTATTTAAAATTTGAAATTTCAAAAGTGCTTCTGGTGTACTTTTACGTTTGTTTTAGATAGTTCAAGTTTTTAATTTTGCAAACTAGAGAAAACAAGCATTTTTTAAGTCAGCCGCAGTTTTTCTAAACTGCGCATGTTGAACGTTTTTCAAAATAATATTCAAAATTAAGCGAAACAAGAGATGTTTTAGGTCAATTCCCCTTTTTTAGAAAACGAAATTTCCAAAGATTGTTTTAAAATTCTTCTGCACCGTTCCAGAGTTTTGGAAAATTATTAGAAATTAGACGAATAAAAACGAAGGAAAACACTTTTGGGGCAGTCCGACCTTTTGAATTTTGAAAATTGGAAATCTGCTAGAGATTGTTTTAAGATTTAGTTAATCAAAAAAATCAAATTTTGAAAGTTCTTTCAGGCTATTTAATAAGTATTTAAGCGAGCCTCCTCTTATTTGAAATTTGAAATTTTAAAAGTGCTTCTGGTGTACTTTTACGTTTGTTTTAGATTGTTCAAGTTTTAATTTTGCAAACTAGACAAAACAAGAAGCATTTTTTAAGTCAGCCACACTTTTTCTAAATTGCGCATGTTAGAAGTTTTTCAAAATTTCCAAAGAGATTTTAGTTTTAGAAAATTTTTCTTGTTTTAAAATTCTTCTGTTTCCAAAGTTTTGGAAAATAGTATTAGAAATTAGTTGAATAAAAACGAAGGAAAAAACACTTTTGGGGCAGTCCTACCTTTTGAATTTGGAAAAATTTGAAATCTGCTAGAGATTGTTTTAAGATTTAGTTAATCAAAAAAAAATCAAATTTTGAAAGTTCTTTCAGACTATTTTAGGTTCGTAATCAGTATTTAAGCCAGCCTTCTCTTATTTGAAATTTTAAATTTTAAAAGTGCTTCTGGTGTACTTTTACGTTTGTTTTAGATTGTTCAAGTTTTAATTTTGCAAACTAGACAAAAAAGAAGCATCTTTTAAGTCAGCCACACTTTTTCTAAACTGCCCATGTTGAAAGTTTTTCAAAATAATAATCAAACTTAAACGAAACAAGAGATGTTTTAGGTCAATTCCCCTTTTTCAAAAAGTGAAATTTCGAAAGTTGTGTGTGTCGGATTGTTTCAGTTAAATAGTTAGCAAAATAATATTAAAGATTAGACGAGAAGGTGAGCTCTACTGTTTTTAAACTTGACATTTTAAAAGTTGTCCCAAGTTGTTTAATATTGATCCAGAATTTTGCAAAATAATAATCGAAATTGGGTGAAAAAAACATGTTTTAGATTCCTCTGTTTATGATATCTATTTTGTGACCTTATCTTATCTTTTCAGTTCCTGAAATATTTTCACCAATATTTTTTAGGTCAACCCCTCATTTCCCAAACTTAAAATTTTGTTTTTCCAGGCTGTTCTAGGTTTCTCTGTTTCGTCAAGAGTTTTGTGAAACAACATTAAAAATTCGTCCTCTTTTTTTTTTTTAAATTTCGAAATTGTTCTACGTTTGTTCTACATTGTTCAGGTGAAACTTAGGTGAAGAAATCATTGTTTAGTTTAGCAAAATAATAATCAAAATTAGGCTAAAATAAACAGGTTAGTTCTTCATTTCCGAAATTTAAAATCGTTTCAGGATTGTTTTAATACATAGTTCGGTACTTTAATGTTTTTGGGTCAACCCCTGCGATGGAAATTCGTTCAAAACTGTTTTGGGTTTGTTTCATATTATTTCAGATTTTGTAAAATAATACTAAATAGTAGTAGGTATTCAAATACCACTCCTGAACTCGACGTGGACACACTGTATAAGTCGGGCACAAGATACAGCCACTTTTTGACTCATCAGTCGCCAGCGGATAAGCTGTGTAAGGGTCCTCTCTTAAGCGGCTTTCACAATCACGTCAAAACCAGGTAAGCTGTTTTTGACCTGCTTCTGGAAATAGTTCAGAGTCATCATGTGGTCGGACTAAATCCAAACTATCAGAAACAGAGCATTGCAATTTTCTCCGATAGTCAGACATAGAACAACTATTGTTAAAAGATCAACTGATCGACAAATAATGCTTCTTTTTATTTTTATTAGCTGGATTGGAATACCGTAATTAATGATTATTATAATCGTATGGAATATGTAAATGAATTAAAAGTAGTTTGTGTGGCAATTTTAACAATTTTGACCTATACGTTCGATAATAAAGACTGAATGTTAAAATAATCATTACCGCAATCAGTTCAGTATAATAAAACGGTTCAAAGGAAACGCTTTTTTTGACACCTTATATTGTTCGAAATGTATTTTGGGATTAAAATAATTGGATGTGAATCATTAATTCTGCGGTGGATTTGCGCACGTAAATAGTGAACTTTCCGTTTGTGCTACTCTGTTATATTTATAAGTTTATGAATCTGGTAAGGATATACTTTGAGTGTTTTTGCCAATATAATGCTTAATGATCCATTAAACGCATATGAAATTAGTTTCATAGAGAGAACATTTAATAACATCGTTTTAATGGTGAAGTGGAGATTCAGCCCGCCCAGATCGACCTGGTTCACGTGCGGGCTTGAACAGACCTAACTCTTCAAATTTTATCGACGTGCGAATGCAAATTATATCGAAATAAAATTAAGATCTAAGATTAAGCTCTTTTTTAGTTGTTAGAAGTAATACTTGACGAACTTTTAAGAATTCTAATACGTTTCGAAACTAGAGGTTCACTTCTTCTATTGTAGAGCACCTATTACGTGAAATTACTGTAATAAATATGTCTGCAGTTGACAGCCAGTACTTAATCGTGCAATTCTAACCGAAAGATTAATTTGCGCTGTCGAGTAAGAAAAATTACGTTGACGGTTATATTGATTTCCGACAAAGAATTCCTCACTATTCAAATAATCTCTTTTTTTGCATCAAAGTTATGGGAAGGAACGGCTGTTATAACGTAAGGAGTCAAGGAAGGATGTGACTTTCTATAATAGGATGCAATTTTGCATTATGTTAAGAGTTATCTTATCTTATGCCATTAAAACAGCTCGATAGCCGATGGTCTAGTGTTCGAATCTTGTCGGTGATGCTTGTGGCAACGTATTTAAGAAGCAGAATGTAAAAATATTTTATCAATAAAATGAGAAAACTAATTTTAAAATTGCAGCAGCTGACCTATAATTTATATTTTATCTCCGGAAATTATTTCGAGCTCGTAGAGCGATATAAAAATTTTGCGTCATTCAAACGTCGTTTAATCGTGTTAAGACTAACATGAATTTCCATTTTTGGCAAGTTCGACCTTGGCTTCACGCAGACGGGGAGTGGGATGACTCCTGAAGAACGGCACAATCACTTGCTCGTGCTTGCTGGATTCAGGATGACATTTTGATACCGATTCACCTACTTCTCAACGAATTTCTTTAATTTCTTAATCACTTTGGCGGCAGTAGCATATGACAGTGTTGGACCAATTTTGTATGCGCCCACAAAAAGCAGCCTCAAATCCCCCACCATTAGTTAGATAGAAAAGTTATGCAATCGTTGAACATGTTGAAACATCGCTTCAAAGAATGTTTCTACAAAATCGTGAGGCACACAAAAATTTGGTAAATCCTAAAGTAACAGATAAAAAGAGCTGAATGACTGCAATATACAGACTCGTTTACACAAGTATTTTTTTACCCTTTGTAACCAGTCATAAGAGAGGGTGGTTGGGTTTAATTTTCCTAACTATACTTCATACTGGTACCTTTCGCGGAGTTTGTCTATACAAGCTATTATTAAATAGTATCCAACATCGTCTCTAATCACTATTTCGCAATAAAATACCTCATTAAAGTCGTTAAATCTGAATAATGTTAGGCAACACATTATTTTTAAACATGAGTTTATTACTTTACTATAACGCGCTCTAAACACGTTGTTTAAAAAACAATAGGTGTCGAATCTTTTTAATAATGCAGTAAGTAATAGGACACAGAAAGTGAAATATAAGGGTGAGGTATCGAACGAGATAGAAACTAAATTTGGGTTACCACAAGGGACTGTGTTAGGGCCATTACTATCTCATATATACGTGAACGAAGAACTTGAACGACATATGGTTAGGTAGAACAAAGTTAAGTCTTAATGACAACAACGACGTCAACAATGTGTTTAAAGCTTGTAACAACTTTGTTACTGCCGATGTTAGACGTAAGCTACATGTTTCCAATCCTGTTATCCCTAAATTATATTGTTCACCTAAAATTCACACACCTGGCAAGTCAGTAAGGCCAATTGTTTCGGCAACTGACGCACCGACTTATAAGGTTTCCAAATGGCTGACCAATGAATTTAATAATTTGCCAATACAGCAACCTAGTTTTGCAGTAAAAAATTCGTTGGAATTTATTAAAGAAATTCAAAATATTTAGTTGCTGGAGACTGAAATATTGATTTCATTTGATGTTAGTTCTCTCTTTCCTAGTGTACCGATTCCAGACACTTTGATATACCTCGAGGACTTGTTGCTTCAAAATAGTTTGAGTCAACAATGTGTCCAGGAATATATTCGCTTAACTGACATCTGTATGAAACAGAACATTTTTCAATTCAACGGGAGTTTTTATGAACAGCTGGAAGGAACGGCAATGTCGCCCTTTTTGGCTAACCTTTTCATGAGCCGTTTTGAAAAGGACTTAGAATCTGAGAGCGAATACTTTCCTAGGGTTTGATTGAGGTATGTGGATGATATTTTCGCTATATTTGACACTAAAAAATGTAATATTGACGATTTTCTCAATAGATTAAATAATCGGTTCGAAATCATAAAGTTCACTTGTGAAAGAGAAGAAAACGGTCAGCTACCCTTTCTAGATACTTTAGTAATTAGAAATAACAATAGATTAGAGTTTGACGTGTATAGAAAGGAAACCAGTACACTTCGCTACATTCCTTCAGATTCCCATAATTGTGTTCAACACAAAATGGCAAGCCTGAATTTGTTGGTCCACAGACTTCTCACTTTTCCCTTGAACAAGGCGAGGTATGAGAAAGAGCTTAAAATTATAAAAGATGCGGCCAAGTGTAATGGTTTCCAGCCTCAGCATATCTATAAGTTAATTAGGAAGTTTAATTATAAGAAAACTGTGAAAGAATCTACGACTTTTCGAGAGGATGTTAAAGCTTCACCCGTTGTGACCCTCCCTTACGCTCCCTTTATCACTAGAGGTTTGAGTAAAATCTTCAAAGAGCTAGATCTCAGAATAGTTTACAGTTCTGGGACTAGTTTACGAAGTCTCATCGGTAACCCTAAAGATAAAATACAACCTCTAGAAAAGTCAGGTATTTACGAAATCAATTGTAAAGATTGTAATCAAAAATACATTGGGCAAACCAGGAGAGCAGTCTCAACTAGATTCAAAGAGCATATGGCTAATCTTAGATTTAATAGAATTGAGAAATCGAGCGTTGCCCAACACATTTTTGAAACAGATCACAACATCGATCATACGAATGTTAAATTAATTAAACAAATAAACAATAATTGTAAGTTTCTAAATGTTTTCGAAAGTTTAGAAATATATAAAAATAAGTCATGTGTAATGAACTGTAACAACGGACCTATCCCGCATTCGTCATTGTTTTCGTTAATCGGAAATTAATGATGCGTATCGGATTGACCGTGCATAACATTTAGGTTACCTGTTATTTGTAGATTTTATTTTAATTTAGTTTTATTATCGCCTTGATAATGACAGCATTGCTGTTGAAACGCATCGGTGTTTTAGTTAAAACTTGTTTGGTGTTTAGTGGGTTAAAATGTTTAGTGTTGAGTCTTAATGTCAGCCAGAATAAATATATATGTTTAAGAAGTAGATAAAAATTAAATTCTTTTGGGCATAACTATTAATAATATTGAATTAGAAAAAGTAAAGGATATAAAGTACTTAGGAGTTATTGTAGATAAAAACTTATATTTTAAGGACCATATAAAATACATATCAAATAAAATATCTAAAAAAGTTGGGTTTCTAAGTAGAATAAGTAGAGGGTTATATGTATATAAAAAATAAGGTTATATAACGCACTTTATTGTTCAATGCCAGACAAAATGAACACCAACAACTGCAAAAACTGCAAAACAAATGTATGAGAATAATATTAAAGTGCAATAGGTATACGTCTGTTAACCTAATGTTGAATACCTTAAATGTAATTAATGTACAGCAAAAATTAACATTCATATATAGTATTTATTCTCATACATAAAATCAAATTAAAGGAAGCACCAGAGGATTTAATAAATAAATTGATAGAAATGAACGAGATACACAGCTATCATACTAGACAAAACAAGGATTTTTATATAGCTAGATACCGACGCAGTCAAACTTCGAGGAACATATTTGTAAATTGATTAAGTCAATACAATACGTTACCAGAACATAAAATATTTGGGTATTATTCTCGAGCAGCACATGTATTTTGGAAACCATATTAAGTACACGACGAAGAAGGCAGAAGATAAGATTGCAAAACTAGTTCGGATAATTCCAAATATTGAAGGACCCAGCTAGTATGAAGCGTAAGATATTAGCAGAGGTAATACACTCTATCCTCTATATGGAGCACCCGTATGGTAGGAAGTTCTAGATCGGGCAAAGAAAACTTTTTTATACAGATTGCTACGACGGACGCTTCAAGTAATTATAGATATTCTCTCAAACGACCTTCTGTCGTTAAATTGTGTTGATTATAAAGATAAAGGTTTTTCTAATAAATCCACACATTTATTTAGTCGATGCGCAAGTTTCAATATTAGACAGTACTCATTTTCCTCGAGTCCCTCGAAAAAGTGGTCCACAGCAGTTATCAACTCCTCAAACCGCCGAGGTGTTTCTTCAGTTTGGGGAACAGATTATAGTCCGACGGAGCTAAATCCGGCGAATAAGAGGGATGCTCAATCGTTTCAAACTTCAAACTCCAATTCCTCTCGTATGAACTAGCGCATTGTCTTAATGGAAAATTATTTTTCTATGAATTCCTTGAAAAAGAAAAATAATTTGGTTTTTTTTTTCGATAATATTCCGCCTTCAATCGATCCAAAAGTTTAGAAGAAGGCAGAAGATAGTGTCAAATCGATCCAAAAGTAAAATAGTGCAGTAATCTTTTGTCCCTTTGGCAAGTAATCGATAAGCAAGATTCCCTTCGCATCCCAGAAAACGGAAACCATCTCCCTTCCTGCCGATAAACCGACTTTGGCCTTTCTTGGAGCCGGTTTACCAACGTTTTGATTGCTATTTATTTTCTGGTGTCTAATGGTGGCCCCAAGTTTCATCGCACGTTACAAATTTGAGCAAAAGATCTGTTGGATTTTTTGGAAACCGACCCAAAATGACTGTAGAACATTCCATAATTCCATGCTTCCTTCGAGTTTTTTTGATGTATTGCCTGAATCGATTCAAAAGTTTAGAATGGTGCACACCCGTTCTCTGGAGATGCATGTAGCCTCATCAATATCTTTGAATTTCAAAACTTTTTGCACACTTTCTGCAGCAGTGTTAACACGTCCAGAACGGCGATCGTAATTTACCCTTGCACGACCTTTTTTAAATTCATTCACCCTTTTGCTAACAGTCTTAACACATTTACCATATCAATATGAAGTTTTCTAGGCGAAGAATACTTTTTCCACAGGTATTTAATCGCTGCACGAATTTCGATATTGTCCATTTCTAAGAAGCGACAAAAGTGCTCTACTGTGAACACATATGTCACTGAAACATCAAGCTATACAATAGCGTCAAAGATTGCTTTTACACAGCGCCATCTCATAGTTAGTTACCAAATTTTTCATCTTACCCTCGTACATATATGAAAATTGTGGTGTTGAACACAAAGCTATTGCTAAAAGCAACACGGTAAACAACTGGCGGATGAGGTGGAATGAAAACACCAGCAATGCGCAGTGGACTAAAGGATAATACCCAACCTGGAACCTTGGCTAAACTGCAACTTTAGGAGGGTGGACTATTACTTCACGCAAGTGACGGGAGAGAGATGGGAAATACAATACATAAAATATTAAAGGTTATCATAAAGGAAAAGGTGGAAGAGAGGGAAAGGTAGGTAGCAATGTAACGAAGATTAATGATGACAACCCACCGAACTCCTAATCCGCATGAGGGGACGAGAGATGTAGGGGATATAATATGGTAGTTAACTAAGACAGCTCAAGCACCCTGACGGTATGTCTAGAAAGATGATTCCGAGGTTGTTGATTATGGACGGTTCAGGCGGGACATTTTTCGATTTGCGAGTCGTTAACGTCTGTAAAACAGAAACTTAACCTCAAATTGCGCTACCATGCGCCAAATCTGCCTTTCTATTGATCTAATAATATAAATTCTGAAAGTCATTTCATCATTTTACACGTATAAGAATAATATATTATTACTTCACAATTTTGTGTCTGGTGGTGGATTCATAAATTCCAAAATTAAGAGCAAAAAAAAACTTAGCTATCTTAAAATTGGCAACTCTACTTACTTGGCGCAAGTTCAATTTATTAAAGGGAAAAACACTTACCTCATTACACATACTGCTATCGATACATTGGCAAACACGGATAGTATAAGAATAATGAGAAATACGGCGACTTCCGCAGCAACGGCGGCTACGCTTCTTGGGCCAAATTCACTGTAGTAGGTGAAAAAGTACCTGTCACCCCAACCACTCACATTGTCGTAGCCGAATACGTAGGAGGAATTCCAGGTCATCGTTGAATTTATTGAAAACAATGTTCGTAGCATTTAAACATCTGCAATATAAAAATTTATGGTAAATAATTATCCACCTTAAAATAAAATCGACAAACTTATTTTAAAGATTAATAAAAGACTGGGGAAATTATATGGTATAAAATTTCCACGAATTTTATCGTTACTTTCGAATAGTTCTGGGAAAATTTATGATGCACTTCCGTTTGAAATCTATTGCAATTATTCGAATATAACTTCAGTTTGAAAGTCCATAAAAATTACCGAAAAAACAGATATTTAAAGTTATAAACACCATTCACTATCGAAGTACATATAGGTATGTAATATACATACACAGTATGACGGTGTTATACAGGGTTGCCCACTTGGCATTCTTTCTTAAATAGTACGTTTAATTTTGATTCTCTCAGAAAATGTTAAGTCATATACTGACTTCCAGAAAAATTGTAACACCTAGAAGTTGTCGAATGATTTTATTGAATTTTCATTAAACAAATTGATGATTAAAATTTGAAACAAATCTAGATGATTAAAATTTGTTTCCAAGCATCATAGCAACTATAAATTTGAAGTATTAGACCATTTAGTAACTTCAATTTGCAAATTGTTCAACTCATAAATTTGCACTTGATAACAATGCCGAGAGTACGTCAACATCAACATTTTGTCCAATTAAGTGATTTTGAACGTGGCCGTATTATTGGTATGAGAGAGGCCGGACTTTCGCTAAGAGAAATTGCTCGTCGTATAAACCGAAATGTTTCAACGGTATTGAGGTGTTGGTCCAAATGGTCCGAGGAAGGGGTTCAACATCGTCGCCGTGGATCTGGACGTCCTCGAAGAACTACAGATCGCGAAGAACGTCGCTTAAGACTTTTGGCCACAAGAGATAGATTTTCAACAACTCGATCAATTGCAAATGATTGGATGAGAGGTACAGGACTCAGAATGTCAATGTCAACTGTTTATCGCCGGATAAGATCTTATGGATTGCGTTCATATCGTCATTTTTTATGTCTTCCTCTTACACCACTTCACCGTCTACGCAGACTAGAGTGGAGCAACTTAAGGGTTAATTGGGCGCAGGAATGGCATCAAATTGTGTTTAGTGACGAGTCCCGATTTTGCTTGTGGGCCCACGATGGTCGTAGGAGAGTCAGACGGATGCGTGGAGAACGTAAAAATCCAACATTTTTTGTGGAACGCAACACAGCCCTCACTCAAGGAGTTATGATATGGGGTGCAATATGTTATGGTAGCAGATCACCCTTGGTCTTTATTGACGGCAACCTTAACGCACCTGGTTACATTGCTAATGTGCTACAACCAGTTGGCCTTCCATATCTTCAGGGGCTGCAAAATCCCATTTTCCAGCAGGATAATGCGCGCCCTCATACGGCAAGGGCTACAACACGGTTTTTGGAAGAATCTAACATTGTCGTCCTCCCATGGCCTATCGGTCGCCTGATTTGTCGCCCATTGAACATGTATGGGATATGATTGGTAAATATTAATTTACGCACCCTCCAGATAATTTACACGATCTTCAACAACGGATTCAAGAAGCTTGGGACGATATACCACAAACAGCTATAGATCACTTGATTAATAGCATGCCAAGGCGTCTAGATGAGTGCATTACAAATCGTGGCGGAGCAACTCATTATTGAAAAAACTTTTAACGCTTTTATTCTTTTGTTTTTAAAACTTAATCATAACTTTGTTTCATAGAAATAGACGTTTTCTGAAAATTTCAATAAAATCGTTAAACAGCTTCTAGGTGTTGCAATTTTTCTGGAAGTCAGTATATATATTATTCGAACGTTCCTCGTTTACAATTTAAAAATATTTTGAGTTCTCCGAAGGCCTCAGTTTCATCTGTACAGGATCGTACTCAGTCTTTTTTAATGGAACACCCTATATATTTTTATATTTTTGAAATGTACTTACATCGAATTTTAAGTCAAAATTGTTAAGACTTTTATCCGCATAAGTGCTATCTAGATCAAATTCGAGATTATCATAAACTTGAATGTGTTTTAATTTTTTGTAGGTAGAGTTTTAAAGAAATTTATTGTAGAGGGACTTTATAGATATTTCTTCGACAACCGCACAAAAATTTCTGAAATAATAATAATAATAATTATTATTATTATTAATTAAATTGGGGAAATTGCAGAACATCAGTTTGGCGAACCATTAAAAGCAAAAAATTTCACCCATATTTTTTTATTAAGCAGGTAAGAAATAAAGTTAAATATATTTACATTTTTATATATATTTTTTCGACAGGTAAATATGTTTGTGATTAATAATAGGTATCGGGCTTTGTTTGGTTCTGTAAATTGACCATAACTTCTGAAATACTCGGTATAACTCAATGAAACTTGATATCAAAGGAATAAGGAAGATATGCTTAATCTAAATTTGCAATAATATATAGTATGTCCCATTTAAGAAAATGTAAGTTTGGTTCACGCTGGCGATATGAAACACCCTGTATATATGAAAATAATTTTAAAATATGTAGCTTAAGACTGTCTATGATTTTTGTAAAATATGTCCTTAAGACTTTCTATGTTTTTGTATTTTTTGATATCTTCAATACTAATGGATATATCGAGCTTTGCCGCACTAATGCCTCACCCTGTATATAAAAATATAAATATATTTAACTTTATTTCTTCCTTTTTTGTGTTATATCTCAGATTGGAAAATTTCAATAAAAATTATTTAATTGCGTAGTTACCTCAGAAATTTCATAATTTTTTGAAATTCCGGGTTCGAGAGCTTCCTTTGTGAGTAATATAATATTAATGGTAATTATTTCAGAAATTATTGCCTTTGGGTACAGGACCTGCTTAACAGAAATCATAGTAAACCTGTAAAGGAGTTCATGTGTGATAAAATATATAGGGTGTTCCATAAAAAAAAAATATTTATTTTGCTGTTCTCGAAGAAATATCAATAAACTCTCTCTACAATAAATTTCTTTAAAACTCAACCTACAAAAAATTAGAACACATTCTAGTTTATGATAATCTCGAATTTGATCACTCTCCAGTCAAGGATTAAATGGATACAATTTTTTAAATAAACAGTCATTTCAGTGGAAATTAAAAAAAAAAACACGTTTTTTCTCATAAATGGGTAGACTTATGAGGATAAAAGTCTTAACAATGTTGACTTAAAATTCGATGTACATTTCAAAATTATAAAAATATATAGGGTGTTGCATTAAAAGAAAACTGAGTACGGTCCTGTACAGATGAAACCGAGGGTCTTGGGGAATTCAAAATATTTTTAAATTGTAAAGGAGAAACGTCCGAATAAAATATGTCTTAACATTTTCTGATAAAATCAATATTAAGCGTACCTATTTAAGAAAGAAGGCCAAGTGGGCAACCTTGTATATGTTATACAGGGTGGGGCATTAGTATGAAGAAGTCCAATTACTCTTGTATTATAAGAGCTCAAAACTAAAGTCTTTAGTTGACCCAAGAAGGTTGAAACTGCAGTAAACAATATTAAATAAAGTGGTTTAATAAAATAAAGTATTATTAATTTTAATTTCTGTAATCTGTTACTACTTTACTTTGTTTCTGTTTATTTTTTCAAATTTCATAATTAAATTTTATCTTCTTCACACTTTGTGTTCACTATTTTATGTCATTTTCCCATTTAAGCAACTTGTAATTCTAAAATAAATAATCAGAATCAAACTCGTTTTTACTTAAAATCATGTTTTCGACTTATAGAAATGCAAATATCTCAAAAACTAGCACATTTAGCTATAGGGAATGTTTAATAAATAATAAAGTTTGTGAAGAGAGGAGTTTACTCCAATAATAAAATATAGGGTGTTCCGTTTGAAATAGGCGAGAAAATAAACATTCCGAGTTATGACTCGCCCTGTATATAAATATTGAATACGCCGATAAATAAGTAATTTCTAATGAAAGGAGATCACATTAGAAATGTTTCTAGCGCAACTGAATTATTTTATGTGGAAGCCGTAGTACAGTAGGAGACGCCAACTATGTTATTAAATTCAAGCAAAACTTCCGATATCTTCTAAAGTAAACTGAATAACATAGCAAAACCCTATATTATAATAAAGGTAAGACTTAGAAGAATCGTAAACAGTAAAAATATACAGGGTGCTCCATTTGAAATAAAGTGAGTTTAGTTTGGCCTGTCTTTATTTGACACCCTGTATAGTTAAAAATATTTTTAGGTTATAGCCCCTCATGCGCTTCAACTTTTATCTTAATAACATTTTCATTTCACTTATAATACAGGAGTAATTGGACTTCCTCACACTAATGCCCCACCCTGTATACAGAAATAGAGGCCGAGAAAGAAAAACTGTCCGGTAGCGATTAAATGTTTTCATTTAGAACATTAAGCTTTGCTACCCACGGAATTGCTTACGAAACTAGCAAAAGACCGATGCGAGTTTATAAGGAACTACCCGCCGGCAGCTTGGAGAGCTTAAGAAAACAAGACAACGGCCGGTAGTAAGTTCGATATCCCGTTTGTCAGCTTTGGTTAGTTCGGTTTAGTTTGTTCGGCGTCCTGATGTATTTACCTAGGAAGATGTGAAAACGTACACCGACTTCTGGTATTAATAAAAGAGAAGTTAGTTTAGGGGGGAAGGTATTTGCCTCGTCGGGTTTGGACGATATTTATATTCAAGTCTGTCGAAATTCGTGACTGAAATATCGGATTCTTATTTGTTATTAGCGACAGAATTGACATTCTTAGAAGACGGAGTATTTCCACCGAAATTTTCATCTACATATAATTATTAAATATGAATTTTAAAATCAAATCATGAAGTATGAGTTAGATTTTTGATCACGAATCAGGAAATTATTGATCTAATATAGAATAACCTTGAAATTGAGCGATCTATAAATAAAATATTATAGTTCAATTTTTAGTCGAGTCGCAATTTAACATGAAGTTGTAAACAAAATCTGCATGTAATATAAAATAAAGCGATCATACAATGGAACAAAGTTCAAGTTTAGCTGTGAGTGTAACCTAGTTTTCAGCAGACATAATGTCTATGTCGGTTGTAATGTATAGACGCAATTTGTTATAGCACATAACTTGAGATAAAATCATGTAAATCCCTCCTTGTTAAGCAAGCTAGGCGGGAATAGGAAGTGAATAATTTATATCTGTTACATAGATGAATATTTTTAGAATAAAGAAAATATTGGATGCTCTTTGTTAGTGAAATTGTACGTTTGTTGAGTGTGTAAGATATTGCAATTTAATTCTAATTGAATTCCAACTGATTTAAATCCATATTTTATTGGAGATAATAAATATTTTCGTATAGAATTTTTAAAAGCTTGGCCTATTAAGCTTGGATTTGATAGTTTGCATGTAGGATACTATGTTTGCCAATATTGGCAAAGCTGTAAAAGAAAGGTTAGGTGCCTACAAGAGCAAGGTAACGTCACAACGTCTTCAGTATTTTGGTGGTGTTGGATAACTTGATTAAAAACATTGCTCACAATACTTGGATAATAGTGGAAAACCTACTGCTATTAGCCATATCTATTATGAACATTACACAACCTGTCAGTCAACCTGAAAGAAATCCTGGTTGCAAAAAAACAACATTGGAGCCTAGTCACGCAGTGATAAGGCAATTTCTTTCAGAAAATCTTGAATCTTACCCTAAAAAAATGACAGGCCTTTTAAAATTAAAAACGGTTATGGTTCAAACCAAAACGGTGAATGAAAAAGCAACTGAAGTGAGTCAGCTATCTGACGGAAATCATAATTTTTGCAAAATCTTATTAAACCTTCACGTATGGAGAGGGTAAAATGTGTCTTACTCTGCAAGAAATGGCTAAGATTCCACTTTCGAATGTGTCCCAAAAAGTTTTATACAAATGGAGAAAAAGATTTCTAATTACATCTGGAGTTATAGCTTCACATGTTACTCTAATGATGCCCTCAAGATGGTCAACATCTTGAAATGGCTTGTGAAGGTATACTCTTTCTTTTAAAATCTCGACCGCTAGGTCCTATGTGAAGAGAAAGTGTCTACATCTCTTCTTTTACATACTGAAGTTAGATGGTTATCTCGATAAAGATACTAACCCGTTTTCTTGAGTTAAGGGAGGAGGTGAGAACCAATTTTGAATTGAAACTCGATTATTTGATACCTCCCGATCACTTTACCATTAAAAGTGTGGAGAAAATTTCGAATATTTATGTGACAGTGGCATGGTGCTCCATCCTGTTGGTTCCATATATTTCCTCGTTCACTTAGTGGTAGTTCATCAAGAAACTCAGACAACTGATTATTTAAAAATTGTAGATATCTTTCTCCATTCACGTTATTTCGAAAATGGAACTGTCCAACAATTTTGTCTTTGTAGATGCCACACCATACATTAGTTTTAAATGAATATTGATCTCTAATTTGGACAAATAAATTGGGATTAACATCGCTCCACCATCGATAATTTTGCGAACTTACTGTACATAATATTGATCATTAGAAATAAACGTCGCTTCATCAGAGAAAAGTATGTGTCATGTCATAAATCTGTCATCCTCTAATTCTCCTTGAATACGAGCACAAAATTCGAACCTTTGTTCGTCATTTAAATTATGGGTAAATTGCGGTTTGTATAGTTTAAACTTGTTGGCCTTTAAAATTCGTGCAACTGTAGTTTTACTTACATTCAATAAACTGGATCTTTTTCGAAGTGAATATTTTGGATTTTCCACGACTGATTGCATAACATCAGTTTCAATATGTTCATTTGCAACACATGTCCGATGTTTCTTTTTAAACTTATTGTCAACACTTCCAGAACTCTTGAATTTATCTATTAAATATCTGACGGTTGTAAAATGTATTGCTTTATCAGGTTGTGTCCTATTACTAAATATTTCTGCTGCTTCTCTATATGTTTTGTAATTGTCTCCAAAAATAAGAACAGTTTTTTTTTGTTGATAGTTAAAAATCACTACAGTATAGATGTAATTTTGATTTTCCCTGTATTCCAGCCAATGTTTTGAAAATGTTGTTCTTGATTCTGGATCTACAAGTCATCCAGAGCTTGTTTTTGTGAAATGTAATATAAACTTTTTCTCCATTTGTATAAAACTTTTTGGGACACACTGTATATGATCATTTTAACCCAATAAACATCTTGTGTGTCATGTCGTAAATCTGCAAGAAACTAGTGTGAAGACAGATTGGTCACAATATTAGGCGTTGCAATATCCGATTCATATTTTTAATCGGGATTTTGCCCAAATGGTTTCTGCGAGTTTGCACTACTGTAGGTGCGGTACTATTCGGTTATATTCGCCCCAAAAACGACCTGGGAAAATTGCATGTCTTCTGATTTTGCACTTTTCACGTGCCTTCCTCTTCCTTTTTCGATTCGGCTTTCTTCCAGACCCAACAATTGCTTCATTTTCAGCTTTCACCTTGCATATGTTGACAAATATATTTTCCTTATCTTCCTGCATTCTGAATGACGATTACTGATTTTAATAAATAAGCAATTAAACAAAAAGTGAATTGAACAAAAACAAAAATGAACTAATTTAGTATTCTATTCAAAAATGAGGAATATGACTTAGTGTCAAAAAAAGATCTTCAAGCAGTATATATATGTCTTCTTTTCCTTTTTGACAAATAGCCTCCCTATCCGCACTTCCCTGATCGTCCTCCCAGATTTAACAGCGGCAGATGTTCAGGACTCCTCGAAGAAACTCAATCGAGGATTTTTCGAGAAGAAGCAGCAATTCGGCAATGAGTAGCGCCATGGCGCAAAAATCAATGGGGCCCATCAAGTACTACACGACGATGGATCTCTAATTTTGCTTCCCTGATTTCAAATATTCATCACCGAAGGGGACCCCCCAGAAGGCGCCAACCGAGGACCGCTAGAAGAACATCTCAAAAGGAAGTGAAGCTGGGAAAAAAATCTGAAAAACCAACGCGAACGGACGTAGGAGTAGGCTCATGTCGTAAAACGATTCAACAGAAATTTCTAGAAATAAATGTTGGCAGGGATATTACAAGTCTATGATGTATGATGCAAGTTCATGACGGCTATAATGAACTGAAACGTCAGAGAAAATTTTGAAGTACAGATCTTAGAGAAGTGATGTCTTAGGGCAACGGTCTTCAACCCCCGGCTAGCCGAATTATTTCTTGTGGCACCCAGATGCTAAAGAAAATATTGTACTAAGAATATGAAGTCTAAAACAAGATCCTCAGAGTTAGAGACGCACATCTGGAAGGCAATCTGCGAGTTGCAACTTCAAAAATAAAACGAACTATCGACACACTCGTCAAAAATCGCATTGATTTATTGAACTTTTTAACCAATAAAGATTATTGCACTTTGAAATTATATGTTTTTTATTTTATTGATGGTGGCGGTAAAGTGATGTCGAGCATTGTGACCCTTCGGACGACGTGAAATCGATTTTTGGCTCTTGAACTAAAAAAGGTTGAACACTCTTGTCTTAGGGTGAATCTGAAATCCAGCTTCATACTAAGGTATTTGACAGTGAGGCTCTAGGCTAGACGGACGGAATCTAATCGTCATTAGTCATTATTTTGTAGACCAAGACAAAAGCTTGTCCATCGCCTTCTGGAGTCTGGTATATATGAGAGCGTCGCCTCTAGATGACGTGTATACCGCTATGGTGTCTGCATAGATGGCCAAATGGATGCTCGCAACTTTAGATAAACCAGACATAAAACTGGATCGAGAATAGATAACTAATAGAAAGGCATATTACACTCATGCGGTGAAAGAACATTTGGATGAAAGGTTTCCAGGGAATTAGATTGGTCATGGTAGTCACACTGGTTGGCCTCTTAGGTCTCCAAACCTTACGCCACTTTATTATTGTTTAGGGGACTGGTTAAAGAATGACGTGTATCAAGTAAAAGTGGATTCAAAGGATTAGTCAGCAGCATTAACAGTCAAACATCAACGTGACGCAATCAGGAACGTAACCAGCGCCCTTGGTAGGCGATGTAGAAAATGTTTAGAAATGAATGGCTAGAATTTGGTTGACGCCCGTGGATTTACGTTTCTCCAGGGCGTTCCTGATTTGCTCGCCAACTCTGAGGAGTTAGAATTCGGTAGACACTCATTCACTGAAACCGAATTGTTCATTTTGAAAGACTAAAACCATTTAAAAGGACAGCTTCTGCTAGTTTTGGGATGCTAGTAAATTTATCGGTCTGTAGTTTTGAGGGAAGAGATTATCTTTGCCCTTTTTTGGGATCAAACGGACGTGGAATATTTAGAGAAATTATTATATTTCGTGAAGGATTTATTTTTCAGTAAATTCTAACAACTCATTCAGGAGATGAGAAACTCGAACTTGTAGCAAGAATGTTCATATTACCAAGTTGAAGTGAAACCAGTGCGAGGCAAGTTTGGAAACAACTTTCGAAATATTGGCAAACAAAATTGTTTGGTTATGTTTCTCTGACCATATAACAGAAAGGAATTTTTGCGCGCTTGAGCAATATTTTTAAAGTTTCCTTTAAAACTCGGATAAAACCCGGAAATCGACCCTTTAACTTTAAATCAAGTCAGTGTTAAGCTGTCTCATATATCTGTTCTATCTGCACGTGTATTACATAACTAGAAATCGTGAGAGAAGCAATAAATACTAAATCAATAGTTACTTTTATAGACATGCAATATTCATTTCAGAAAACTTACGCAACTGTTTACAATTACATGAAATTCCAATTTAATATTAAATTCCAAACAATGTGATTTAATTCAAGTTCTATTTACTTTTTCTCGAATATGATACGGAAAGAACAACAACAAACTTCTCCTGTTTTTCAGCTGTATTCCCTGTAGATGTAACAAAATTTACAATTTCAAGAATTACATTTTCTGCTCCTGTCATTTTCGATTCCAACCGCAACGTCGAGTATTATTTCTCATTATCGCTTTTAATCTGAATCCTGTTTTTGAAACCGCTTTTGTTAACTCCAGTAGATTTTCGGTAGTCGTGCTAAATCCTAAAATTCCACTTACAGTAATAGGCATTTCCCAGCTCTTATAGTTCTTTATGTAGACATGTGCCTGTCCTGATCCAATTCTCAAAGGGTTTTATTGAGGATGATTTTATTTAAAATCGAGACGACATGAGAGAGGGTCTATAACACGTAAATGTCTGTAGATATATGTTATCCGTTCTGGTAGTGGATGTGACCTAATTTACTTCGACACAATACATTTCATTTATAAGAATGCGGGCCCAAAGACTTTTCCATTTGCGGCGACAATGTGGATAAAACTACAATGGGTTACGAGATCTTTGTGTAAATTTCATAAACTATAATAAAAGGTTAAAAAGTGTATTTCTTAGAATGCGAACGCATAAAAATGAAGCGAATTTGAAAAATTTACTCAAGGTAATGACGGATTCGTTACGTAATTTTAAATTAACTGCAAGTTGTTTCGTTGAGTGATTATTAAAAAGAAAAATAAAAGGAGAGTCTTTGATGTTCTCTAAATATGAAAAGTAATAAAAAAAGGAATATAAGTGAACAGCTTTTTACAAAGAAATGTTAAAGTACCTGCTTACTATAAATGTATAAAATGAAAAATGCATGGACAAATTTTATTTTTGCTTTTTGAGTTTTAAGTATCTAAAATCGAAAAGCGAAGGAGAACGATATATACAGCATGCGGCAAAGAAATTTCCTTATTTAAGGTGGGAAACCAGTGAAGAATTAATAAATAATTAGCTTTCGATAGAATACTCAAATTTTCACTTTGCAAAACCCTGTAGAAAAACTTCAGAATAGTTTACTTTTTAAATGTTTACTTTTAAACAGTACACAGCTTTAATTGTACCATTACTTCCTGCAATATCACATATTGCTTTAAATTTACGATTACTGGTTTGTTTACTAACATCAAAATGTTATTTTACCAAAAAAAAAAGGAGTACTGACTCGGTATTTTTTTTTCAGGCTGTCAATATTTACATTATTTTTTTTATAGAATATCATGTACTTTTCATGTCTTTTGGCTTATTTTCTGCAGCATACCCCACATTTACATTCCGATTGCTTTCCTTAAACTCAAGGTCACCTCTTTTACACAATATCTCTCATTATTTCGATGAATTCTGTTCCTCATAAAAAACTAATTAACCATAATCGTTTCTTTCACCATTTTCACCTTTATTATCTCTTTTTAACTACAGAGTATTTAAAAAGAAATCCCTATAATATGTTGGGGAAAAGCTTGCGGATTAACAACCATAGACAGAGTCGAGAAGCAAACAATATAGTGGTTAGAAGATACTGAAGAATTAGTAAAGACCGAAAAGGATTTGAAAAAAATTATTTTCAAGAGAAAAACTAACTCAAATCAGGGTCTGAAAATAAAAGGAATTAAAAGATAAGCCGTAGGACTGAGGAACCATACCTCCTAGAAGCAATAGATGATGAAGAACTAACAAATTATGAGGATATAATGAAAAAATTGAAGGAAAAAAATACAAAAATATATGTTCTAAATATCTAAGTTACAATATAAATTTTGAAAGACAAATTATTAAATTTCCTTCCTTACGGTTTTTTGCCCTTATTCTGGAATCCAAAATACCCTCCGGTTCGGAGTGAAACATGTTTAAATAAAAAAAATTGCCGATGGTATTGTGGAATATGGTTTGAGTAGTGATAGTAGAACAGGGGATTCGCAAAGTGGTCGAAATCAACCACTTGGGGTCGATATCGGTTTCTCAGGGGTCGACATAAATGGAAACTGATTTTAGGAGAATGAATAATATTTTAATGGAACAACAGAAATACTTCAAGGCGATGTTATTTTATCATATGTCACTCACTTGGGCGCATTACATAAGGACTTTACCCAAACCACAAACCTCTTGAGGATCTCTTAAATTTACAAATTCCTCAATGGATAATAAATCTATTCGATATCATAGCCATGGAAGAAGCCAACTTGATAATCCAAGAAGATGTGATCACTATCAGCACAGACCAGGAGCTTAAACAACCAAGCAAGTTCAACCAAGGCCATCAGAAGTTCTGCCTGCAGCCCAACATTGAAACACAATATCCTGCATTTTGGAATGTTGCTGAAAAATATCTTATCGTTTTTCCATCATTATACTTGCAAGAAAACACAGGCAAGGTAGTTTAAAAAAAAATTAGGGGGCGGGGTTGTTTCTGGAAAACAAGAACTATGACAGGCAAACTATTGGCGCTATCTTTTAGTACTCATAAAACAGTTATATATTTGTCTTAACTTTTTTTCGATATGTCTTATAGTTTTGGAGATATTAAAGCAAATAACGAAGGCTAGCGTTGGCTGTAGGGCGCCCCACCCCCCGAAAACGGGCGATTTAGTATCTATGGAAGTTACCGTTGTTCTTTCACTGCATCAGTCTACAAACCCACCAAATTTCATTTAAATCGGTCACCACCACTTGTCTGTGTTTCCTAGTTAGTGGAAAAAGGCTTCAGTGTGGTTACAAAAATTTTGACAAAATGAAGAAGCCGTTAGATTGGTAGAAAGTCACCAGGTTAATCCATTACACTGAACTTTTTATTTTTTATATTTACTTTGCGATTTTAATGTTTTTTTTTTAAAAACTAATTACCCACTTAAGTATTTTTACGTAATTTGTATTGATATTTACTAAATTTTATGTCTATTTATTTTGTTAAATTTTGATGAGAAAATGATGTCAAGTTTACTCACTTAACCAACCAAGTTTTTAAATTGGTAAGTATTTTGTATCATTAGGAAAAAAAGTCGAGACAGGATTTTTAAAGTAACTTGGGCTATGGGGGTCTGTGGTATCACTTCATTTTGGAAAAGGGGTCTCTTGCCCAAAATAGTTTGGGAATCCCTGGTATAGAGGAAGGCTTGTTTGTAAGCTCGGAAAAAGTGAAGGTGAAACAGCACGATTGGGAATGTTTCATAGATGAGGAAATTGTTAACATTTTAATCGAAAGAACTAATAAATTTAATAATTTTACACAATTTGTCCTGCCAAATCACTTAATCATGTCAAAGTAATTGAAATAAAAGCTGATCTCGGATTATTTTATATGGAAGCCAATAATGAAAGAAACATCCTTATACGTGTTGCCTCCTCCTACTATAAGACCGTATCACTGGTGGCCTTGCAGGTAGTTACTGGTACAGCATCAATCGTCATGCTGGCTTTAGAGAGAACCTATATTTACAACCACGTGGAGAAGGATGCAAATATGATACTCCATACAGCCAAGGAAAAATCATTGACAGAATGGTATAATAGATGGAATGAGCATCAGAAAACGTCTAATCCAGAAGACTTGGCCCAAGATAAACTGCACACACCGCAATCTAGACTACTTATTGAAGCAGGTTTTGACTTCACACGGATGTTTCCGAGCGTTTGACAGATAAAGTGAAATCAGAAGAAGTATCCGCGTACAGATTCGAGGCGAAATAACTCCGGAGACATTAATTTTAGAGTCTACTGACAACTGGAAGGAAACCAGACGAGATCATCTAGGCAGTCGATGATATCTGGTCGTATATTTCTTACAAATAGTTCCAGATATTGTAGAGGGCTGTCTTGATGGGATTTCAGAGGGTAGACTCCCACACATCCAAGTTGCAAACCATCAAAGCGCTTCGAGTCCATAAAGTATTTTTCAGCAGGCAAAAAAAATGAAAGTAACGGTCGTGAGGTTTTCATGGCTACATCTTCTTAACACTAACACAATTTAATAAGCACAAGTTATTTTGATTTGTGGAGATGATTATAATTATAAAACTACAAGGAAAGTGGTTTAAATCTTTAACAAACATCATCCTGATAAGACTGTGATTTAAGCGGCTAAAAAAATCCAAAAATTTGTAGTGTACTGCTTTATAATTTGACCCTAAATCACATCATCATTAGATATAACAGCTACACAAATACCTATAAATTATCATAACAACAGTGATACAATAACAATAATTTGTGTAATTTGTTAAATATGATTTCTGAAACATTACAATGAATTATGGCAATATTATGATGCATTGACAAACAAGGAGTATACATGCGTTTGTGTGTGTGGGCATTTATATCTATATAATAACGAGTTGCTGTAAATAAATAAGCTTTTCCTAAATAAACATGTTTGGAACGATCACAACAAAAGGACTACGCATTATTTGTTAACGAAAACAACCACCACCGTTGCATTGAATATAAATTATACGTACTACGCAGCACATTGAGTACAACTAAAACGAAAACAAAGTTGGGGAATATATCAGTATTTAATATGTCTGCCTACGGTAAGATATGTTTAGTGCTGTAGCGAAAATTTTCCAAATTACAGACAGGAAAATTATGAATGGAATTCTGTATTATTTAAACTGATTTCAATTATGATGGGGGGCCGTGAAAATGATACTCTAAATAATTATATCATTGGGTGTGCGTAAGTATTTGTTTTTTCTGTAAATCATTGTTAATTTTAGAAACAAATTGAAAGAGTTCAATGTGTCTATAAAATATAAACGACTTTCGACATGCGACGTACTTTGAAGTAAGAAAATGAAAAAGATTTTATCTTTCAATTAGTTCTAACTCACCCAAACTACATGCATACATACACACACACATGTATACACATCCTCAAGGCTGGGTTTCTTTATGGTGCGGTTTATGTTATCTTTTGCGGTCAGCTAAAGGAAACAATTTACAAAACTTCTACATGCTTTTAAATTAGCAATTAAAAACAAAAAGAATTCTAAATTTAAATTCTTAGCATATAAGTAAGATAAGTATTACTTATAATTTGAATTATATTTGAGAATAAACAGTCCAAATTATTATTGTGTTTTAATTTTTAATAATTAGTGACTCATCACTGACTAGCTAAATGTCTCTCTAAAATTTTTTAAATCTTTGAATCTCTGAAACAATATGTGTCTAAAATCATTTAGGAATTAAACAATTTTTTCTTGGTGTGTACGATGACGGCTAAACTTTTGAGGCATGTGACATTGACGATGACGCTTTGACTGCTTTCATTCAGTTCTACACAAAAAAAAATGTTGTGTAAAAGTTTGCGATGCCCTTCGATGTCTAAAATAATTTTTAAGATCTAATACTAGAAACTGTTTCGGCAATTGCATCATAGGATAATGAGCTGGTTCTTGGTCTCATCATTATTTCCATCTTATGTCTTTTAAGTACTATATTCCTGATCCAGATCTTTCTTTTCCAGATCTATTCCTTTCTGATGAGATTCTTGAAGTCTTTTGCCTCATTTTGTTGTAGTTCCTTCATGGTTGGTGCCTGGTTTCCTTAACAAAATCCCAATTGCAAAGTTCTAGTTCAAATATTTTAATTTAATTTTATTGATGATTATAGTATTTGGCTGTTTGTCATTAGCTACCTCCACCCTCTCCCTCTTTTTTTATATCGTCAAGTTCTTCGGTGAAAGTTTTAACGTTGCGATTTACCTTCACACCAAGTGATAACGATTTGGTACAAATTAGTCATTAACAACAACAAAAAAGTAAAAACCTCAAGCTTTTAATTTGGGTGCTTTGACAGTCGTCAAATTAGATTGCGCCTTTAACTTTTTTCTTTCATAAATTAAGTTCTCTCGTTATACAAACATGACATGAGATGACTGACATGCATTTGAAGAATTTTTTGAAGTATTTATAGATATCCTAAAGGTGCAGAAACCTTATGTAATAGAGGACCAGGAAGTCCATAGATGGCAGTGACAACAATATAATAAGATACAAAGTTGATAAATTAAAAATTTTTGGTTGTTAAATGGAGATTGTGTTACTATCATTAATTCTCTTGACAAGATGAAAGAAGTTTCTCAAGACATGTAATAAATAATTTCTGCTTTAACATCTACCTATTGATTATGATTTATGCAACAGACGACTACGAGACGGCTTGACTGTGACCGGCAGGCTGAAAAAATTTTAGCCAAAGTTTCCTACTACAATACCATCTTCGACTCTTCTTGTTTTTAACTTTGGGTAAGACTTGGTTGGGGCTGGTTACAAAATTTATCGACAAAACGATCTTAAAAGTTGAATTTTTTTCTCTGGAAATAATTATATCCCAATATGGTCTTTTGGTAACAGAGGCTTCACAACAATTTATCTAAAATTAGACAATCTTTAACAAAAAAAATAGACAAACGTATTGAATTAATAGAGGCCACTTTTACAGTTTAAAAAAGTAAGGTTGGACCTACCGATATTAAAAAAGAAGGCCAAACTATGAGGAAGAGGCTCCAATACCTCAAAGAGGAACAGGTAGAACCGGCTAGTATTAGAACTATAGCCCCAAAAAAATCTTAGGACTTCTTCGCAGTGAAGAGAGGCAGTATTGCCTACACAACCCACATTTAATCTAATCTCATTTATTCTAAGTTCACAGAATCTAACTAAGAAGAAAAAAACAGCGTAACAAAGTATTTAAACTATGATCACCACCAGAAGCAAAGTTTTGAAAAATGGGAGCTGTTTTTAAAATGTTGACCCAGATCGCAAAAAAAAAATCAGATAATTGTGAAGCTTAAACTCCCAAGTGATTAGTTTACCATCAAATAATCCCATTGCAGGACTAAACTGGACGCTTGAAAATATATTCGTTTCATTTTATTCCTGTGTAATCCCTTAGATTAATTATGTGTGGGGTAGGGATTATAATGTCAGACATTCTAGAAAACTGGGGGATTGCAATCTACTTACGGAGATAAGGGCACCTTTAAATAGATAATGTATTACTTCTTTGCACCGGTTTAGTATGCGATCTTTTGGGAATTTATACTTGTCACTGTCAAGTTTAAGAAAACAGCAAGGATATAAGCGTAACTCATCAAGTTATATTTTAAGCCATGATGTATGTACATATAAATTTATTTAAATAATAATCGCGTGCAACTCTTTAATTAAAACAGCTGTTGTTAATTAATTGCAATAAATTACCTAAACCAATTTGTACAGAGTATAATTACATAAAATTCGGACTTTAACTCCACTTACCAATTCGAAGGGTTTTATGTAAACACAGACGTCGTAACAAATATTTGCACTAATTGTGTGTGTGTGGTCTAGCGATGCGATAGCCTAAAAATTTACACAATTAAGATTCATACCGTGAGCTACTTTCATACTATAAACTGTAGTAATAATCACTAACTAAACAAACAAAGAAATCGCGTTTGACGTGTCTCGCGCATCGTTATACAGAGAAAATACGCATGCAATTTCATCATTGTTTAGAATTAGGTATATCGAATATTTCTTACGAATTATGTTTATAACATTACGTGATTTTTACGTTTTGTTTTCTTTGGAAATTTCGTAAAAGCGCTTACATTCGCTTTTCGTCTTTCCTGATCGATTGGTTGAATTATGTAAATGAGTGTAGGTATCTACTTATAATGACGTGATTTTAATTCTGAAAGGCGCGCATTGCCAGAACTTGTAGATAGCTGTGATACGATTATGAATTTGATCATTCGAAACGAGACAATGCGTTTATTTAACGGTGATTCTCTGCTTCAGAATGCGGTCATCATTGTCGAGCAAAAGAAGTTATCGTTGTATGAATTGAAAGCTAACGAAATGCCTGTTACCAGTCCCGTTTATTTTTGTTGCAAAATCAAAATGTGATAATACCATCGTGAATTATTGACAATAGCTTATCTATCTATCTTTACTCCGTAAATTTTATTTCTGTTATGTCGATTCACAAAACTGTTCGATTAAAATTTTTCACAATTTCAAACGAAAAAATAAACGCGCCAGTTTTACGTCACTAGTCTAAAACCGTGGGAATATTCTATTATTAATAGTTAAGGATAGTGTGGCAGGTTAGCTATATAGCTACCGAGTGATTATAAATGTTTGAAGTAAATATTTAGTTCGGCAACCCTGAAAATTTTTCGGTTAGAATTACTTAAGTGAATCAATATTAATGATTTTTACCCTGTCAAATTTTTGACACATTTGAATTAAATAAAATGTAAATAAATTGTACTTCAAATTGTGACAGCTGTCAGTGACAAACCTACAATGCGAGCATTCTCAAGTGAAGTATAGTGGTAGCATAAAAATCCCTGGTTCGCTTGATTTCTACATTCTACAGTTAGCTACACTGAACTAATATGCGCTTTCTGTCATTTGGTTGTTTTTGTTTGCTGTCATTTTGTCGTTATTTCCCTATTGCATTTATTACCGTCTATATACTGCTATATACCTGCGGTTTTCATCGGGTTTCCGGCATATTTGTAGATTACTGACGTAGTATACATAACCTTTATAGAATCTATCAAAACCATTTATATGCAAGTTAGTTCGCGCTATGATTGCTGACAATTACTCAGTGTTCCCAACTGAAAATTTTAGATGATTCACTTGACTTTGTTCACCCTGTATAAATTAGAGAAGCTAATATTTGATTATTTATTCAACATGTTGGAGTTACAACGCAAAAAGTTTGTAATCGAAAGTTACTTCAGAACTGGTCGAAAATTAGACAAATAATGTCATGATTGTCCTCATAGATTGTATCCGTTAGATATGTGTCAGATATATTTTCATGGTAGCAAAAAAAAGAAATATAGGTACATAAATTGCAATTAAGTCAACCACCTTGATAATTGACGTCAGTAGGTTTATTATTCTCTGATAGTTACGCACGTCTATATTTTCATTGGATTTGTACTAGTTTTTTGTTCAATTTATCATTTCCGTATTAGTTTTTCCTTGTATTGCCAATCAATTATTTTCATAACTACTAAATTCATAAGTTTATAAATTTTTTCAAATAAGTAACATTTGATATTACATTCCAGTCAGGTTATGTTTAAAATCAAGCGTTTCAAGATTTTATTAATTGATATTGCCATGGTCTTTAAATCCTGAAAAAAACTCGTTAACTTTCATTTTAAAATGGCCCATTTTCGGAGTGCCAAATTAATCCTGAAAGAAGCTGGACTTTTTCTTTGCAATCATGCATAAACCCAGTTTAATGAAGCGTTTCCTGATGCAAATATTCCATATGATGTTTTTGTTCTACATAAGCGAAGAGTTCTGGATCGCTTTGAAACAAAGAATTGTATTTGTACAGGAAAATCAACTGGAAGACCTTCGGACTCAACCGGCTGTTGATGATTTCAGCAACGTATTGAAGATAGTCCAAAAAAGTTTGTCCATAAGACAGGTAATAATAAAAGATTCACTTTGAAATTGTTTATTTCATTCTTTCAGTTAAGCAAAACATCTTGCTCAAAAGTTTAAAGAAGAGCCTCCGAAATTCATATAAGATTTCCGTAATGATTGTATCCCATACTTTGACAATTGTAACTTATTGTAATTGGTTTATGAAAACATAAACAAAATGAAAATAGATCTAACATTTTTTAGGATGATTGGTTTCTTATCTGGTTATGAAACTCTCAAAATTATAGAACATGGGCAACAGAAAATCCACACATCTTTATCGAAAATGACCTAACCCTTTAAAAATTGGCATTAAATATCACGTCGAAATAATAATAATATTTTTCAATGATAATTGGACTTATAGAGATTATTACAAGTTGAGATCCAAATGACGAGTTGAAATAACAAGATAATTTTCATGCAACACGTTAATTGACATTTTTAAAATTTTAGATGATCGTATTAGCCAAGGTAGATGGCCACCAAGGTCCCAGACTTGACCCCTCCAGATTTATGTTCGGAAAGATTAATTATAATGTTTTAAAAAACCTTTCATGCAAGCAAAAACTTGTAAACGATTAACAAGAAAACTAAAATTATGAAACGAAGAGTTAATTTATGTCTGGAACAAGGTCACCATTTTCAACATCTAATTTGCTATTTTTTTAACTAATAAAGAATTTTGTATTTTTGTCGAATGGTTTTATAGTCCAATTTTTTATAATTATTTTTTTGACATTTTAATTTGCAATAAACGTTTCCAAATAAGCCATTGTTATTCTAATAAATGTTAATTTATGCTCAATAATAAATACCATTGTTAAAATGAAAATCAAATGTAGTGTTTTATTCGTATGACTATGGCTTTGACACCCTTTGATAAATTAGTCACGTTAAACAAATATAAATAAAATCAGGTGTGCTAACAAAATTACAGAAGTGTTGCCAACTTAAGTCGAAAATTTACAATCATTTATAGTCGCATTGTACTTCGATAGTTAGCCGTATTTTCATAAAGGCGTTGAAAAACGAAACTTTAAACATTTATATCTCAATAAATATAGCACAAATGTTCCTCTTCCCCATTATTTGGTACCTAGATGAAAAATCCTTTGCACTCAAAGGAATTTATCTAATTTACGACCAGTTCTACAGTAAATTTCGACTATAAACTTTAACATGTTCATAAATAATCCAATGTAAGTTTCTCTAATTTAGGTTCGTTAATGACAACTGATTATCTATTTAAAAGTACCATGCTTTCAAAAACTTTCCTGATTAGAGATGGCCATGATTTTTTTCTATGATTGGTAACAGTGCTACAATGCGTCACTTTGACAGTTCGTAGTTGACAGTTTGTATGTCACCGCGATGTATAAACCTTACTTTACTTTATGGAAAATGTTTATTATATAAGTTAAATTAAAAAGTTATAATACTACTAAAGATGATGCTGAAAGTGTTGTCCATTATTTTGAAGACAGAGATGAACTCTACGCTTCATACTCTCAAAACCATTTACAAGGTGTTGTGGTGTTATATCAGCACAGCAATCCGTAATAGCATTGCGAAGTTCTGCGATTGTATGATGTCTGGCGTTGAAAATGGTATTCTTCAAATATGAAAAGATGAAAGAAAATTAATAATTCTGTCATCGAAAAATTGTGCCAAGAAAGCAATTTTGTATCGAGATCTGTGTGCCGGTGCATTGTCTTGTTGAAAAAATCCTTCTGTCAGCTCGTCATCATGTAGTTCATTAATAAAAGGCTGTAATAATTGGTTTTGGTATACTTCAGTAGTTACGGTTTCATTAAAAAATATAGGTCCGATAATCCGAATTCATGACGATGTTCTGCAGACCATATTCTCATATTTTATTTATTTAAATAACCAGAAAGATGGAACCAAGTCTCATCGGTAAAAAAGCATTTGTCGAAAACGTTATCATTATCTACGTTATCCAAGAACTACTGACAATACTGCGTTCTTGTATCAAAATTTACCTGGGCAAGTTCATGAACTGCTTGAATCTTATATGGATATAGTTTTAAATCCTTTTTTAAAATGGTGTGGCATGTTCCAACTGACAACTGAACTTGTTGCGACAGTTTTGGAATAGACTTTTTAGGTGAGTTGTCCATTCTTTGTCGAATATCCTCTATGCAAGCTGCCGTTCGCTTTTTAGGTGCTCCGCCACCAGGTTTACGAGTTACTGCACCTGTTTCCTGAAATTTATCTATGCAAGCATGAACATGACTTAGCAGCTGTGCAGACGTAATCGGTAGATTAGGAAACCGTTGTCGGAAATCCTGCAAACACTGATTAATGGAATAAACCCATTCACTTCTAAAATAACTTTCAATTATAAACTTTTTGTGTTGTAACTCTAACATTTTAATAAAAGAACAAACAATCAAATGGAAATTTTCTGAATTTAAATTTGTCACTGACAGTTGTCAAAATTTGTGTATAGTAAAAACTGCAGTGTTCTCAACCATAGAAAGAAAAATAATTAAAAAACAGCCTCCTCTATTCAGGAAAGTTTTTGAAATCACGGCACTTTAATTAGCAAAGATTTTGAAGGCACCTATGTGACAATAAAAGCGACTTAAATTGTTGAATATTGCCAATTTCAAACTACATACATATATTAAAATTGACTAAACCTGAACCTTTGCATGACATTGTAAACAAGAAATTTCTTACTTTTGTTAACATATATCGAATAATAAATCTTGCATAAATATAATGCCTATAGTTTCAAAACATGAAGTTAGAAGTGGGGTTGTTGACAGCAAATGTTGAGAGATACATACCATTACATATCTAATGGATGATTTGAACAACTGTAACGTCGAAATAATTACTAAATTTAATGCTAGGTTTGACGCAGTTGTTGTTGAGGTTAAAAAGCTAACTCTAAACGGTAGTTTTGAAACCGTTTTACTGAATTTGTTGTTTATATTATCAAGTGAATATATACGTCCCTGGCCAATTTATTAGGGCCACCTCCTAAAAAAACGACTTTAATACAATATGCAATAAAAAATGTATTGCATATGCACAAGTTTATTCTAAAGTTTTTACAAGATCGTCATATCTACAAAACTAATATTTTGTAATGGCTCATTTGGCTTTTATAATTTCTATTATTCTTTTCAACATACTGTCTATGTAAGCCTTAACAGTATGTCGAGCTTTGGGGTCACTTTTCCACGCATCCTCAATATTTTTTATTAAGTGCTTTTTTGCAAAGTTTTTCCTGGAATATACGCATACTTTTAAAACACTGCAGACGTTCTCAATTCCACAGAAATCAGCAGAATTGCCCGGTCAAGGTTACACTGGCAGACCGGCTGTTTCCATAAAGGTTTTGGCGGATTTTGCCGTGTGGCATGGTACATTGTCGTAAATGAATGTAAGAGCCTTTATTTGGATCTAAATCGTTTGGATCTAAATTCATGCTACTCTGGAAAAAATACAGTGGTCCAGAGTCTTCTGCTCCTATACAAGACTATACTAACGGTTAGTGTTTAACCGTTTTCACTAAATCATTCAGATGGACGTCTTCTAATAAACTGAGCTTTTACGGCCATAGCTTCTAGTTTTGCTTCATCGCTGAATATGATCTTTAATATTCAGAAAATTTAGTGTTAAAATTGAATTCAAAAAATAATTTAATTTACTATGTCTTAGCTTCCGCTGCATTTTAAACCGGCTTCGTACAAACGCCTACGTACTGTACGTTCGAATATTTGAACTCCTTGTTAGACATTTCATTTCTAATTTCTTTACAGAATAAAAGTCGATTTTTCGTTACTATTTTCAGGATATGACGATCATCTCAATAAATATTTAAGAACCGTATTTAAATAGGTATTATAGATCATATTTATAAATTTCATAATCATATTTCTAAAAGATGCTGTTCCAAACACACAAAAACTTAAATTTATAAGGTGGCCCTAATAAATTGGCCAGGGACTATATTATTATGTATTTATAATAGGAGACTTCAGCGTTGATTTTAATAAAATGTAGAAGCATTACTATTCTTTTTAATTATCCTTGCGATAGGTTCAAGTACGCGATTAGAGCTCTTCGATCATTCTATGATTCTTATATTCTTAGAAATGTTCTTGCAATCGAATAATTCTCAAGTGCTTTATTGTTTTTATTTCAAATTAACGTGTGTGAAGTCGGCTATATTATTGACAACCTTCCTAACAACGCATCGACTTTAAAACGGGAAAAAATTTTTATTTTTGATTTCTCCGAAAATTGCACTCTTGATGGTTTACTCTGCTTGTTTTCAAACCCCCAAAACACAAATTACGTTTTATTTAACTCGAACAGTTCTCAAAATAATATAATTTTCTTGTAAGAAAATATACAAATTGGACTTAAGTTTTATTTAACTATTAATTTTCTATTCAATTAGTGCCTCTCCTTTTTCTGCACAGATTTTGAAGCTGCTTGTCTAGTGCCTCACTGTACACAATTTGCTTTAAACGACTCCACAGATAAAAGTCCATTATTGTAAGATCGGGATTTCTCGGTGGCCATAAAATGGGACCATCTCTTCCTATCCAGTTATCATGGAATTCTGTATTGAGCCACTGGCGAACATAATGAGCAGGGAACCCATCGTGCTGGTAAAACATTTCCATTCGGTAGTTTAATGGCAATTCAACCAGTTCATTAGTTAAAAAATTTTGCAACATTTCCAAATATGAATTACGGTTTAAATTTTGATAAAAAAATATGGGCCAATAATGCCATGGTACAAAACCTCACCAGTACCGGCAATGTTGAGACGAAACGACTTCGTTAGTTGAAAGTGTTGATTCATCGGAGAATATAATTTGTTTATGAAAATTTCAATCTTCCAAAACTCTGTAGCCCATTTCTATCATCAAAAATCCATATGTTTGGCTTCATCATTAAATGGTAAAATTTTGTTGTTCAATGAAATCCACCTACTAGAGTTACTTTTAAAAGTTACGAAAAACAATGTTAAGTCCAAATTTTGAAGAAAAATGATATTATCTTGAGAACCGTTCGAGTTAAATAAACAGTAATTTATGCTTTGGAGGTTTGAAAACAAGCAGAGTAAATCATCAAGAGTGAAATTTTCTGAGAAATCAAACATAAAAATTTTTTTCCTCTTTTAAAGTCGATCCGGGGACATATTGTATATACAGTGTGGGGCAAACATAGATGCAGTCGTTGAATGATTGTAATCAAACAGTGAGGTATTTCGAAACTCCTTTGTGGAATTTGATTGAGGGCTACATGGTTCATGTGATGAACTGAACTTGGTACCAAACACTTGATATCAAGATATCGTGATCGATCGTGTTCATGACTAAAACATTTAACCCAACATAATTGGGTCCCATAATCCATAGTTACGAAGAAAGAAACGGTTACAGTTCGAGAAAACAAAAACTTCCACTAAATACTAAATCATTGACTTGAAGTTTGTTGCTATTATAAAGGACGATCATGTGTTAAAGACAACTTCTTTAGCTTTTCAAAATTACCATACATGACAAGTTTTATCTATAATTCACCATAAATGTAATTTTGTGGGATTTCTTAGGACTATTTAAAGTCATCAAGTTGGGATAATTTCATAAAGACGTTGCCAAACTCAACAACTGGGACAGTAAACATCATATGCTTGTCATAACTTTAAATTTCCTGTGTGTGTGTGTTGATCCAGGTTTCTACTGGACTGCTTGAAGTGTTGGGGGATGAACTCGTATCTTCTACATCGGACCAGGTACGTTCTGTTGTTAATAAGGTTTGCTAGTTTGTTGCTAAGTTTGAAATTACGACTAATTTAGTGAAAGCCGTTACTTTTCTCCCTAATACTTATTATCATTCCAGATAGCATTTTACGAAGATATCACGAGATAACACGGTCATGATACGACATCCTCGTTAAAAAAGTGGTTCAAACTTAAAAACAAACTAGCAAACTGTATTAACAAAGAAACGTACTCTGGATTATCCACCAACACACCCAACAGTCCACTATAGGAACTTGAATCCACCAGGGCATGATGGATTTATGAAAGAGATTTCAACAAAGAGGAAATGTATTTACCAACTGTAAAGTAATTAACAAACGTCAGATAAATTATGAAAATCATGCCGCTGAAATTAGAAGACTGCCTGGCGCTTTTGAAGAAGGATTGATTGGCGAAATTTATTTAAATTTTCTAAGAAATGTGTTGCTAATAATTTTAGGAAATCTATGCTGTCCTCAATCAAGTCCCAAATTCCTAATTGATAGCAAAATGAAAACAGTGGGCATACATTTTTATTTAAGCAAGTTGATGTACCATAAGGTTTAGTCTTGGATACCTTTTTATTTATAATTTACATTACCACCATTTTATTATTGAAATTCCAAAGTAGAATGTTCAAATCATAATACCACTCTTTATTGATTTAACTCTATTATGTAGCAATTATAAAAAGTGAAATCAATTCCTGAACATTATTAGTGTCCTTTTTAACATATTCAATTAAATTTAAGCACATAATTATGTACATATTATTTGCTGTTTCTTTTTTGCTATTCAATTCTAATCGATTCAATCACAAAATAAAATAAAATTAATTCGACACGTTCAGTGTCATCATTATATACTAATAACCTAATAAGTAGTCAGTTCTAAAGTGAATTTTACATCTCTCTCTTCCTTAATATTTATAAATCAGCTTACAAAATTTAAATGGCGTTGAAATATATTTTACCAACTGATCGCATTACGAACGAAATTTTCTGCTGTCTTAAATGGTTCTTTCTACTTGGAACAACAGTGAATCCTCTTATTGTTTTCGTCGCTGTCTCCTTCAACAATAATACCAGAAAAGATACGGCATAAGAACTCATTTCAATTTGAATGGTATTTGAAAATCCAATTAATGTTATTCGGTATATGATACGTAATAGAATCTTGTTTTACGTTTGTTATTCGAATTGGACTATCTTGACTTGACGTTGTTTTCGCTAAATTTCGAATCGCAATTAAAGAAAATGATAAACATTTTATTGGCTGGAAACAAAATAATATGACGTTTTATTTTGTGGATGTTAGCACACGATTTTATTGTTTTAACTTAATTAGAGACGCAATTACATTAAGTGGGATCCTGATAAATGATCCATATTATCGACGGCCATCTGTTTTCGCTTTCGTTCTTACATTTAGGGGACGATTAGATGTCCCCAGTCGCATTATTTACATCCATAATTAATTAAATTAAATTAATTTACGTGGGCTTATTTGGTTTATTCAAGATGGAATGAAACTTAATTTGTGATCCACATTGTATTTAGTTTAATTGAGAAATATTGCGTTACTTTCACTACTAACACAGTTAATTTGAGTTTTATTTACATAATACGCTTAGATGTACACTTTGTAAGTTGCACAATCATATTACCTAGAGAGAATTAAAATTTTTAAATAAGAAAGTTGTAGTAAATAATGGATTTCCTGTTAAATCAACAATGAGTAATCATTAGAATACACTTTCGAACAAGTTTGTTAACTTATTTGGTATTCGCGGTAGAAAAATCTACTGGAAATTGTAGATATTGCCAGAAGATGTATTAAAGTTTCAAACATTAAATTGAAGCTAAAAAAAGGAGAACAGACTACAAAGGAAAATGTAAATGAATAGATTTTTTTTAATTGCAATATACCAGTAATAGCAGATATTTAAATCCCTTGAAACGAATGATAATGAACCTACAATAGCAATTACAACTCAAAGAAATGAGGGTGAATGACCTCAAGTTCTAATGTTTCCAGGCGACGAAAAAATATTTAAAAGAATGTAGGTAATCCCTATAATTTATTAATATTGAATAATAAAAAGAATTATACGATTTATATATAGCATAGATGGTGCTAAGTTTATTTTAAAATAATCGAAATGTTGCTTTTGTGTTGTGGTATTATTAAAACGAAAGCAATATTCTCATAAAATTCATGCCAACATTTCACACTTTTTTTTCCATTGTTTTGACCAATTCCGTGACGGTCGTGCGGACCTTGCAGACGATTACCAAGCAGCAATGCCAAAAAACCACTCGCAATGAAGAAAAGATCGAAAAAGCCAAAGACATTCTTCGAAGTGACAGCTGTATGTTTCCGAGACATATCCAAGAGGAAACTGGAATACCCAAAAGCACAGTCTATTAAATTTTGATCAAAGATTTGGATAAACAGAAGGTATGTGCACGCTTCGTGCCACACACTCTGACAGACGACCAAAAAGATTGGATACTTCAGCAATTTTGCAAAAACATGTTAAAAATATCCCAAAGGAATCCGGTAAGCATATCAGTCATTGTAACTGATGATGAAACGTAGTGTTTTCAATACGAGCTAAAAACAAAAAACGTCAGAGTGTGGCATGTAAGTCAGCAGAAGAGTCAAAAGCAAGACAATGCTGACTGTTTTCTTCGATTCAAGGAGGATTGTTTAGGGGAGGGTGTTGTACTTTGGAACAATTTTCAGATTATACAATATTTTCGGGAAACAATTATTTTCCAGCTATTACAAACCACTTTTAAAAGTCTAATATAAAAAACAGTGGTCTACAGGGTGTTTTGTATACACTGACTGAAATGTTCCAAGGTTCAGGGTCATCCTGCACCTCTCAACGTTATAAATATATGTATATCGTTGTTTAGGAATGTGTTGAATAAACAAAATAACACTTTTATTATAACAAAAATTCATTCTATAAAAACCTCTCTTTTACACTTCTACAGAAGCTTTTAGCGAACTAAGAACATCTACCCAAAGATAGTCAAGAACATCTGGTTTCTCTGATCACTTCCATGATTTAAGAGATTGTTCCATCGAAGAAAAATCTGGGAGAGCGAGAATATCTTTTACAGTTGTTTTACCTGTAACTAAATTAATGAAAACTTCTTCATTTTCTTTTTCTTTAATTTCTTCCTGGATATCATATTCGTCATGCGAAGATTCCCTTAGAGACATATTATCTTCATCGTCACTTTCTTCTACGACCATTAGGTTTCTCTTAATTTTAACTTTTCTTATATTTTGATTTTCGTTTTCTTTGGGCGGTGTCAATGATGTGTCATTTATTTCAGTCTTATCTGGTGTTTGGGTTAGGATTGTAGATTTTCCTTTTTCTCTGCCTTTAGGATTTCTGATACTGGACGTCGAAGTGCACGGATCTGGTAAATTCAAAATATATTGGCGCTGATGCGCTTCTTTGTCTGGATGTGGTCTATCTGTTGAGTAAGCTGACAGAAAATCGTCAAAATCTCAAAATATTTTTGTTTGTGAATTTAAGATCCTGTAATTTCTGCTACATCATAGATCGACAATGGCTTTCCTGCATTTACAGACATCCAGTCGTTAACTGCTCTATTAAAATTCGATTTAAAAATCCAAATAATGCGTGGTTAAGTGGCTGTAGTTTGTGTGAAGTATGCGGAGGAAACGTTAACATCTTCACACCCAAACTTCGAGGCTTCAATTTCAGCTACGCTAACATGGCTCTCATGGTTGTCTAGAAGCAGCAATACAGGATCGTCTACAGATGGTTTAACATGATTAATGAAAAATTCAAACCACTCTAGAAACAGTTTCTCGTTCGACCATCCAGATAGATTAGCACCTCCTTTACCACCAAATGGAGCACCTTTTAGCGTTTGCCTTTAAAGTGCATTTGGAAAAATCAACATTGGTGGTAGAAACAAAACTAATTAATTTCATTTTTTAACTTAAACTATTTTGTTTTTGTTTCGAGTAAATTTAATTAAAAAAAAATTGACAAGATTTCCAATTATCGCTACTCAAACATTGACCGTTCCTTCCTTTTATGCAGTTTGTGTGATTGTTTCGGTTAATTGATGGACTTTTATATTGTTGATTCCTCGTAGGTTACATCATGGGTTGCTTCTGTGGATTTCTTGTAGAGATATAGATATCTTATATTACTTTGACATTTACCTATCGTGTATTTATGTTATGTTTAAATCATTGCGTTATTTGCCGACGGACTAGTGTACCTATCTTTTTTTGTGGTTTTTAACTACGTATTTTATCTTTATCTATGGGAAACTTTAACATCGCAATTTTCTAGTTTATTACGGTTGCGTCAAACGCTTACACAGAAGTTTGGTGGCGATTAAATGGCTTTGGAACTTTAAAGTGCACTATCCGACGAAAACCATAAGACGTTTGAGTTCTTCTATTTTGGGGAATATGCTTAAGCTGTGATCAGAATAGAAATAGTGGATAAAGTATTATCAACTTATAGTAAGAACGCAAACCAATTGGTGAATTGCTGAGAATTCTTTGGAAATCGAAAACAAAATTAAAACACAAGAACAATATTTTCAAAAGAATAAGAAAGTACACAGAATACTAACAAAAATAGGAATGGAGAGTGTCGAAATGGATAATAACGAAATACATGTGCTTAGAGACAACACTAAAACATAGAGTAATAATTGTGCAAAAATATAAAGAGATGGAAAACAAGATGAAAGACTTGGAAGTACAAATGGAAGATTTAGAAAGGAAGAAGTGCACGAACAATCTAGTCATTACTGTAATAGAAAGAAATGGGAAAAAAATTAAGAAACAGAAAAATAAGCAGCACAAAATCGCACAGGATAAAGTCCTGATCACAATGGAAAATTTTGAGAATTGAAGAGTATTGAAAATCAAAAGCAAACTAAAACTAAAACAATTTTTTGCATAAATAAATGGAAAGAACAGAAATGTGGAACAGAAAAGATAGCAGACTAGAAGAAACTGCTTCAAAATACTAAAAGGCAAGGATAAAGGACAAATATCGAAGAGCACCTTGTAATAACTAAATGGATATGAAATACTTGAAAATGAAAAAATAGAAGATATGCAGGAAAACATTAAATAACCAAAGAAAAGAGTAAATAAGGAGAAGCACTTTACACGCAGGAACTATTGTAACGAAAAATTGTAGGAAAAAATGCAGAAACCAGCTTTGCATCTACGAAGATATTACAGCTTTGGAAGAGATAGTATGGGCGGGATAAAGAAGGATTGATAAGAAGGACTTCATAATGCATTTGTTGAAGACGTATGACAAAGCTTAGAAGAATCCAAACATAGAGATGATTATAGTTGTTGGAAAAGTGCTGTTGATAGTGGATTTGAGTCACTTAATAAGAATGGACTTTAATAGAAAAACCAAAAAATATATCACTGATAGGATGTAAATGGGTATTCACAATAAAGAAGCAAATCAATGGCGTTGAAAAATACAAAGCTAAAGGTTTTATGCAACGTGAAGGATTTGATTTTAATGAAACTTATGCACCTGTAGCGAAATTAACAACAATTAGAACATTAATTTCAACTGCTAGTCATAAAGGATTAATCGTCGACCAGATGGATGTTATGAAGAAACCAGAAGGATTAGAAGCTGACGAAAATATTGTCCGTAAGCTAAATAAAGCAATTTATGGTCTCAAGCAAGCAGCTTATTGCTGGAACAAAAAATTCGATAATTTTGCAAGAGGACAAAGTTTAAGACGATTTGAACATGACCCTTGTCTATATACTAAGATCAAAGAACACGTTAAGCTGTATGTATACGTAGACGATATTATGATAAAAATGAAATTGATACCTTAAAGATAAATTTAGGTAAAGCTTTTGATATCAAAGATCTGGGTAAACTAAATCACTATTTAGGAATTGAAATAAGATTCACAAATAAAGGTGTTTATTTAAATCAGAAAACTTACTATATATTAAAAATTTACTTATGAAATTTGGAATGCAAGATTGTATGAAGCAAAAATTGCTTTAGACCCTATTAAGACCTTAGAAGAAAGCAATGAAAACCCAAGACTAAATGAAAATAAACCGATAAGGCAATTGATTGGATGCATAATGTATTTAATGTTGGCTACTCGACCGGATCTTACTGCTGCTATAAATTTTTGCAGTCCCTAGCAGAATAAACCTACAGAGCAATTATGGGCAAATTTAAAAAGAATTCTCCGATATATACAAGGAACTAGGAGTTTGAATTATTAGGTTTCGCAGATGCTGACTGGACAGAAGATACTGAAAATAGAAGATCAACCACGGGATAATTATATAAAGTTTTTGGCGCAACAGTTGTATGGATTACAAGAAAACAATCTACAGTTGCCATATAATCAACATAAGCTGAGTATACAGCGTTAGCTGAAGCATGCTCAGAAGGTGTTTGGTTGTCGAATTTATTGTCTGATCTGGGTTTTACAAGAACAACTTTTCTTATTGACGACCAATCATGTATTAAATTAACTAAGAAAAGTGAACACAAAAGATTGAAACATATAGATTAAAATTAAATTAGTATATATATATAATTATATAATATATATATAATTATATATAATATACCAAAAGCAGGGGCAAAGACGAAGGTCCCTCCCCCGATGAAGGCAAAATTAGAGCTGCAGTGCAGGCAGTAAAGGATGGTGGCAACTACAAAACGACCAAAATATACGAGCCAAATTATACGAAATAAAAGTTATGGCCCTAAAGAGGCTCTGTAGGAAAGGAGTTCAAAGTGTACCTGGTTACAAAAAATCTCAGATGTTTCCTAATGATGAAGCTGACAAAACTGGCTTACTCTTTCGCTGAAGCTAACAACAAAAAATTTGCAAAATCGTGGAAGGTAAATGAAGCATCTGGCCGACACTGGTACCGCGGTTTTTTTGAAAGAAATTCTTGGCTCTGCATTTAATAAACATACAGTGAAAGAGTTTTTTGGTAAACTTACTGATGTATATACAAGATATTCTTGCCCTCCTGAATGCATTTGGAATGTGGATGAGACGGGTGTGACAACTGTTCACAAGCCATCTAAAATCATCGCAGTCAAGGGAGTCAAGTACGTTGGCAAAATGACATCAGCCGAACGTGTTGCGCTTGTCACGGTGTGCGCTGCTATTAGTGCTTCCGGTATCCACATCCCCCCTACCCTTCCTCCCCGATATTTCCTCGAGTCAATAGGCAACCACGAATGTTAAATGGTGCATCTCCTGGAAGTGACGGAATAGCCCACCCCAGTGGCTGGATGACTGGGCCGAGTTTTTTTAAATTTCTAAAACATTTCACAAGGTATGTGAAACCGGTTCCAGAAAACAAACATTTGCTGATCATGGACAACCATGATAGTCATCTACACTTAGATGCTCTAAATTATAATATAATAAAACTGTTTATTTATTTAAATTTTGTTTGTATACCATCCTTCCAAAGTCAGAAGTAGTTAGTATGATGAACAAGGTGGTATTTGGCAGGAAGTTTAAGCTGTGAGTAGCCGGGATCAAATCTCCCACGCTGAGGGATCAAGTCTCCCTCTGCTGCAAGGGAGACTTGATTCCTGTAAGGTCTTGGAGGAAAAGTTTTACTGAAAGGTCTTGTAGCAATAAGAGAAAGTAAAAGGTACCAAAAGATAGCTAAAGGATTAAGCTATACGTGCAATATTTAAGATATTGTGAATGATAGATAGTCTTAAAGGCGAGTAAAACTAAAAGGGAGATCAACTCTCCGCCCTCTCTCCCCTATCTACTTAAAGTTAACTAAGTTGAATTGTGGGAAAGTGTTGAAATACAATTCAACATAGTTATCTTGAACAGTTGAATAGTTGTTAAGGAGATGTATTTAGTTGTTATATTTCTGATAAAAAGTTGTCATTACCTTTTTTATTCACTCCCAATAATAATCTTAACAATATTAGAGTGGCAAAAGACAAAGATAATATTATAATACTCGACGAAATATGAGACAAATGATTGGAGTTTACAAATGATTGGAGTTTACAGTTTATGTAATTTAGTTGCAGCAACAAACAACTCAAACAAAAATTGATCATATTGCTGTCACAGAACGAAAGAAGTCAGCAATATTCTAAGTCAAAATTTATAGAAATTGGAATGTGGAAGAATTAAAACATAAACACAAGTCGATAAGATCCGTGCAGAGCTAGCGAAGGGAACAATAGATCAAGAGGAGAATGGAGTGAAGAAACAATGAAGAATATATTGCCGAAAGAATGGGAAAATAAAAAGTTAACCGACAGGAACTTTTCAATTATACAGGAATAACATTACTATCTACGGAATATAAAATAAAGTGTGAAATAAGCCCCAGATAGGAATCATAATGATAACACAGAAAACAATAAGTCAATACCAATGTGGTTTTACTCGATGCGGACACAATTCACAAAATAAAGCAAATACTGGAAAAAACCATACGAACATCCGATGGAAATTAGAATTTATTGATTTTAAACAGGCGTTTGATTCTATTAAAAGAGACCGCCTAATATTAACAACGAGAGAACTTAATATACTTGCGAAACTGAGAAGGCTAACAATGATAAAACCAATCAAACTGATAATTAAAACAGCGAAAGGAGAAGCTGAAAAATTTGAAGCAAATAAAGGAGAGAGAACTTTGAAACGTTCAGCTCAGCATAAGCTAGATTGCGTGTGATAACCTAAAGCGACAATAAGTTCTTTGCCCTGTCTATAAAATTTTCTAACCATTATTGCATATAAACTGTGGAAATGAGCGTCAACAACCGGACATCAACGCAAGAGAGCCCCCCCGTCCCATCTTCATCGGCAATCGATTTGATAATAATAATCAAGTACCACATGGCGATAATTCAATTGGCGTTCAAGATTACCACAATTCAATTACTAAGATAAAAATAAGTGCCTACATAAACACACATACATAAATACATATATGTATGTATACATAAATATAGAAAGTAAAAATAACGCTAATAATACAGGTTTATTGATTGATAACAGTGTTTGCTATTATTAAAGTTATTTTTATAAATTGAATATTGAATTAATTACTAAGAGTGTTAATTGTTTTAAACAACGGAAGCGGAGAGGGCGAAAAATATCTCTATAAATCACTGTTATGTTTGGATTTTTCGAAATAAGATTCCTGTTTTTATTGCGAAATGAAAAAAGAAAACTGATGTGAAAGAAACGGAAACATTCGAAGTTTCCTTTTTCATTTCGGAATTGCGAAATGGTGTAATTTTAATTTTAATTTTAATTAATACGCACAATTAACCGCCTTCAGAGAATTAAGAACTACCCACGTTCTAAATTGAAACCTTTTTTTATTTAGTTGAGTAGGAATTTTTTTGATGAAACGAAAAAAGCTCGAATAGTGATTAAATTTAAAATTTTATTAGTCCAATGTTGGGATATTTTTAATTAGTTTACAATAACAGTATCCAAGCGCATAAAATTCAATATTTTGTGCGGATTTTTCGCGTAATTTATGAATCGTTTCTTAAACAGTTCGTTGAATATAATGGAAACAATACAAGCTATTGTTCTATTGAAAGATAGGAAACATTCGGGGAACATCAGAATAAGCTGCCAATCTGTTTTCAGTTCTCTACGATGTATGTTATGTTATGTGGACTCTGCATTTACTAGTCGGGGAGACGCGATGTCTTTAACGTTTAAAGTTTTAAATTAGGAAACCATAATATCCGGAGTGTATTGGATGTTTTGATTTACTAACATTTCATACACGTTAACGAATTTGATACAAAATGGAATACAAATTAATACATGAATACGCGTCAAATGCTTTTAAAAATGTTAGTTGAGTTTAGCTTGGAAAATCCGAGGTATTAAAGCTCTTTGTTCTAATTATAATCATGTTACATGTTAATCATGTTCTTCATGCGGCTTTCCAACCTTGCTGGGTTTGTCTTCATATAGCTTGTCATATCTGGATATGCTTCGCCAATACACTTTAAGCCTCAATCTGGCTAGTCCCTCACATTGGTACAAGATGTGCTTCGAGGTCTCTTCTTCTGTCTGACAGATTCTGCACTTAGAGTTTTTTGCCAGGCCAAGGTTGCTCATATGCTTATTGAGTCTGTTATGTCCTACTACCAACCTGACTGTTCTCTTGCCTTTGTTCAGATGGTCATCAGTGTATTTAAGCATGTATTCTTTGATGAATTATTTAGCCTGCCTTTGTTCTGGGGAGCTTTTCCACCATTCGAGGGATTTATCCGCCAACCATTCCTTCATGGTTTCGGCTAATGATAATAATAATAATAACAATAATAATAATACTTTATTGATTACAATGACACAAGTTGTGTATGTAATAAGTTATTGTAGTGTAAAACTATATTAACACAACAGAAAGATCCCTAACTCTACCTGTTCTATATACAGTTATATATCCCTAATTGCTACTTAGATTCTATGCGATAGCAATTCTTTAACTGAATAAAAATTGTATGCTTTTAGAAAACTACTTATATTATGTCGGAATTGTTTATTTGCACAATTAACATTAACGATTCCACATATTTTATTAAAAAGTTTATGCCCATGTTATTCGGTCCTATGCTTGTTACCTTAAAAGTACACTCAGGTTGATGGATATCCTCTTTTATTGTAGTAGCACAGCTATGTACTTGTCTGGTGTGGAACATCGTATGATCAGTTTTGTCAAAACTCACTGCGAGCCTATGTTCCAGGAACCATGTGTACAAATTGCTTAGCAGCAGCATCGAAATATCATCTGCATACATAGTCCAAAAATGATGTAATATCAGTGACATATAAATTGTATAGTACTGGTCCTAATACTGTTACCTGAGGGACACCACTGCAACATTACCTCTAATACCGTAGTTGTAAAGTTTTGCAAGCAATTTGTCATGTTGTGCACAATCTAATGCCTTCTTCAAATAACAAAAAATTCCAATAGGTGTTTTACGCTGTTCAATATGCTGCAAAAGGCTTTGTTTTCCTTTTCGTGGTCCCACACGATGGTATAGGTCCAATGAGTGGCCTGGACGCGCCTCCTTCGGCCAAGGCATCTGCCTTCTCATTTCCATTAATACCTTCGTGTCCCGATACCCAAGAGAGGGTCACTTTGCTGTGCACTCCTAATTCGTTTAATGCTTTAATGTGATTTTTGTGGCGCTTTTACCACAGCTTGATTATCAATGAAGATGGCTATGGGCTTTTTTTCTGTCCCTTGCCTTAATATTTCTCTGACACAGTGGTGAATAGCAACTGTTTCTGCCTGAAAAACTTCAATCTTCTTCGATAGACTTAGACTGACTTCCATTCTTGGTTTTAAATCCGGTGAATGAACGTATTAAGTGCCTTCGTTTGGATCTAAATCCTCGAGATATCGCAATAAAATGTCCACCAATACACTCCTATATTGGTGTTACTTTATGCTCTCCCTCCCCTCCTCCCCGAGGGCCTACTGCTCCTATACAAGACGGTGGGTGTTTAACCCTTTTCAGTACACTGACTTCACTAAACCGTTCAGATGGACATCTAATAAACTGAGCTCTTTCGGTCATAGCCTCTAATATTTCTTCATTGCTGAATTTTTGTATTATTTAAAAATGCTTTCAACTTATTTTGTCTTGTCTTTGTAATGCTGATATCGTTTAGCCCATTCATAACGTGCTCGCTTCATCGTCGAGATTAATTTAGACTTTCTAATGGGATGTCTGCATTTCGAACCGGCTTCGTAGAATCGGATATTTTGACGTCTCGTCGAGACATTTCATTTCTAATTTCTTCACAGGATAAAAGTCGGTTTTTCATTGCTATTTTTAGGATATGACGATCATCTCGAGAAGTAGTGATTCTTCTCTTTCCATAAAATGCTCTTCCGGTACTCGTGGCGTGTATGTTTTCTTCCATTGAAATCGCTATTCGCTGCACTGTTTGTCCTGAAACTTCTTCTTTCATTGCAAATTTTTTTCTCATTTAATATGTTCTTTCTACTCACCAATAATGAAAAAAAGATAAAACGCGCTCTGGTCACATTGATGCGGGTACCAGATCACTGGAGGTGTGAGGGTAACGAAACTGCCGATGGCCTTGCAAAGACCAGAGCCATTTTGTGGTTTTACCAAAAAACATAATAGAATAATGGAAATAATGGATACCAAACAAATATTTTAACGAATTAATTGTACAACATACGATCAAAGACAAATCCAGGTATTTCAGACAGCAACATGGAGTGCTTCAATACTGTTGTGATACTGATAAATTGAAAATACCAGTCAGGACTAAAGGCTCTAAGGGCCTACACTTTTAAATCCAAATTAACATGGCAGTGTCTGCTCATCCTCAATGCTTTGGCCCTAAGAAACACAGTTACACTGATGTGGGTACCAGGTTATTGGAGGAGTGATGGAAACAAAACTGTCAATGGTGTTGCAGCCATTTTATGGTCCCGCCAAAAGCCATATAGGAGGTTATTTTCAACAGTGGGAAAGCGAACAGAAAATCTCGTACTAAAACTAAGACGAACTAAGATATAAAGGCCAAATCTCTGCTGGATCTCAACAGAAGAGACCTCAGCACCATCACGGCTTTACTCACAGGTCACCGCCCTCTTAGGTACCACCTGAAGAAGTTGGGAAAGGTGCACTGTGCTAAATGCCAATTCTGTTCGGAACACAGCAAGACAACGGAACAGATTATGTGCAACTGTGAGATGGTGGCTCAGTAGAACAGGTAGACATAGAACCAGCTAGTAAGTCAGGAGATTAATTTAACAATTACAGTGCTTTCAAATATTGTTTCTACCCATTTACTATATAATAAACACTGATCGAAGAGAGCTTCCTCTAAATTTATTAGAAATAAACATTTAGGAATCGTATTTAAATCGGTATCATTATAAATCATATTCATAAATATCGTAATTGTATTTCTAAATTATGCTGTTCGAAATACACAAGAACTTAACAACATTTGTGAGAAATGTGTATCTCAGAAATTATAAATGCAAGCTGTCCACTTATTTAAAGATCATTTCAATATTTCAAGAGTTCAATGTGTTTAGTAGCTAAAACTGGATAGAACTAGTTGTTGCGACTATTTATCGCTCTTGTTTAGCCAGTATTGGATAACAGAGGGATTCAAGTGGTATAATTTTCTATCGGTTCAAATACTAGATTCCTTAATCCAATCTACAAGGGATCTAAGCAGTATAATTTCATTGTTAAAATAAGTTTATGAGACCTTTAAACCTAAACGAATACAACCTCGTAATTGGAACTAATCTCCCACAAAACGACAGGAATTAATGAAAGCCGTATTTGAAACAATCACCTCATATTACATCGCTAATCGAAGCTGCAAATGCTAGTAACTAGATGAAGCACTTCATTCTTTTTATGACCTCGGGGCTAACCGACGCTCTTCGATTTCGTTGTTTTGTGCTGTCGACGTTCTGTTTTCTCCGTTTTTTTTTTATTATTCATTGGTCGTGACATGAAAGCTAATTACCCTCTCAGCAGAAATTGTGAATGAACTCTAATCTAATTTATGTTGTCTGGACGTTGTAAGTGAAATGAGATTGTACACTGGAGGAGCTTTTTGCTTTTGTTCGCTTTTAAATGATGCGATTATTACAGAAAATATATATTGTGTAAACAGATGCATAATAGTCAAGTCCACTTGATGTTTGTGCGAGGAAAGTGTTTATTTACGACGCACGTTGGAGTTAATTTAGAAGGGAGATTGAAAAATAGGAATGTTGCGTCAATATTAGTTGAAATCTGCACGCGAAAATGATTATGGTTCCATATAAAACCACGGCGATGAATGATGAATTTTACGATTACCAGCGGCAAGCCTTGTGAATCATAGTAGGCACGACAATACATATAATGCTACATACTTATTTGGATATTTATGTGTTTGTTTTTATTATTCCCGAAGGTAATCGTAAATAATTAAATTATGAGGTCTAGCCGTTATTTTTAATATCTATCATGTTGGGTGGTCTACTGCATTCTGGCAGATTAGTCGTCACTGCTACATCGTGCAATATTATTAAAGAGGAAACAGCGCAGCGTAATAAAAGATATTGCATTACATTATTTCCTCTCACATTATTATTTATGACAAAACGAAATAAATACAGACGAGTTCTTTGTAACGTTTATTCCTTTCAGTAAATCAAAAACATCATCAACAGAAAGTTAAATGTGGAGCAACGTTTGAAACGTTCAAACAAAAACGTTACGAATTTTCAAAAAATTATATCAAAGTATGGTTTGAAATCGATGTCCTGTTGCTTTTTGAGTATCCTGCTTTATATGCAAACGAAATACATAATTGTGTATTTTCTTCCTACCTACATATGTACATATATAATCTTCAGGGACTTTTACCTGCCACAACCTACAGTGAAAATATGGTCTGTTCAATTTCCGTATAGGGCGTGTGTACTGTCATGATGGTATATATGTTTTACTGATGTGACAACTCTGTGTACATTGAAATCTCTGTTCATTATAACGGTGTATGTTTAAATAAAAGTTCAAAGGAGTACAATCATGGTGATATACTCTTCTATATGCATTACATACATATATAAAGGGGTGATGGAATGGTGTGTAAACATTAGTATTAAATTGTTAAATTAATGTAATACAAGTCGCGTAGGAAATAGGGATAAAATTGTTTGAAATGAAGCTCCAAGTTGTTTGTATTCTATTATCGAATTTCCACGAAATTTGTAATAGTTTCATGTTATGAATCATTTATTTTTGTATTTATAGATAAGAGTGAATTCTCTGTATGGACTTCAATCGTGTTTTGTGTTAGATTGTTGGTGAATAATGAGATATAATTTCGTTGTTTTATCTACATACTCAGCATATTTTGGTGATTTTCGATTGTAGATACACTCATTTCTAATTTCCGCTTGACACAATATGGGTAATATACTGCTAAAACTTTCACTTTAATGTCGATACATTTCTCGATAAACCTGAAGTGATTTTAGACTAGATGGTATTCATGTCTATTTTGTAAATTCGTTGCTAATAAAAGTAATTTAGTGGCCATTTACTCTTAATTGTTTTTGTAACAAAATTTTATTTTCTAGTCTCCTTAAATATTAAACCAAATATGTTTATGAAATGAACGTTGAAGCGTTGCCAACCACAAGTGGTCTGATTTGAATAACATCAATCTTTCTAGAACAGCAAAAATTTCTAACAATTGATCGTTGCTATTAGTTACATTATGCCTAGGCGTAAATTAACATATTACGAAGCAAATAGAGCAATTGGTTTGCTACAGGGTGGTCAACGACAAAGTGACGTAGGAACTTTTTTCAAGTTAGCCAGCGTGTCAGTTCTAGACTTTTTAACCGTTTTCAAGAAACTGGATCTGTCGAAGAACGACCACCCATCAATAACTAACTTGAAGACCGAAATGTCACCATTTCTGCACGCCTAGAATCTTTGAGCGCATGTCAAATGTTAAGTAGGAGATGGGATGTAAATTTACGTTCTAAACAACTATTTAGAGGTGTACCATTGACTCGCGAACATAGGCGACAAAGATTAGAATGGGCAAGTGAGCGTGTCATTGGACAGAAGAGTGAAAGTTGGTACTGCTCATTGATGACCCCAGATATGGTCGGAGGTCTGGACACAACCTTTGATACCAAGACACCGATAGACACCGAAAATATAAGTACAAAAGTTCACCTTTTCAAAAGAGGCACTGTTTGTGTATGGGTAAGCATTTGTTATGATGGCCGTACCGACTTGCTGGTTATTCCGGGAAATATGAATTCAGAAGCATACTTGAAGCAGATGATCAACAACATTGTGCCAGAGTTTTATGCTGCTGTGGGGTCCTGATTTCCTTTTTTTGACGATAACCCTCGTCCACACCGATCCATGACAGTTATGGATGCTTATCGCCTGATGTAAATTCGATAGAGCATTCTTGGGATCAGTTGTAGAGAGCTTTGGATCATCATAATCCTCAACCACAAAGAATGGAGCAAAAGGGAAATTAAGAAGAAATTTGTGTTCATTTTCTCTTTTTTTAATTTGATTTTGTCTTTTTGTTTAAAATTTGTAGACTTTTTTTGTAATAAGAAACAAGCATTTTAAAACTAAATAAATAGCTTAAAATCGTCTTTGAAAAAATGTTTTGCTTCTGAAAAAAGCAGTTTAGTTCTTAGTCTAAAACAATTGTGTCAAAATCCTAGGTTGAATGAGTTGTGCACGAACGCATTTTAAAAAATCTGTGGGCGGTGATTAAAAATAGGGATAATAGACTTAAGTGAAGGATCAGCAGAACCCATCTAGAAGTAGAAAACCAAGACAATTTTATTGCAGACAATATATGAAGTACTATTGAAAACCCCTTGCACTTCAGTTGATCAAATATTTACAAAACTCAATAATTCTTACTAAAATAAATGAACAACCAACACCCCAACATAAAAATCATATTAAAAATAGAAACATTAATACATTTAATATTTCTGCAGGAAGACACAAAAATAAAGTTTTTACATTTTGCATTTATTTTATACTAGACTGAACTTTCAACATAATTCTAAAAAAAATGGAAAACGGAAAAGAATATAATTGCATGTTCGTGGAAAGATTGACATAAAGTTCGAATTGACCACCACCAACTTCCACACAATGGACCAAATTCTGCTCAAAATGTTGGCACACATTCTGTAGGATTTGTGCAGTGATTTGTGGCAGTTCGTTTAGACTAGTTGGTTGAGTTTTATAAATCCTAGTTTTGAGGTGGCTCCACAGAAAACTCTAAGTCTTGTTGGCCATTTAATGTGGCCTCTTCTGCCAATCCATTGTCCAGAAAACCTTGCATTTAAATATTCTCGAATAGATTGTGTGTAGTCTGGAGAAGCTCTGTCTTCTTATATAGACAGTCTTTAGAAACCTTCCGAAGAAGCTGACAGCATGATCAGCTAACATGGCTTCAACATTGTTTCATATTGCTTATTAACAGTTCTTATTAGAGTTACAGCGTCTTTAATTTTGATTTTAAATTTAGAAAATGTTATTTTAATTATGTTATTATTATTTTTAAGTTCTAAATCTATTTTTAGACATATTACAAATGCGCCTAACCTGAACCGAAGTACTCGTAATACTGCAGAATCTTCTAACATTTTGCAAGAGCGTAAAGGCAAAGAAAGCATTAGGTTTTATATTGACCAAATAATAAGTCGTATATGCAGGTATAGAAAGTAATCTTTTGCTATGGGCATTTATAATCAGGTTAATCTACTATTGCATATGCAATCAACAAGACTGTACCAACCCCTAAATATCCTGCATGCATTTATAGTAAGCAAACTTCAATTTAAAAGCTCTAATTGGCTTGTTAGCTTATCAGATTCCTTTACTATAACATCAAATTAAAAAAAAATTATAAGAATTTGAAGCAAAAACTTCTCTTGTTCTCTATTAAGCAAGTCATAACCTTACATTGATATTTTTTTGCTATGAATGTTAAATGATAGAAAGAAAATTGGACATTTTGAGAGTGTGGTGTTATATATTAAGTCCTCTCAGAAGAGACCCAACCTACTTTATTGTAGACGAGATCCAGAAGATTACCATCTAAATAGGCAAATAATGTCAGTCCAAACATTAATGGAGCAATTCATGATTCCGAACATCAACTCCATCTGGATTTTTAAATGACCATGTTAATGATCTCTCTCCAACACTCTATTTAGTGAATTTTTTAAATAGTCTGCCCCACTGCTGTGGCAAGCTTTTTCTAAGAACTCAAGTCGTATGATTATGCCGGCCAGAATTCTAATCTTCAATCTAAGAAATTGTTTTGAGGTCCTGTGATACACGTTTATTAACTCATGTGGTGCTTTGCCTTTAAGATTCTCAATTTCATATTCATGAAATATTGCCATTTTACATTCATTATAGATCAAATGGTGAGATTTTTGAAATGAAGTTGTGTTTGGAACGCCCATTATAGTAACACTATTAAAGAATCGAAGATGCATTGTTATCGTCAAGAGCTATTAAGTTGTTTTTGTATTATTGTACGGTTTATTTTATAATTATTGTAATTTAATTTGAATATTTGAAAGGAATTGTTATTGTCTGCAGAGTTTGACGTTTAATAGTTAAGGTCATAACACATAATTCAAGTGAGATTGTGCACAGACAACATATAATCATAATTGCGATTGCATAACACAATTTATTGTTAGATTAAAAACAAGCACAGCATTATATCTCACTCTCGCTAGCCAGTCATGACACATACACACGTGTCAAGTAAATTGTTGTTGTGTAAGCATCGTATTTTTTTTTCAGACTGTATAAAGCACGAAGCCAGAAGTCTGGAGAAGCAGCTGGATTTTTTTTTAAATTAATTTATTAAATAAAAGGTCAGAAAATGTCAAACGAAGTCTTGTTGATTCTTTTTAAATTTACTGGAAATTCCAGCCTTACGTGTCGATGACACCTTAATCCTGTTCACGTTCTTCGTTCCTCTTTTATACTGGAGTTCGGCTCTCTATGGAGATTTTCCCAACTAATATTTCGCTATTCCCGAAGGTATTTGTGCTCTTTTGTCGTTTATCCCTCATTTATATTTAATTATAAAAAGGGGACGTTTTAATAATGAGGTTGAAAATTATTATTATGGCTTCGAACTATTTACATTATGACGTAAACAATTTTAAAATGAAGATTGAAAAACATAGTTTAATTCCCACGCATATACATCAATAGATCGTCCACTTTAAAATTCAAAATAGATTCTCTCTGACTCTTCCTATTAGAAGCATGCAAAAGAGTAACGAGCAAAAACAACCAATTTATTTGCCTTTTACAGATGAAACGTTTGTCCGAAATTGGCCATAAATGACTGAAATTACCGGATTTTACGATGATACTATCAAGTTCGGGTATAAAATTGGTAAATGTTCCTGAAAACTAAATTAGAGGATAACCCGAAATCGCATAATTGTGTAATGTTGTGTATTTTATAACTGGAGATTTGCTTTTCTATTTGCATTTCACGGTATTGACGTAAATATGATTCTAATATCGAATGTTTATAGCACGTGCCATGCTATTCATTTGCATTGTTATTCTGTATATTAATATTTGGCTGATACTTTATAGGCAATACTTTTTAGATTAAATTCATTTCAGGGCTTTATATCTAACGATATATGTGCTACGTGTGAAACCTTATCAGTATACAGCTAACTAGTTGCAATTTTTTTCCTTGGAGAACTACATAAAAATAGCGTGAACACTGATTGACTAGTGATGAACATAGAAGATATAAAACATTTTTTTTTATTTAATTTATATTATTATACCTTTGGTTCTAGTGCCACTAATTAGAAATTATTAATTGCTTTTGTATCTATAATTTTGGGTGCATACAAAGATTTGTCAGTGATAAACTTTACGATTACATAGTCATTATTGTTAAACTTTTTTGATCCAATCGCATATTTATGTCAAAATATAGAAAACTTTCTACATCATCAAAGCTGTCTGTCACGGCTACATTTGTAAAGTTTTCTGTTGCAATTGAGTATTGTAGTCATTCCTCAAGGCAAATGCAATTAAATCGGTTATTTGGAAAAGGGAACATGTCCATAAAAGTAAATTTTACAGGTGACAAAAAAAAACTAATTTAACGAATCCCAGTAAAATTATTTTTTTTGATCTAGTAGTAGCTTGTCTAACTGGTATTTTTTTGACGATTATAAAAAGGATAACTCTCATATAAGTTTTTATAAAAAAAATATTTTTGGACATGTTTGCTTTTCGAACTAAACTAAGTAAAAATACTTTAAATTTACTTATAATGGGTTTACTATACATCAAAATGAAAATTAAAAATCTTCTTCAAGATGTTCCTCTGCCTCTGTTATTGGCCACTGGATCAAGTTATTGTAAAACTCCATTTCCTCTTTGGAAAATGTATTGCAGAAGCCTCCTGATATTGTTCATTTTTTTTTCAACTAATAGGAAGCTTATCAGTGTAGGCCCTGTAAGATATTACTGTAGGCAACTCTGGACGAAGCTGTCGTGGTTCTGCTAGAGTAAATTTTTCACTAAAAAAGCTATTGATGTACTCGTATGGCCGTACAAGAAGAACTCCAGGATCTAAGAACTGGTATTCGGCATGTAAATAACCAGCTATTTTGAAAGGTATTTTTTCTTCTTTGTTTTAAAGTTTCAACAGACTTTTCTGTTACAAATAAGTAAATTATACGATAGCGTATTCAAATAAACTATATTTGGTCTACACAATAAAAACCCTATTTGGTCAACGAAATATTATCGTGAACTAGCTATACAAACAAGATCGGTAAGTAGCATTAATCGTTTAGATGTTTCAAACGTTTGCACCAGTTCATTGTCGCTTGGTAACAGCATCTTGAAATGGTTGCTCATACTTGACAGGCATATCTACTGGTCTGATGATTTTATTTGATGATCTCCTAGAGTATATTAAAATTCAAGCCAATACCGTTTAAGTATTCCTAAAGAGCCTCCCGTATGACCACAATGCCGTTGTGAAATTTTTTGAGAATGTATCTAATGAACGGTGGTTTATTTGAACAGTTGTTAACATTAATGATTCAGCTATCTAACCACGTTTATTTAATGAACACTAACAAACAAAATGTTAAAGATATTTTGACAGTACTTGGAGACTTTTTTTTATCAGTATACACTTAAGTTATCCACAGTTCCATGGCCTACTATGTTAAAATCTTACTTTCTTTATTTTTCATGTTTTTACTATCTTGAACATAAACATGTTATACATCCAATATTGCTGCCATAAGAAAAACAAAAGTTGATTATTGTCACGCAAAATCTAGTAGACCTAGATTTTTTTGAAATCATTTTTAAGATCCTCATGGCTTGTTATCGCTAGCCTGCAACTTTTGTAAATGTATCTCTTTGAGGAAACAAAATATTGAAGATTTTCAAAAATGCATTTTTTTCTTTTTCGCCCTGTATCTGCCTAATTAAACAAAAATTTCAAAATCTGATGTCGGATTATTCATGGACAAATGAATACGCAACTTTTCTCCTATTTAACCGACGTTGTATCTCCAACGGTTTCCAATATCCCCATGTACTGCATTTTAAACTGGACACCCTGTATAATAACAATAATGGAAAGGGAGATATGGGTAGATCATCAGATCATATCAGATTTATTTATAAACGGAATTGGCCCAGAAGAAACATACAAATACCCAAATCATTCAGACAAATAGAACTGCGCAGCACAATAGACCGAATATAACAATTATCGATCGAAAGAAATACAATCAAAACATAGAGAGAAAACCTATCACTAGTGCAGAATATCCAAAAGAAGTATGGCAACAAAATAAGGTCATAACTACACCAAAGATACTAGTGGCAATTAGTGAGATTGTAATCTTTGGATGTCCTTGGATCAACTAGCATAATGAGATAAGTGCTCAATCAGAAGACCTGAAAAGCAATAACTGATGCCAGATAATAAAAGAATATGCAGCAGTGGCATTATCGATATCATTAAAGAGAATAATAATAATGTGAGTCATGACAAACAATAACAAACACCACACGGCACCACCTAGAACCTTCGGATTAACAAATCGAATTGGATGGACGAGTTCTGACTTGTTCGTACAAGTCCAGAAGTTGTCGAACTGTGTCTACAGAAAATGGAACCACTATACCTACTAACTTTGTCATCACATGTCAATAATAAAATCCAGCCTTTGGACCTATTAATATTATTAGCTAAAAAATCCCAGCCATCCTAATTTGGTGATTTACGGCTCATTAGCATCTTACCAACTTTGTCTAAGGTTATGGAAAAGATTATCTGTTCTTCCTGCTTCTTCCTGCTAGTCAGTTGGACTTTAGGTCTGGTTATAGCTGTAAAACAGCTCTTCTTGGTATTACTGATGATATAGTTACTGCTACCGATCAGGGTGAGATTACTACGCTTCATTATGAGGTACAGCTAAACCACACTATCTCGGCTTTGGTACTAATACCATTGATCTCGATGATTCAATTCTGGGTCCACTCTTGTTACTTTCGATTTTAGTAGTCAGCTTAAGTCAGCCGAAGATACCCAGATCTACCATTCCTTTGCTCCAGTTCGATGTGCTATTGCTATTAAAGAAATTAATGACGACCTTGAAAAATTGCCTGAATATGTGTACAAACATGTCAACTTTCGATGTCAAATTCATAGTAGAAACTATGGTGGTAAAGTAATCACACGTCCCCTCATCATCATTGTCTGAACGACGATTTTCATGCAATATATACCTATATATATAATCCGATAACCCTTTTACCATAGGTGTCGGGTATATCATTCTTCGCCATGTACGAATTTCTTCCATATTTTTCTATTTTTCGCCATTCCTTTTGCTTCTTTCCAAGATTTATTCTTGTCTTTCGATATATTGCTTATTGCATCATTCCAGGTTTTTCTTGGCCTTCCCCTTTTCTTTCATTCCTGTACTCTTGCCTCGTATACTTGTTTAACCGTCTTGTATTTTGCATTCTTTGAATATGCCCCCACCAACTCAGTTGTCTCTTTTCTATAAACGTGGATATAGATTGGATATCTAGTTCTTCTCTTACTTGTGTATTTCTTATTCTATCTCTCCTGGTTATTCCTTTGATTCTTCTTAGATATTTCATCTCCGTTGCTTGGATTTTACTTCTGTGCTTATTCGAGAGTACCCAGGATTCACATCCGTACGTTAGGACTGGTCGGTACAACGTTTTAAAGACTTGCATTTTAGTTTTAACTGAGATTTCTGCTTTGCTAATGAAGTTTTTATTTAGTGCATGGCATAATCTTGTTTTTTTTTTATTCTATCGTTAATCTCTGCATCCTGCTGTTCTGACTCATCTAGTATAGCCCGTAGATATCGGAACTCTTTAACTTGTTCTATTTTTGCATTGCCTACTGTAATATCGAGTTGTTCTTCTCCGATTACCATTACTTTGGTTTTATTTATATTTATTATCATTTGATTTCGTTGTAACACTTCATTCCAAACCTGATGCCTTGTATTAGGTTTATAATTTTTCTAGGTACTTATACCTCTATTCTCTAGACTTTCCCAGACTTTTGTTCTTGGTACTCGGTCGAACGCTTTCTCTGAGTCTATCTAAGTAGGTCTTCTTTGTTTGGAGCCTTCTTTTTTCGAGTATCTGTTTTATTGTAAATATGTGATCCTGGGCACTCCTTCCGGGTCTAAACCCGCTTTGCGGTTCTGCAAAGTGTGGTTCTATTACTTGTTTAAGTTTGTTATTTATGATTTGTTCTAAGATTTGAGTAATAGTATTAAGTAGAGTAATTCCTCTATAGTTGTTACAGTCTTTGCGATCACCTTTTTTATATATTGGTATTAATAGTGTTGTTGAGCATTCATCCAGAATCTCTTCCTTTATCCATGCTTTGTTAATTATTTCTAGCAGGCATCTTCTTCCTGTTTCCCTAAGGTTTTTTATCATATCTGATGTAATCTTATCTTCACCTGGCGATTTCCCATTCTTCAGCATTTTTATTACTACTTCCAATTCCTCCATTGTTATTACTTCGTTGTTGTCTTCATTTAGTTGTTTTTTCCTTACTATACTGGGCGCTATTATAGTGTTACCACCTAGTAAGCCTTGGAAGTACTCTCTCCATCTGTTCATAATATATAATTCATTGGTTAATCTTTAGTGCTTTTTAGAACAGCTTTTGACTGTCTTTGCTGTTCGTTTCAAGTTTGTTTCCGAAGTCCATCCATGCTTTCTCTTTCGCCTTTGCAACTAATGTTTTAACTATTTTTCTTTGATGTTTATATTTCTCGTATTGAATACTTAAGTTACTTTCCTCTGTTGCTTCGCTTTGTAGTTGTGTATTTATAGTTATTTTCTTAGTATTATTAGTTTATTGTTATTTCGTCATTTTATACAATTCAACTGAAGGTATAAAGACTATTATTATTATTAAAACATCGTTAACATTGTGGCTGCTGATCATATAAAAATCCTATTTTAATGTTTAAAACTAAAATTTTGTTTAATACTACTTGTTTTGACGTTCTCTGTATGTATTAACATCTACAGCCATAGAATATTTTCAAATGGAATAAATCAATAGTAAATATGCAATTTTAGTTGGAATTTTTATACATCTTCATAAAGATGTATGAATACGATTATTTTTATAGCGTTAGATATCTATTTTATGATCAGCAAATTTTGATGTTGACTAAGCTAGTAATTTATGTAAATTTCAATGTATACTACATAGATGTATATTTAAAAAAAAGCATACGTAAATTTCGTAACTGATGGCTTTTTTCACATGAATATAACTTGCATATATGCAAAGCTCAGGAGATATTTATGCAGCCATCATATAAATTGAATATAAAAACTTTATTGTTACACATTGTAAAAGTGGATCTGCTATTGTAGATACAGCAGACGGCCTGCTAAATGGGAAAAGTTTCGCGAAATTCATTGCTCATATATGTACATAAAAAATTCAGTTTTCAGGATATCTGTAGTCCCCTCAGCGGTCTAACAATTTCAAATTCTCCACCTCTCTACATATGTACATGCGTACACTGACTTCCTCTACCGCTTAATTCTGGAGGTACATATTTATAAATTCATGGGAAAACATTTTAGTTATTTACATATATGAGAAGCTTTCGACGTAAAAAGCTCTACTTCAAACTTAAGTTCTATTATTTTCTTTAAAGTTATATAACATCGCTTTAGTTTTGAAACGGGGGACAATCAAAGAGCGCAACTGACGACCGTGTCGTTACGTTTTCTTTGTGAATCGCTTGTTGGTCGGAAACATATAGATATTGACTTTTTAGATAGGGGTAAGATAGAGAAATATTTCAGCAGGCTATGCAATCTTTTCCGAATTCTTTGCAGCTCATTTCTTTCTTTCACAACTTTGATCTAACAATTTCGACATCTCTTTAGATTCCGTTCGATAAAATAGTGTGAAGGAATTTTACGTTTTTTTAAGTTTTTAATTAGAAATAAATGCTCTATGTAATAAGAAGTGGTAAAGGAAACGACTGAAATTTAGAATTAAATTAGAACGTATAACAGGGATGACTAATTAACGCTGTAAAAGGTCATTCTAATCAAGTCGATATTGTCGAGGAGTTTAATCAAACTATGTCTTACTCAATCAGTTAATGCTAACACTATAATTGGAATAAATCTTTGGAGAGATAAACGAGGATAATATTTATAAAGATGACTCACGAATATATCCACATTGTGATCGCTACTAATAAATTTTTTAGTTTTAAAATAAACTTTTTCAAAATTTATTTCGAGAGATTGCGTTGCTCGCGCAATGTTTGTCAATAAATAATTGTAATTAGGTCAGTTTTCATAACAGGTACTGACGTAAACGATAATAGATTTTTTATGTTTACTTTTCTTACCTTTCTCAATTTATCTGTTTATATATTTGAGCGGTACAACGTACGCTCGTGCTTAGATACACAATATGTAATGAAATGATATCTCATTGCTAAGTGCATTCAACTTATTGACTCTATTAATGTTGTAACAAACTAACTTCTATCAAATATTTAGTGCGAATTGATTTATAAAAGTAAAATCATCATTAAGTTTAAGACCTCTATAGTCGCAATTCAGTTACAGTTTACAGATTTATTATCACAGCGTTGATTCGTTGTAACAGGAAAGATAAATCAATTTTAATGGACTCCAAATTAAACGAGAGTAAATTTAATTAATGCAGACCTGTCAGTGACTTCCACTACATCAATCTAAAGGAAAACTTATTTAGAAGTACTGTAAAATGGATTGCAACTAGAAAAAAAGGCAGGACATATCTGATTATGTCTCTTTGGATGACAACTTTAATTACTTTTTAATGCATTTTGATATTGCTTTTCCTCTTCAACCTTTTCCTTTAAAAATAATGTTAAAAGCTGGATTAGGCCTGAGATTAAGTTTTCAGTTTAGTTTTATTCAATTTAAGTCTACTAGTAATGCCATTTTTAAATCGTTAAATTATATTTATGAAAATTTTGATAGAGGAAATTGTGTGAGTGGAATTTACTTTGATCTTTCACAGGCATTTGACAGAGTGGATCATTATTAAAATTTATTGTATGATACACTTTATTGCTATGGTGTACGTGGGGTTTGTCTTGATTGGGTTAGATCATATTTATCTGACAGGAGTCAAGCAGTTGTTGTCAATCATCATTCTGGAAGCCATTCTTCTATTTCTAAGTCTACAGGTGTAAAACATGGAGTGCCTCAGAGTTCCATTCTTGGACCTTCACTTTTTTTTAATATTCATTAATGATTTACCCTCTTCTTTTCCTGTTAGTAGCGTAACATAGTTTGCTGATGATGCTTCGGTGGTGGTTTCTGGTGATAGTTTTCATGACATGTCAATTTTGGCTATTAGGTGTGTTTGATCTATGGTTGACTGGTGCTAAAGCAATGGTCTGATTTTAAATAAAACAATAAATAATTAAATACCAATTTATGATGGAATAAATTGGTATTTAATTATTTATTGTTTTATTGACGTGTAAGTGGAAATAAATCAGGAATTAAAAGATAAGTACATAAAGGTCAGAAAATACATACATTAATTACAAAATCTACTGTTTTGTTTTTCGACCCCTTAAAAAGGAATATTGACGTATCTCCTTTGATTAAACTCAATATAGTCGATCTTTACCATTATAAATATGCTCAATCAAAGTTTTTGGGCTGTACATTGGATAATGAGTTGTCGTGGTCTAGCCATATTTCTCAGTTGTGTAATAAACTCAATAATACAACTTATGCTACTCGCCGATTAAAGACTTGTTCTAGTGTCGATGCTGTAGGATCTGCAGCAGCAAAATGTAATGTTCAAGTATCAATTTTGGAAAAACTTTACAAAAACTTTGAACAAATATTTGTAATTGACTGCAAACAAGAAATTTGCGATGAAAACAAGACTGCTTTAGCGATTCATGACAAAGAATTGACATCTTCTTCGAGAACAATAGTCGCTATTTTTTATAGTTATATTTTGGAGATTATACCAGAAAAATGTTATTCAGTAAAAGATATGGAAGTAATATTTGAGGAGATAATGATGACATGTTCATGTTCAATTATATTATGAGTGAGTATGTAAAATTACTTTAATTGTTAGAAAATATTTTGACTTTAAAGGATACTCGTACAGTTCTAAGGACAATTTCACATCCTGAAGTTAACGTCAACATTAATGTTAAATAGTGTAAACAACCACTTATAAACAGTCGTAGCAAAATTTAACTTTAATTAAGTTCTTCATTTCTTACTCTTTATAATTGTAATTAGTAATTGCTTCCTTTTTAGTTGTAATTAATTACCACTTGAAAGTACGTTAACGATTTCAATCCTCTTACATCATCTAAAAAAATTATAAGCAGATATCTCCACTGATCAAATGATGTAGTGATTGGCTAACAAACAATATCATGGAGCTAAAGAGGAATATTATGTCGGATTACGAATTACTACGTAGAGGATTAAAATTGAAACAAAGACTTTTACATCATATGATATTTTAATCTGGGAATGAGTCGGAAGTTGGGACCGTACATTTATGTTTCGGAAACGTATATAAAGCTTTAATTTTTTGTTAACAATAATTATAACTCTATATACATGTGTAGCTTCTAATAAATAACTGTATATATTTGTGTATATACAGTATGTCCTTGGATCGACTTTAAAAGAGCAAAAATATTTTTATTTTTGATTTCTCAGAAAATTTCATTCTTGATGGTTTACTCTGCTTGTTTTCAAACCCCCAAAACATAAATTACTTTTTATTTAGCTCGAACAGTTCTCAAGGTAATATAATTTTTCTTCAAAATTTGATCTTAACTTTTTTTTCGTACACTAAACACTTTAACCCACTGAACACCAAACAAGTTTTAACTAAAACACCGACGCGTTTCAACAGCAATGCTGTCATTATCAAGGCGATAATAAAGTTTTTTTTATCAGTTTTATTATCGCCTTGATAATGACAGCATTGCTGTTGAAACGCGTCGGTGTTTTAGTTAAAACTTGTTTGGTGTTCAGTGGGTTAAAGTGTTTAGTGTTCTACTTCTGCACCAAGAGATCCAGTGAAGAACTTTTTTTCTCGTAATTTTTAGAAGTAAAGTAGTTAGTAGTAAGTGGATTTCATTGAACAACAAAATTTTACCATTTAAACAGCAATTTAGGCAAACTTTAGAAAATGATGATAAAGCCAGAAATGGGCTACAGAGTTTTGGAAGATTGAAATTTTCATAAACAAATTATAATCTCTGATGAATCAACACTTTCAACTAACGAAGTCGTTTCGTCTCAACATTGTCGGTACTGGAGTGAGACGAATCCAAACTTTAGAATTACTTATGGGAGACAGTATTTTATTAATATATGTATTTTTTGACCTTTATGTACTTATCTTTAATTCCTGATTTATTTCCACATAGAGGTCAATAAAACAATAAATAATTAAATACCAATTTATTCCATAACATATAATAATATGTTTTCGTTAAATAACTTCTTCAGTGGAAGAAATTGACATTTAATATGTGTCAAATTACTAATAATATAAATATAATTGCCATGCCTATCAACAAAATTATCTAAAAAACAAAGAATTCATTGATATATCGAATTTTAATTATATTCACAAGTAATAATGAAGGAATAATGATTTAATACAACATTAGAAATTGAAATGATTTGAATTATTCGTATATCAATCTATTTTTTGTCAAGCTCTAACAATTCTGTTCAAGGACTAGGGAAAAATATGGCAAAAAAACCTAGTCAAGAGCTTAAAATTAATAAAATTCAAGCGTGAATTAAATTATTATAAATAACGCTTAAATTATCAATATCCGTTCTAAAATTTACCGCGTTTTCATCTTTTTTAATGTATATCATTTCGTAAATTAATCTTTTTTTATAATTATTTTCTTTTTTTTTAATTTTAGTGTTTTGAAAATCAAAATTATGTCGTCTATCTTTAGAGTGCTTAGATAAAGCAGTTTCAGCGGTGACGTTATGTGTAACAGTGTATTGATGGTTATAAATTCGTTTCTTTAAATATTGTTTGGTTTGTCCGATATAACATTTATTACAATCTTTGCAATCTAATTTATAAACGACATTACTTTGATTACCATGTTTAATGGGTGTTTTTAAATTTGTGAATAAATGTCTATTGTTGGTATTTTGTTGATAGGCATTTTATATTTATATTATTAGTAATTTGACACATATTAAATGTCAATTTCTTCCACTGAAGAAGTTATTTAACGAAAACATATTATTATATGTCATGGAATAAATTGGTATTTAATTATTTATTGTTTTATTGACCTCTAAGTGGAAATAAAATCAGGAATTAAAAAAACAGTATTTTATAAAAGTTAATATGTGGTGTGAGGTTTCGTACCATGGCATTATTGGCCGATATTTTTTTGATCAAAATTTAAACCATAAATCATATTTGGAAATGTTGCAAAATTTTTTAACTAATGAACCGAATGGAAATGATTTACCAGCACGATTGCTGCCCTGCTCATTATGTTCGCCAGTGGCTCAATACAGAATTCCATGATAACTGGATAGGAAGAGATGGTCCCATTTTATGGCCACCGAGAAGTCCTGATCTTACAATATAATGGACTTTTTTGTGGGGTCGTTTAAAACAAACTGTATACAGTGAGTCAGCTGTTTCAAAATCTGTGCAGAAAAAAGAAAGGCACTATTTGAATAGAAAATTAATAGTAAAATAAAACTTAAGTCCAATTTGTATATTTTCTAGCAAGAAAAGTATATTATTTCGAGAACCGTTCAAGTTAAATAAAAAGTAATTTGTGTTTTAGGGGTTTGAAAACAAGTAGAGTAAATTATTTTTCCTGTTTTAAAGTCGATCCGGGGACATACTGTATGTACTATGTGTAAGATGCCTGTGCTATAAATTTTCAATCATTTCTAACCCAGTCCTTGGTTTAGCCTAAGCTGCTTAGTTCAGAGTTTAACTCGAACTGTATGTAGTACATACATTCCTGTAATTATCGGTGAACAAATTAGTTCTTAAGGTTAGTATTACAATATTAATTAATCTCATACGTCTATGTAGTTTGTTACATTCTAACATATATGTAATATAACGAAACATATTTTTAAACCGATATTATTCTCGGTGAAATGTTAATTTTACTTAGCGGATTATCATTTAAAATACATCAAATATTTAAAGTCAACTACATTACCTGACACTAAAAGTAATCGTACAATAAATTTTGAATATTATCATCAATAATTTATATTTTTAACGGCAATAATACATCAAGGACGAAATATTATCTTAATTTATTACAACCAGTAAAATTATCTTCTAAACGTGTAACAAGCTGAAGCCTTCCTTAGTCTACTTTACAGTCACGTTAGCTGCTCCCGGTGATTTGTCTTCGAAACACGAGATTTCGCTACAAATTAGCGTGACATAATTAATTATACTTTCGTACTCATTAAGATGAGAACGAAATGGCGAACGTTAATAGAAATTGATTGAGTATTTAAATCTACCTTCGAAGTTCTAAATAGATATAGACATGTAGGTTATATATTACGATATTAGTTGACAGTTATTTTTCGGGAGAGAAACTTCGGAAGGAAATAGGAGTAAAAAAGTTTTTATTTTACTTTCTTAATGTCAGTTGGTTTTCTTTGAAGATTACTACATTATCGATGAGGAGAAAATTGGGGGAGATTTGTCATTAATCTTTCGAAGATGTTAGAATTTAGGTGACTTTCGAATATTTTAGAAATTTAGGTTAATTTATTTTTATATTCGATTGTAACGTTGCTTTTTCATAATAATAATTCATAAATAATTATCATCGGCTGTCAAGCTAATAAGCTCAATAGAAATGTTCACAATCCTAATAGATTCTAATGTTATATATCATAAACAAGACTGCACACCGTATTGCCGCCAGATAAATGTGATCCTTGGGTGCCTCACAATTCTGAGCAGAGGGCCCTAATCAGATAGGCAGAGAGTTATTGCTTAGATAATTTCTGCAGACGGAGAGAGCGATGAAGCGGACAATCTTTCAGATATATTTAACTTGTACAGATCGTTTTACAAGTTCATAATTTTTCAGATTAAATAACAAGCAATTAGGCAGGTGATAGAAATGTTTTGAGACTTCCAATACAATGCAAAAGCAATAAGCAATACTCCGTTACCCCGCAGAAAGGTACGAGGAATATTTTTTTTGAAAATTGTGATTGATACTGCCGATTTTATTCCGATCGGAATTGAGTTATAGATATAGGTGATTTGATACGAGAAACTTTCCTTAAATTCCTCGAGTCTATGCGTAGGTGGCGTCAGAGAACCTTTAAAACGTATATTAAATGTGTGAACGTCCGATCTGAATTTTATTCTATTGTACAAATAAGGTGGCTGACCGGTGATGGTAATATTGTGATAGAGTGTACCACAATGTAATAATCTTCGGTTCCTCATATTAAGCCAATTGACCATCTCCAGCTTGTGTGAAATATGTTGCCTACGTCCAATTCCAAATATAAGTCGTAAACATGAATTTTGCACTTTTTGAATTTTATTTGTATTGATAGATGATACGCAAGAGTTATAGAGAGCATCACAAAAATTAAAGTGTGTTTTAGAGCTTAAGAACATTCTATTACCGTAGATTGCTTTTAGAAAAGAATATGAGCTTTGGATGCACATATTAATATGTTCAGTAAAATTGAGTTTATCGTTGGCGTAATATTACGCCCAAGTTCTTTACTGATGTACTAAGCGAGACAACACTATCACCGATATCGATATTAAGTAGTTTTTTTACTAAAGTCATGATTTAACCTGATGTGTCTTGGTCCAAATAGAATAAGTTCTGTCTTTGAAGGGTTTAAAGATAGCGTGTGACTCGTGGCTGTTTGGCGTAAACAATTAATATCTTTTTTCATTTCCTGGCACGCTTTTTGTACTTCCCAAATAAAAAAGAGTGAATTTTAAACTATCTGCAAAAGTAGAAATAGAAATTGAAAATAGTAAAGGGCCTAATATGGATCCTTGTGGAACACCTGACCTGATACGCTTCAAGGAAAACTTTACCTGATCCACCATAACACATTGCTGTCTCTCTCTAAGATAATCATATAATAAAATGAGAATTGAAATAATTGAGATTGTCGAAAGCTTTAGTGTAGTCCAATGAACATATCAGTGTTAATAGTTTACCCTTATCATTATTTGCTATTATGTCATCTACTATGTTTAATAATGCTGTAGTGCAACTAAATTTTTTTCTGAATCCAGATTGGATGTCGGGTAATATATTGTATTTATTTAAGTAATCTTTGAGATGCAATCCAATGATTTTTTCCGCAATTTTAGCTAATATCGGCAAAATGCTGATGGGGCAAAGATCCCTGAGCTCCGTTACAACTGCCTTCTTTGGCAATGGAATTACCACAGACAAAAGTTTAACTGTGGCAACATCGCCAACTGTCAAACGGTAGTCTGGCCTCTTAATGGCATGTGATTATCATAAAGACTAAGTAAGTTGTGATTCAACCGTTGTGATTACCGATAAGTTGCCGGCACAGATTATACGCCGCATAGTGGTTCATTCTGTCACTTGTGCGACTTTTCTTGCCATTTTATTTTGAGTTTGTTTATGTTTGGCCATTTTTGGCTTACGTTATGTTTTTAACACGTATTTACTTCTTTTCTAGAAGTGATTCTTCTTGAAAAGATAAATCAGTTTACCGATGATGGGGTCGGGGGTCGGATGACTTAAAGCCAACGCTACCTTTCGCTATTTGCTTTAATATCTCCAAAACTATAAGACATATCAAAAAAAAATTCAGACAAATATATAACTGTTTTATGAGTACTAAACGATAGTAACAATAGTTTGCCTAGTTTTGTACAATAATATGCTTTCGTTGAAGGAAAAAATTGAAATAAGCAACACGTTGGAGAAAGAAAAGTTGTCAGTTCGTGAACTAGCGAAAATGTAAGGTTCATTTAGGAAAAACAAAAAAATTTTCTTACATTTGTAAATATTTTTGCAAAGGTTTAATATCGGGAAAACAGACTGTAGAAATTTCAAATAATAAAGGAAATACTCGCCGCAAATGGCAGTATGGTTTAAATATTCTCCAGAAGAAAAGTTTCCTTAAGGTTCTCGTATAGTTAAAATGTGCTTGCAAATGGGATACTCCGCGTTTTTTGCGTCAAATGGATGGCTACAAAAACGGCGTAAATGATCAGTTCAAGGCAAAGGTTCCGTCTATATTGCTTGGGCATGCACCAGAGGATATTTACAATGTTGATGAAAGTGGGATGTTCTTCCTTGTTTTACTTGATAAAACTTTCCTCTTGAAATCTGACAAATGGTGGTAAACTGTCGAAGGAAACTCACTATTTTGTTTTGTGTAAAAATGGGAGAGGAAACAGAGATGTTGTTAGTTATTGGTAAAGTGGATCGTTCTCGAGCATTCAAAAATCTTTCAGTTAAAGATCTACCAGTAAATTGGAAATCCAATAGAAAAGCATGCATAACGCGAGTCATGTCTGAATGATTGCAGCAATTTAATGTTTTTATAAAAGCTATTTATTGTAATTGAATTTACTGCTTTTTATTCGTTATCTTAAAAATGTACATCCCATAGCCGGACGAACACACTGAAGCCATAAGTGTCCGTTTATGAGAGCTTTCACTGTATTTGAGCAGGTACAATAAATTGTTAAATCTTAAAAATCGACTACTTTTCAGGAATATTTCAACGGCTTTAGCTGCCAAAACAGAAATAAAACACGTGTATTTATGATTTCTCGATTTCTAAATAATAACGCGTCTTCCTTTTCCTACAGGATTAGAAAATCGTGAGGGTATTTCAAACTCCTTCAAAAGAACCCAAAAACCGTTTTCTTTGTTGAAGTGTGTTAGATTAGTTTGATTAAAATGACATCGTTGTCAACTGCGATTTTGATTAACTTTTAATTAATGTGAAAGGCAATCCCCGGTCCAAAACTAACCCCTTTTTTACAAACACTGTTAAAAGTTAAACAGCTGATTTACCGTTTACTGTAAATGATACCTCCGTCATTTTTAATTTTAATTTTTTTGAATATCTTTGTAAAAGCGATGCAAAGCAAAAGGGTCTACTCCTCTTATACGTTGATTGCTCAATTTTTCTTCTCCTGAGGTCTTCGGTATACCTTAAAGCCGAGCCCACGAATTCTTTAGCCTTCCCAATTGCAACAGATGCGCACAGTGGAGCGAAACAATGTTTTGCTGGCCTAAACTTAATAACTTTTGAATGCGTTGTGGTAAAATAATGAAACTTGCAGTAAATAATTGATAATAGTTTTAGAGTTAAGTTTTTTATAAAATAATCCATTATTGACATCAAATTAAGCGATAGAAAAATGAAAATTAACAAAATATATTTGTATTTAATTGAGCGATATTTAAAAAATAGTTCGCAATTTTATTGATTCAATTAAAAAATACAAATGAATGTATAAACAAATTAATAACTTCTGTATCTAATTCCAGGATTCGAAGTATACAGGAGAGTACTGATAACATCTTGATTAGTTGCAATTCTGGAACATTTGCGTGGATTATGTAATCTATATTTTTTGTAGTCCTTATTTCTAGCTTCTTGCAGATAGTTGACCTACTGGCAAAACTGCAAAACGTCTGATATTTTCTCCGTGAATTAATATTTTATGTACAGAAGCGGGCATAAAATACCACTTATATTTTTCAACATACAGTCCTGCCGTTTTATAAGTGTATTCTCCAAATTTACTTGCATCTACAGCTCTTGCACTTGCTAATGTTTGCAACAAAATTCTTTGAATGAGTTCTTTATCGACACCTGTGCTGTCAGCAGTGCAAGATGGGTTTGAAAAAAATCTTCGAGTCGTGTTCTATCATTGCTGTTCCCACTTCCTTGCCGTGGTTTATCTACTATTACACCAATCTCATTCCTAAATCGCTCTTGAACATACTTTCCCATTGCTTCTTTCGCTGCTTTTTGTTCAACAGTTATAGCAGCCCATTTTGCAAATATAATGTACCACCTCTAAAACTTATCCAAGCATGTAAGGATGAAAGACCAAATCTATAACTGTCTTCTCTCTTTGACCGAACACTCACTGTTGCCAAATTATTCATTTCTGTTACTGTTATTGTTGATGCATCTGGGTAACATTCTGCTTTCGCTTTATTTCTTAAAAACTAAGCACATATTGTGTAAAAATGAGTGAAAATTATCACAATCTATATATGCAATATATTAGCTTTGTAACTTTTGTAAAATCGTTTCTTAAAGTTCACTTTCAGATTTGTGTCCAATATCAATAGTTAACTATTTTCAACTGTAAAAGGAATTTTCAAATATCTATACAAATGTTTATAAATTAATATATTCCAATACTTAAAGCGCATATATTTTAGTATACAAAATGATTGTAGATTTAATTAATAGAACAAATTTAGTAAATCATATTTAGGCCAGCAAAACAACGTTTCGTTTCCCTTATGTGGGTCGTGTATAGGACATAATCATCGTCAATGCTTTCTAAATTTCTTCTAAAAAACAAATGGAGTCAATTGTCATCCATCCATATTATTTTTAGCTTTCCTCGCACATGAAATTCTCGGACCAAATGTGATATTTCTTCTTATAGATTCCCAAAAAATTTGGCTGCTATTCAAAAATTACAAAATCATCTTCCGAATTTAACAAACTTTTGTCATCAATCACATCTGGTGTATCGATGCGTAGCCGAATAATCAACTCTTAACATTCCAAAGACAAGTGAACTTTCAAGATTTCAGAAATTATTGTAGCACAATCTCCGAAAACAAGATACCAGAAGAAGATTATACGACCATTATACCTGCTGTTAATGGAGAGATGCAATTATAAAAGTGCTACTTAATTTGCTGAAAATTCGACAGCACAGTAGCAATTTACAGTAGCCATAATCAACATAACTTCAATTCTGAATTTGCGGTAATAAGTAGTGCTTCTGTGAAACTCTATTTCACCGCAATTAGACTCACAGACTAGCACATCCTAGTTTTACGCTAGCCAGAAGAGATGACCAAGAAATTTTTCAAAAACTGTTTTAAAAATGTTCAAGATTCAATTATTATTGATAAAATTTTATTGAACATTTACCGTTTACAAACTTTACAGATATTTACTTTTTAGCACAATTTCCCGAACATTTTACGCTTAATTTAGCAAGGAGAAAATATTGATTTCCGACTGATGATAAACTTCCTTTCTAATTTGCAAATTTAACTTGAAACAACAATGCGTAATAAATATTTATTTATTAACCTTGAAGAATATTCTAGGATATTTCTAGGTATGAAAGCAACAAGTTTTTAATTAAGAAGCGTTAATATTGCAAAACCGTCTGTGTTGATGTTTTACGACCTCAACTACTATAGTTGTTATTTACACACGTATTTGTTAACGTAAACTATTAATACAACAATTTCTAATACGTGTTAATTAATTACAAATCATCATTGTTCCGTTAAAAAAAAAAACTAAACAAAATAGAAAAATAAATTCGACGAAGATAAATCTCCCTTACCTTAACTGCAATAAATCACTAACACCGGAAGGACGTCTTCAGTTATACACGAGCTCTATGATGCGCCAAATAGGTGCGAGCTTTACGCTACGTAAAATAACCCAAACTGAGTGCGCGCTACAGACGATCTGCGGCTACCGATCCTGTAACTGATCTCTCTCAACGGACCGCAACATACTGCGACTGTGCTTTCTCCTTCTCTTCGTAAGAGCTAATTAACTGCAATACATTATTATCGATACCGGGGCATGTACGTATCTACATACATACATAGCAGGTGGTCTGTTTAGATGTTGATGGTTTCGTCGCGAACGTCCTGGTTTGTTTTCGGTAGCCTGAAACCATTCCTTGCCGCCAAATTAAAACCACGTAGAAGGTTCGAAGTTAAAGTAATGGAGCGTCGATTTTAATTAAGAAACATATAAAATTTTAACTCATTTTAAACTAGCATCGATAGGTAGTTAACTATAAAATAAGAAGGAAGGCCACCGGTGCCGGTGGGGGCTAAATATACTTCGTCCAGTATTATTCAAATATCGTGCATATCAATGTAGCCTGGGGCTATCATCCAAACTCCTAGCTTTAACCCGCTAGTTGCCTATCACATTATAAACAGTTTTGGACTCATTTTAAGATGTTAGTATAAATAATAAAAAGAAGTGGTCCATGAATAGAACCTTGGGGAACTCCAGACAAGACAGAACGTCAATAAAAGGTGAAATATGATCACGATACGTAAGACTCTTGAGTTCTCCCGGGTAGATAACAATACAATGAGTAATTAATGGTTGATAACAAACAGTGTTGAACTCCTTAGAGAAGTCAAGCAAAACGAGAACATAAGACAAAAACAAGAATCGATGGTGGTGTTAAACTCTTTTCTAAATCCAGCTTGAAGATTCGTCAAATAATCGTTACAAAAAAAAAATCATAAATTTGAAGATACAGTACAGATTGAATTCAATCTCTATTCCACTTTTTAGCCTTTATTTTGGTTCTTCTTTCGCTACCCATTTTAAAAAAGGGGCATAAAGAGTGTGTATTAGCTTTCAAACCTGAGTTTCATCCAATTTTGTACAGACATTATTTGTTGTTTTCTTTGACCGTTTTGGCCTTCAGATTTTTATCACATTTAGACCAGTCGTTGCTTTTTTTCCTGTAGATATTACTCCTTTTATTTTACCTTTTTTGAAGATTTTCCCCTATTTCTTGAAGCGTCAAAGCTCCGGTATAAGGCCCGGCGCAAATTGAACCCAGCTCATGCACAGTCCACGTACATCCCATGCTTGGCCGAGACGCAGGCTAAGCACACGTTTTTTTTAAGCAACGCATATTGAACACAGCACAGACGCAAACTAGTTTCACGGTGGCTGCTGAAACCAAAAGCCATATTTTCCGTTTTCCACAAAATGGCAGCACATCTGCAACAACTTGCAGATTTAGAATCTGAATCTGAGGAGGACGAAAGATTTATGTTACTGCATTTACTCAGCAGGAAAAGAAAAAGGAGTACAACGAATGCCTATTTACGAAAACGTATTTGTCATGGAGTGTTTAAGTTATCCAGTAAAGAGTCGTTTCGATTAAATAGGAAACAGTTCATGAATTAATTAAGTAGGATATCACTGGTTAAGAATGCAATGCTCAGAAGCCTATTGGAACTGAAGAAAACTAGCAATATGTCTCAGGTAAACGTAATGTTGTAGTCGATGGAGATAATAATTCAGGGTACTCTTGCGTAATGCTAGAAGAGCGGCTGATGAATGAGGATGTTGAACGTTTATCAGTAGGTTCTGATCAACTTCAGTTTCATTCTCAGCTTTAACTTCGGCATCAGAAACGGCTTGAAATTTTTTTTTTTTAATAATGATGAGTGGTGGGTGCTTAGTTGCAGTGACTCCGTAAGCTGTATCGCTTGCCTGGCTATCACTGCAACTCTTGCGGTGTAGTTTAGTGTGTGTAAGTTGTGTTTAAATGGCTTTGTGACAGCATCATTTCGCCTTTTATGATGCCGCGCTGTTAATCACTTTGCTCCCAACAGCGAATGGCAAGTCGATCCGGGATTAAACTCCCTGAAAAAATGTCACCGTCCCTCCAGAGAATTGAACCCCGGCACCTATCGTCCTCTCACAACAATAGTCAGCCGCCTAACCACTGCGGCCATCGACCCGTTTTCAAAATAATTTTCTTTTTACTTGTTTTTTGTACTTTACTGGAAGACCTTTAGTTGAATGGTACATAGACAAAAAATAACTGATATAAGGTCTCATTCTGTAAGTCTTCCTGTTTTTGGTTTGTTTTTGACGCACTTCATCCCTCTGTTGAGCTCTCTTGTTACTATCTTCAATAAACTTTCGCATAACAGGCTCGATAGCTCGATGGGTATTCAATTTGTTCGCCATCTTTATTACTTCAATGTTAAGTGCACATATGATGTAAGAAATTCCATTTGTTGTTGATGCGTCTATAATCCGATATTTGTTGCCTGTTGCCCACACTTTTTTGTTGTCTTCTTAGAGCTTCTCGATGACATTCTCTTAGCTTTCACCATTGTTCTTTACGAGCTTTGACTGTAATAAAAAAAATGATAAACAAAGATTCATTCTTTTTTAGATATTGGGCCACTGGTGACATGTTTAAAACTATCAAACATTATGTCTGAAGTATGTGAAGCCCTATGGTGACATCTACAACCCATTTATATGGTTGAACCAACAGTAGAAACCTGGGAAGCTATTGCCAAAGACTATGAAATAAAATGGCAATTTTTTAACTGTTTGGGTGCTGTTGATGGCAAACATATTGCCATTCGAAAACCACTTCATAATGGATCTTCTTTTTATAATTATAAGCAGTATTTTTCCATAATTTTGATGGAGACTGTAGACGCATATTACCGCTTTACAATTGTAAATGTGGGTTGAATGCGTAGGTTTTGCGATGGAAATATTATTTGCCAACTCTTCCCTTTCCCTGCAATTTCCCGAACCAAAACCACTACCTGGGCAAAATACAGAAACATCATACGTTTTCATCGAAGATGAAGCATTTCAAACGAAGGATTTGTTGATTGGCAAGGTAGTGCAGTAGAAAGGAGACACTTTAGTACAAAAAATTTACAAATCAAAAATGTAACACTTTTAATACAATGTAAGTGTTGAAATACAAGGCTTGGGGCATAAGTCATGGCAACTATTTTTTTTCTTGCAGATATGTGAACGGATGACAAACGTATATGTGTCATGTGGAAGTTCTGCAGGCATAGTGTGTATGCAGAACAACAGATGGCTCTTGTCCTTTCGTCTGTATACATTTTCCAACCGGACTGGTATTTTCAAAAAAAAAAAATAGTTGCCATGACTTTTGCCCCAACCCTCGTATTACAAATACAATCACTCACTTGTTGAACAATTCTAAAATAGTGTTTACTTCTAGAATAATATTTACGCCTTTTCTAATATTAATAAAGTTAGTCGCTATTTCGTAGACTAATACATCGATTAATCGTGCATACCTATTACAGAATGACATTTACGATATTGAAGGGTAGTGAGAAAATGTTAATGCGTAATATGTATGTATATATTTATATGTTTCAGAGACGACATCGTACGTCATCCAATTTGTCTTTTAATGGTGTAAAAAAAAGTAATTTCTTGGAAGAGCAGACTTGTAAATCGTCAATATAAGAAACTTACGGCATCAAACAGCATCATTACAGCTTTACTCTAGATTATAGTAAACAGACTCACGTCATTAAAAACTTGACATATTCAATAAGATTATTATTGCATTGGTTATAAAATGGATTAGCTCATATATGATATTGTTATGTATACAAAAATATTTTGAAAAGGATGGACATCCTACGAATCTTGTTTGATATATTTTATTCGCATAAATCCGCAAAGAAAACATCCCACGCTGATATGCATGTATAAAAGTATCGACATACCTACATAAACATATCAGGAGATTTGGATTTGCATCTACAAATATTCTTTGTCGTCTGAAACAAATTATAAGTTAGATGGGGACTAGGAAAGTAGACTATATGACGTATTGGAAAATGCATTATATTGTCACGAGGTACCAAATTCTCTCTGCCATGTAATTTCAAAAGGACATGTTTTTTCCTTAAGAGTGTTCTTCAAACTATGAAACATCCCACCTAGATTCATACTTCAAATAAAAGTTGTGCGTAAAATAAATATTAAAATATTATTTTTAAATTTGAACTGCACATTGTATACAGTTTGTTTCAACAAACACAACTTTGTATTAACAGAATTTTACAGTTCCAAACCTCATATATCTATAATATAATTTTATCTTTATTACATTTTGACATTTCGCTTTTTACCGTCGAAATAAAAGAAAAAGTATACAACCTTAAAGTCCACACCGGGGAAGCTGACCTACATATCTCTATTTGTACACTACAAAGCTACTAAGCTTTTTTTTGCTCGAATAAATATAATAACAAACATTCGAACGTTAAAATATGATTATCCTTTCGTAAAGTTGTTAAAGCATGACAACTTAGTTTCGCAACCTCTTAACTACCTCTATTTAATTAATATTATATATAAATTTATACTTAACGAAGACAAGCAAAACACATTTCACAAATCACTCTGATTTGTAGACAGATTCAATACGGCGAAGAGGTTTTACGAAGAGAAAAAAGGAGTAAACAAAATATAATCCACCCTACTAGAGGTTAAGGGTGCTTGCGTTGGATGTTATTCAAAACGGGCTGCTGCTGCATCGGAGCAAAGTTGAAAGGATGCTACAAGATCGATTGCTGGTTCGGGATACCACTTCAGATCCCGAGTCTCGTGTCTCGATACGACATTATAATTCTCTTAGTAAATTGAAGTGGTATCAAACAGCACGGACGACATCGTTTTTTCTTCGTACAGAAAAAAGAAATGAATGACGAGATTATTGAGAATTATATCTTCCATTAAAATAAATCGATACGTTGCCATGCAATTAAAAGTTAATCGTCTATTGAAATTAGATGGATTTTTTTTTCGCTCGAGATGGAAATAAAAGTGCCTATACATGTCTTCTGGTGGAAATTTATATATGTACCGGGTGGTCAACTAAGAATGTCGCTCGGCCATATCTCAGGAACGGTTTATGGTACAAACCTACTGCTACTGTTTTAAATTGTTTAATATTGTCTTTATTTCTGTCACCGCTAGAGGACGTTAAAGAGAACATAATAGAAGACATGTCACTAGCAATTCGCAACATTATGTTTTTCAATATGATGAGTGTGTTGTGCATTTCTCCGTAAATATTCGCAATTTTCTGGCCCTTGATAGGTGGATGTAACACGTCAGTTTATTTCCATGGCCACCCAGGAACACAAATTTGATTTGTTTGGATTTTTATTTGTGGAGGTGAAAAAAATATATTATTTTTGCAACGCAATCTACCTCGTTACAACTTGGTTGTAGGAATAGGAAATATCGTTCAAAGTATTTCTAAGACAGAAATAGAGACTGTAGTACTATCCACTCGTTGTAGAGTGAAAGTTTGCATTGAAAATAATAGGAGACAACTTCAAGATTTAGGCTGACACTATAATATTAACTTTATTATGCCGCTGTTTCATTTTTTGTTGTTTATTTTATTTATACCGTTGTGCTTTTCACTAAAATCTTAAGCTTTCAATTCATTATTTTAGAGTATGAGCATAAATATAATCTTCCACGAATTATTCTTTTCAAAAATCATAAAATTTACATATTTAAATTTTCTTAACGCCCTCTAGCGGTAATGGACGAAACAATATTAAACAGTTTGAAACACGAAACATAGGCCAATGAAAATCCTTTCTAATAAGACCAAATTTGCTAAATTCCGTTGACGGAAAGCAGAATAATTTAAAATAGAAGAAATTTTTACCATCCACACGTTTCTGAAGATATCTTCGGATTCGTAAAAGATAGGGAGACCCGGTTTTCGCTGATTTGTTGGTAATTTGACCTACTTTTTTAATTTGTTTTCAAAAATGTATGTTTCTATTTAATATTTTTGTGAAAAAACAAAATTCACGAAAAAATTAAACAGCGCCCTCTAGCATGCACGTCACATATTAGATCGGTTCCTATTTGTGAGAATTAGATCGGAGGATTAATGCTGTTTTCAACGAGACTAAGTTTGCAAAATTCGGTTCAACAGAACCGAAGTTATAAACATTCCTTCAATACAAAGTTTCCCATCCTCCTCTCCCCTTAATTGACAAAATACAAAAAGCTGTCCGATGTAAAATATGCAAAATTTTCAGTAGATTCCGATTTTCATACTTATGGTAGACCTTAAGTTGGTAAATTTTGCGTAAAATAAGAATTAAAATTTTTGATGATCAGTTTCGTCCTCTAGCGGTCATCCTACGCTTTTGTAAATAATTTCCAGATGTTCCCCGGGGACACTTTAATCAGTAATATTTTTTTCCCAGAGTTGTACTGTAAACCGTTCCTGGGATATGGCCGAGTGATATTTTTAGTTGGCCACCCTGTACATACAGGATATGAATTTTGCATAGTGCTTTTTGTTTTTTTGCAGTCCTTTTTGTTCGTTCATAACGTTTTGCTTATAAGTATAGAAATACAGGGTGAATCATAACTGGCGACCGAAAATGTACCAGCTTATATGGATCATCCTTCTGACTAAATAACTTCCTATGAACCTATGCCCTACTATGTATGCTAAGGAACTACAAGAAGTGAAAATTTTATAATTCATTTAAGTATTTATGATACAACCATAAAAACTGATAAAAAATCTCGTAAAATGAACAAAATTTATTTAAAAGTACTGATAAATGACATTTTACTTAAATGCTTTATTACAAAAATTGATCAAATTGTACCCCTTGAACACTAATGCAAAGATGAACTTTATCAATATGTATCTAAATCATATTACATCTGAGTTAAACATCAAGAAGGTTTTAATCGGCATGTTGTCAAGGCAATTGTTCATAATGTCATGTCACTTTGACAGTTCATATTACTGTTTAAACGAATAAAGTTCTTACTACTATTTCTAAAATGGGGGATTTTTCTTGTAGTCTTAAGTATACATAGTAGGACATAGGTTCACAGGAAGTTATTTATTCAGAAGGGTGATCCATATACGCTGGTACATTTTTGGTCGCCAGTTATGACTCACCCTGTATAAAAGTATGGTAGAATGTGGTTACCGGAACTAACACAAAAAATTAGTTACTACGGTAATGCAGACATACAAACAACTGTTTTATCATAAGCAGGTAAATGGTATGTGGATTTGTCAGCATAACACAGCTGTTAGAAATTGGAGGTAGAAAATATTATCCATGCAGTATCCTTTCAGGCAGTGGATCTGCCGCTACGGCAAACAAATTGATAAAGAGTAATCTTTTTTTTATCGCTTCAATGTTTTGCAAAACACGAAACACCTTCTCTAGATATATTAAGCAATCACGAAAGCTATTTAAGCACAGCAGCTTGTCTTGCCAAAGTAACTAGGATAATTTTGTTAACACTTTCACCCCATGCAATCGTAAGCTGCAACTACATGATATATGTAAATGTTTTGACATGATCTACGACATTGAAGGTCTGATGAGAATGTTGGCCCATTCATCAAGGCATCAAACATTTTAACATTGATATACTTTTGGAAGAGGACTACCTAATTTGTTGAAGCAGACAAATCATTTGTCAGGCAATTCTGTAAATGAAAATACTGTCGTTTCATCTGCACCACAGAATAGATCAATTCCAAGCATCTAAAGCTCTGCATGAGAAGAAAGATAACACGCTAATAAGTATGTAGTTCTTTTAGAAAAGGAGGCATTTGCTGTTGATAATAAAAAAGAAACAATAAGAACTGGAAACTACTGTTTGGTAGAAATCTTTGGCAAAACTTCATCAGTTTTTTTGTCATTATATTGCAAAAATAGATTTAGAAAATAAAAATGTTTCCAATGTTCAATTTTTAAGAGGGTCCAATCAAATAAATTGGTTTATCTGTACTTACTATTGTTGTAATTTAATAACCTGTTCAGATGATCTTAATTCATGATCCGCTTAACCTAGAAGGTAGTTTACGTGGACCATATTACAACCCAGTATGTAAAAATGCATTGGAGAGATTGAAGAGATTCAGAACATTCAGATGTAAAAGGTTTTGCCAAAATAAATTTTATAAAGCACTAAAGTTTTAACGATGTCAGACTGGTATCCTAATGCTAAACCAGTATAGCTGATTTTAATCGAGTAAGTAGAGAAAATATGTTGAGGCATGAAGAAGGGCTAACCATTTCACTTCAACTTGCTTTCATAATTCTTCAATATTAGAAATTCTTTAAACTTAATCATAAAATCCGCTTAATCCCCATTACTCTCGAACTGTCCAACATTGCTGCCAAAATCAGTAGTATAAAAGTGGTCGTAAATATAAAAATTTGATACGCCTAGTGTTGTTACCCTCGATGTCTGAATTAGGGAAAGTGAACGGTTAGACCTAAATCATAAATTCAAAATAATTAGTCGCAAGTTTGATTAAATCAAACAAGTTAAGAATAATTTATCAGCAGCGAAAATAAAATTATAAAATGTAGTAAGGATTGGAGTTAATAATTCATTACCGAGAATAATTTAATGAAAATGAATGTATCGAAAATATATATTAAAATATTATAGGTAGGAATTACATTTGACGTTAATTTAAAATGGCTTATAGAGTCTTAAGATTTATTAAACAATATTTAAGTTAAATTTGTAACAACGAATTATAAACAATCAATACATGCGATTCAATTATACCAAATAGAAAATTTTACAATCTTGTTTAAGATGATCGATGAAGGTCATAGTCATCGATCATCTTTACCATCTATTTCAATTTTTAATCACTAGAGAAAGCCTTGATGTTGCAGGTTTGGAAGATTACTAATTAATGCTTCAATTTTTGTATCCCGAAATAAAAATAGCTGGGAAAAATCTCTATAGAACCTCGTAGAAACAAATTGATTTGTAGTAAAAGATATATATATATATACAGGGTGTTCGCACTTAAACCCGCACTATTGGTAACTCCGTTATTATTGAAACTAGGAAGTCGTACAAATTAGCAAACTAGTAGGATTTTTCCTGGCGGTTATGACGATGAAAACAAAAAAACAATTGAACGTCGCGTTTTTCAGATATTTGACAAAATGTGATTTTTTAAATGGAACATACTATATATTTTTATGCGGTTGAATAAAGAATTTAGTTCTGAATAAAAATGTTTAAATACATTATCTCAAAAAAATTGAAAATAAAAAAGTTATCACGTGATTTCTTAAACATTGCATTTTATTTAAAAAAAATTATGAAAGACGTAGCATGTTTCACATGTTTATCAAATTGATATCATCTTCAGATATTAAATAAAATAATATCAACATCCTTAAAATTTGCTTTAAGTTTTCAAATGAGATGCCGTGCATTTTTAGAGATTTAGGATTTGTTTTTAGGGATGCCTAACGAAATTTGTAATTAAATAATATGCACCGATTATTGTAGACTATTCTCTTGTTGAACGGATGAAAAAAATTTTTGTATAGGTCCGAGAAGGTTTGTTCATAATATTCATAAATGAATTCAAACGAAACGTTGTGTTTTTAACGAAATTTATTTTGATTTCGTCCACGAAACTTAAGAATAACAAATAAAAGAATAATGAACACTATCAATCCACATAAATAACTAAAATAATTGATCGAAGGTACCACCTTCTGAGTTCAGACACTTGCGGGCTCTTTTCTGAGTACAGCGCGTGGCTTTGAGAAGGGTCCTTCCATCAATATTCCGAATAATGGCCGTAATGCTATTTTGAAGTTCTTCCACATTTTGGTAACGATGTTTGTAAACTTAATTTTTCACTCGGCCCCATAAAAAAATCTAGCGGAGTTAGATCTGGTGAGCGTGGGGGCCACAGAACTGGTCCATGAGTTCCAATCCAACGGCGTCCAAACAGTCTCTCCAGTAATGCGTTAACGATATGGTGATTATGAGCCGGTGCACCGTCTTGTTGGAAGTATATCCGCGGCTTATCCATCAAGTTCACGTTGTCCACGAAATCTACCAATACATAAGACATGAAGTCCTCATATCTCTCTCCCGTCAATGAGCCGCGGTAAAAAAGGACCCACAATTTTAGATCCAATCATACCACACCAAACATTAAGGCTGAACCGATGTTGTGGATGAGCCAAAAAAGGATTTTCCCGGCTCCAAAAATGATAGTTTTTTCGATTAAACATTCCCTTATTAGAGAAGTTATTCTCATCCGACCATAAAACATATCGAGGAAAATTTGGATCTTCTTCACATTTATGTAGGAACCATTCACAAAATTCCATTCTTCTTATATCATCGTTAAGATGCAAAGTTTGTACTGGCCGATATTGGCTGGAAATTATTTTTTTTTTAATTTTATGAATCGTTCCCAATGAAAGGTCTATTTCTCTTTCCAATTCTCTAATTGAATTGTTAGGATGCGCCTCAAAATATCCCAGTACATTTATCTCTACCTCCTCACTAACCACAAATTTCATCTTCGTTCTATTCTTCTTGAAAACCTCTTCGTTTTGCCGAAATTGTCTGTATAATTCCAAGAAATATCTTCTTTGAGGAATCGCGCGCTCGGGAAACATTGCACTATAATGTTCGCGAGCTCTAATAGCGTTTTTTCTCTGAAATATGTAAGCTTTCATAATATCACATTTTTTCTCATGTGTGAAAACCATTTTTATTAGAAGAAAACAAGAAGAAAACAGCAAAATAACAATGCGAATTTTAAAACACTGACAGATTAATTTGACTGATTGACTTATTGAATTTTTTTTTGATTGGTGCCTAATTGATCTAAATTGTAACAACTATTGTAATGTAGGCTAATTTCATTTTCTCTTTTCCTTTTTTTCTGGATGGAATTTTAAATTATACTGTGTCCCATTTTAAAATGAGTACTTTTCTGATTATCTCAGGAATATACCCCTTTAAAGAAAACACGTGATGAATTTTTTATTTTCAATTCTTTTGAGATAATGTATTGAAAAATTTTTGTTCAGAACTAAATTCATTATTCTACCGCATTAAAATATACAGGATGTTCCATTTTAAAAATTACATTTTGTCAAATATCTGAAAAACGCGACGTTCAATTGTTTTGTTGTTTTCATCGTCCTAACCGCCAGGAAAAATCCTACTAGTTTGCTAATTCGGACGACTTCGTAGCTCCAATAATAACGGAGTTACCAATGGTGCGGGTTTAAGTATGAACACCTTGTATATATATCAACAACATTGCACACTGGATGAGATTTTAACTAAAAATGGGAAAAGTTTTTGGGCACTCTGATGAGTGCCCAAGGTTTCAAAAAGGACAAGACGTAGAAAAAAATAAGTTGGTACGCATAAAAAAAGAGAATGAAATATGTAGACTTCCTGTGAAGCTCACAAAAAATTAAAAAAACATCTTTGAAAAGACTCAAAATAAGTTTCTTCTGGGAATGCAATCAATTAGCTGAATTTCTCCAGAAGATGGCGTTGTACTACTTAGCAGCTTTAGCAGATCCTGCCCTTCCCTTAACTTCTCTGCTATCCACAAGATAGTATCGCAACATATTTAGCATGGTTGCATCAATATATAATGCAACCAACACCATTTCTGGACTCAATGAGGAAATCAGCTTAATCAAGAGTATGTTTTCAAAAAGCAAGCTAGTATTAAACGATGTACCTAGAACTAAAGTACTGCAGTACTAAAAAACACAAGTCAGATTAAGCGACTGTTGGTTGCAGAAACCTTTGGGTACACAAAACAGTTTTAACAGTTTATCAGAAGAAATTGATGAAAGTAACACAAAACAAGATACGACCTGCCCTCTCCCTCTTGCAACAATCTACAAAGTAAGTTAATCAAAATAATAAATACACCATAACAACCACCAGTTATGAAAGAATGAATGTCTAGGGTTTTTCATGTCCATCTTTTTAAAATCTGGAATCTAGGAACGAAAATGCTTATGTGGTGCTAAGTTGGAAGAACAAGATCAAAATAATGAAGGCAAATATAATATATCAATATCTATCAGTGCTTCAGATAAGAAATAAATCGAGAGAAAAGGTGCTCAATTCGGACTCTATTTGTACTTTCTAAGCTATATCTAACTAGAATTTATTTAATCTGAATAATATCGATCAAGCATAAAAAATATATAATAACAGATTCTGTTAACATTGTTGAGAATGTTATGAATCATTTTCTCATTTGTGTATATACAGCTGAAACCTATTTGAAATAATTTGTTTTAAAATCTACACGGAAAGCACGATTAAAAGTGAATTTGCCGACAAGTTCTCTGCCATCGCCGGCGTAAAGTATACCTCGCTAAAAATAGTACCCTTGTAATATTTATAGTCGGTAAAAATCGAAGCGTTAAGGCTATAGTACTGTCTATAATTAGACAATAACAAGAGCGTTTGTTTATGTTATTCAGCACATTTTGAGAGTAATATTATATCTAAATTTACGAGCAAAATTAAATATAGTACATTATAGATGTATATCCAAGGAGAACCAATAAAATGTAATGATAATAACAGCTAATATGTTGTGTTGAGAAACGAAACATACCTAACATTCTAACTAATCAAAACGTGCGTAAGCTTCATCATCATTAATCTTGTCGACGTCTCACCACCATCAGCACTATCTGTATCTTGTTAACTGAGGTCGGAAATGACATAAAAAAGAAGACGAAATCGTGTTTTCCGTTTTCACCTGCGAGGACCTTTTTGTTCGGATTCCCAGTCGGTCTACCCGAAAAACATTCGGACCCTAACAGCATTAACTTTTATGAATTCCATTCTCTTAATTGTGTTGCGCTTAAAATCGCAGAGGAAACTCGGACAAAATCGAACTCTTTGATCTAAATTTAAAGTTTTTATTGCAGATAAGAATACTTGTTTGTTCTGCGAAAGCTTCTTTCCTGTTTTTCAGGATAAATCGACCATCTATAATGCATGCTATTTACATGAAATGAGACACAAGCGATTATTAGGATATCTTACAATTTCCTGGAGTTTAAGATACAATTAGAAATTAAATTTATACAAAGCGATAGTGAGTAAGTTTGTAAAATAATTTTGAATTATGCATACAATGTTTTCTAAAATGAAACCTGCAAGAGAGAAATAATTAATGCACCTTTTAAAACTAAAATATCCTCTGAAAAGTCTTCAATCTAAATTATCGATAAAATTAATTAATTATATATTTGATTGAATTAAGGTTATTAATCGTTTTGTTGGCTGGAATAATTATAAAAATCTATGAAATTGTACCACGACAGCAATTAAAGTGGAGAAGAGAGTAGACGTGGATTTCGATTTACAGGCCGCTTGAATGAGCCTCGTTTATTTTTTAATAAACATCAAATAATGAACTATAGAGATGTGTGATTTGTTGCCGGCATTTTTAAACTGTGTTGTTGTTAACTGTGATTATGCATGAACGGAGGTAAGCCTATTTATTTATCTAAATATGTTAAGAGTTATTGCATATGATATTCAGATACTATTAGGACATTATTACTCTATACTTAATACCTGTTCCTCCAGATGAAATCATAGTTTTCCTTCCTGAAAATGCAAATAACATTAATGATTGTGATTCTGGGGATGAAGAACTTGCTACCCTAAATAATCTCCCAGGGTAGTGGAAAGCAGTAATTCTACAGGATTTTGAAGCCGACAATGAATATGATTCTGATGATGACATACCATTGACTTAACTTTATCCATGAACAACTCCGCTTCCCATTGGTAATGAATCTAGCAAACCTCCAGAAAAAAAAAGTAAAAAACATGTTCTGGGTTCAACTTGATTTATGGGAAGGACCTATTGGTCCAGTTCTGGAGCTTACACCTTTGCAATTTATTATTTGAACTTTTCTTTGACTTTGAGGCAGTAGATCTGCTAGAAACCTTCTCGAACAGATATGCTTTCAAGAAAAATGTTCAATTTTGAGCGGTCATGTAGATGTTCCCAGAAGATATATGTATTGGGAAAACAGAAGTGACACCAACAATATTCTAGTGACTAAAGCTATATGAAGAGATAAGTTTTCTCATGTTATAAAAATACTGCATGTTTACGATAATGATAACCTTCAGATAGAGGACAAGTATGCTAAGCTTCGCCCTCTATTCAATTTGCTAAGCAAAAAGTTCTTGGACTTCGCACCCTTGGAGCAACAACATAGCTTTGACGAAGCAATGGTGCCATATTTTGGAAGACGTTCTGGAAGAGGCAAACCCATAAGATGGGGATATAAGCTTTGGATTGGTGCTTTACGTTTTGGGTATATAGTCTGGTTTTTGCCATATCAGGGCCCATCAAACACTCTACCTAATGTATACAAAGAACTGTGGTTAATAAATCCTCCAGTATGCAGATGTTCTTAGCTCCAAATGGCGAGGTATTTGCTTCCAGCTATATTGTGATAATTTTTTTACTTCGATCAATTTATTACATGAATTAAAAAACAGAGGTCTAAATGCAACAGAAACTATTCGAGAAAATGGATTATTGAAATGCCCATTTACTAAAAAAAAATCGAAAAGAGGACAGTTCGAGTATCGACTATACAAAGATATATTGGTATCGTTGTATGCCGATGGAATGATAATAGTGTCGTCACTATTATCGGTATTCGCAAAAGGAGATAAAACATAAATATTGAACAACCCAATATTATAAAATCCTACAAAACCTACATGGGCGGTGTAGACAGAGCAGACCAGAATATAAGTTTGTATAGAACCTCGATTAAAGGAAAAAAGTGGTATTTTCCCCTGCTTGCAGAATGTTTGGATATGGCACTTGAAAATGCGTGGCAATTGCATCGCATTCAGAGGGGCAAACTGAACCAGTTGGACTTCAGAAGAGCAGTTGGTACGAGTATCTTGGAATCAAATCAGAAAAATATCAAAAGACGTCCGTCAAAGAGAAATTCGCATGAAAATGCTTACTTGAGATTTGATGGAATAAACCATATGATAATATATCAGGAACATCAACTTAGATGCGGGGAATTTTAGAAGAAGGTCCAGTTTCGCTGTGAGAAATGTCATGTGTCGCCCCATCTAAAGTTTTGTTTTAAAAATTACCACACCCTTTAGTTGTTATTAAAAATGTCCGCGTCCGCTCAATAGAGTCTAATGAAAATATATTAGGGTGTCCCAGAAGTCTCCACCCCACGCTATGCATGACTTCGAACCGGCTATGTTTGTACACATGCAGGATTATATCTCGATATATATCTCGCTTTTCAAAGTACGTTTCGTTGGTGACAGAGTTTCTTTTAAAATCTTCTTCTAAGCCGTTCAATCCGAATAGCCAAAAGAAGCATCTGCAACATGTTACGCTTCATTGCTCTAGAAAAAATAGTAGTGCAAAGGACACTGCAGACCACATTTGCACCGTTTATGGGAATGGTACTACGGCCATTAGAACCGCAATTTTGGTAATTTTTGATTTGAAAGTTGTAGATCGGAGGGGCCACTCAGCAACGACGGATACGGACCTCATCAAGAGTATGCTGGCTGAAAAATGATGCTACTAAGATTCCCAGGACTACCTTGTGAACCGCATCTCTAGGTGCGATTTGCTTCTTCAGCGACATGAAAAAATCCCTTTTTAAAGAGGGTCACTGGAGAGAAGACTTGGATTTTATATCAAAATGTGGTCTAAGGAAAATCGACCTTCAACTGTTGCGAAGCCAGGACTTCATTCGAAAAAAGTTCCTTTGTGTTGCCCTCTGATAGGACTACAAAGATACTACCAGCTCCTTCCACAAGCTCCAACGATCAATTCTACAAGATATTGCAATCAATTCGATAAATTGAAAGCCGAATTGGCGAACCGACAAGATGTCGTTTTTCATCACGACAACGCAAGACCACAATGTTGCGTTGGCCGTAAGATAGAAACTCTTACAGTTTGATTAGAACGTTTTAGCTCATCTCTCTCCGCGATAAATGTCACAAATCCGAAAGCAAAATAAAAACGCACTTTGATGAATATTTTGGGAGTAAGTCTCAACAGGAAAAAGGACATAATGATGCTTCCTAAGAGATTACAGAAGGTAGTAGAGCAGAACGGTTCATATATAAATATCGTCTATTGATTTCGCATCAAAAAAAGATGAAAAAACTTATGAGATTTAATTAATTCTGAAACGGAAAATCATTGAAATTGAATTTTAAACTAAAAAGCTGCCTAGACTTATGCAATTTATCTAACGATAAACGAATGATTTAAATATGCTAATTTATCTATTTCTAATCAATCACACCTGTGAGTATCCTAAATTTCGAATCACTAAAATCCATCAAATTGCATTCGATATTAACGAAACACGATAAATGAACTATCGAAACAAGTTTGGACGAACTGTTGACTAGAAGAGAGATTTCCGGACTATCTCGTTTAGATGGATTAAACGGAACGTTGGTAAATTAATTTGTTAACAAAATATTAACCAAAATGACGCAGTATTAATAAAGATAATTAAAACCAAAATTATATTCCAAACATTTTCTATAAAGATATTATCCGTCGCATAAATATTTTTAATGTGCTTTCTCTCATATTATTCCACCTCTTATCTAACTTTGACAGCACGACAATTTGCATCGTCCTACGTTCTATTTCCATCAGTAATAAACTTCGACAAAAACAACGCGTATTTGCAGATTTGTAGAGAGGCATTTCCACTTAATTAATGGAACTCTCTATGTAAAACTCCCACATATTAGGGACCAGCAAAAATCACAGTATATAAAGCTGGGGATTACGACTGATTTGAATGGATGAGTGTCTGGTAAGCACCATCACGTTGTGCTCCTGGTGTGTGTACACCTACATGAATCCGAAGGTGTACTTAGGATTGTCAAGGGGACTGACGTTTGTAAATGACGCGTATAATATGTAAATATGTAACATGACAACGTTTAGTTTATTTATTGGATTTGTTCATATGTCGGGAATTAACTCATCAGATTCGGTTTCTTTGATTCAATTTTTCGAATAGCAATTTTTTCTACAAATATTTATCATTTCACGCTTTAGGGAGATGATTATTGGTACCCACCAAGTTTGCTAACTTATTGATCTTATTTATGTTCATGGATAGACTATTAATAGAAATTGAAACAAAATCAAACAATGGGCCAAAACAAAGTCTTCCAGAAGCTTCAATAACCAACCCAGGAAGCTTGTTTTATTTCCATTAATTGAACAAATTTGAGTTTCTTACCATTTTGATCGTTTATATTATCATTTGCTCTTTCTACGCTGGCTTGTGATTGGCTGTAAAATAGCTTGCCGTGAACAATTTTAAGACCACACTAAATGGACGATAACTCTTCAATAACATCAGTCCAAACTTGCTTGAACGTAGACACCTGGTCGGGATTTCTAGCACATCTTGGATGCGAGTTATAACCATTAATTATTTTTATTTGACTAATTGAAAGATTATCTCTAGCATACAGGAACAGATTCATTATGTAAATAGAGAGTAATGGCAGCATTTTCATGTACGCCAAGAATGGTTTGAAACTAGTTTTGTAATCAATACCCTTCATCGCAAGTATGACACAGTTTCGAACTTTGTGCTAATTTCACCTACACCTATAATCAACTTTGGCAATATTAGTAACATTATTTATAATTTTAAATAGCTCGGTCCCAGGTTTGAATCTTGTTGGTGATGCTCATGACAACGTTTCGGTATACTAGCTCCACTAGTGAGCTACTATTCGCTGTTGGAGCATAATTAACAGCACAACATTATTTACGGTGAGGTACTGTTGTAACAAAGCCATGGAAACATATTTACACGCACAATTTGCACAACAAGAACCGCAGTGTGCAGTCTAGATTAGACAGACAGCTTGGGAAGCCGCTGCAACTGCACTTACCACAGAAACGAATTCAGGACTCTCTGTCATAGATCATTATAGCTTGAATTGAATGAAAGTGGTTTTTTATTGACAATAAAAACTGTCTGATGTAGATTTTCTTTACATGAGCTAAGCTTCTTTAATGACATCTCTTCTATTCCTAAAAGATATAAGCATTGACATGTTTTCAATGGACAAAACAGTTTTATTAAATGGTATATTATTGACATGTAATAATTATGCAAATACATTTAATGATTAGGAGGCTCAGTTTTGTTTTGTATCACACTTCTGCCATTGCCAATGGAATTGTGGAATACACCAGCCTATCCAGCAGATTGTACATCAAACAGAACGAACAAAATTACACAGTTACTATACATGGATAACTTGAATATTGGCTTTACTTGAACTGACATTGGCATAAACTTGAGTGTGCAGACAAATACTCGGTATTTCATAATAGTCAGATATAGAAATGGCGAAATGGAAGAGCAGATGAGAGACTTGTATAAAGTGAATTAAGATCTAAAAGGCCAGTATAGGCATGTGCTGAGGAAAATCTAATTAAAGAACAAGTGTTTCATCGCCGTACAGATTTTTTCATGCACTTTTGGTTCAGTTTAATGAAACATAAACGATATTTAGGAAATATGTAGATAGAGATACGCTAAGCAATACCTAGTGAATATAAAGCACCAAAGTACATCAATTTTCAGTGAGAAGGCAAACCATTACATGGGCAATTCTTTAAGAAGAATAGCAAGTATCGAAACAACTTAGATTTAACTTCTTAAGATCATCCAGCTTGTACTCGATCGAAGATCGAAAATTACACCACAGCCTGATGACACTAATGGTAGTGTCAAAAGAATATCATCAAAACAGTCATTGAAAATCAAAACTGTATCATTTTTTGGAGCTTCCCCTTTAACACAACTGAACAAAAGCAAATAAATCTTCATGGACTACGACCAACTGTACGTTGTGGAAATGTCCTGTCTAGAAGAGAAGAATGTTATCGCCAAAGAGGAAGAAAAAGGACAATAAATTGCAGTGAATTTTTATTCAAATTCAAGAAAACCTACCAGACGTATGACATTAAGTTCATTCCAATTAATCATTGGAGTTCTTGTTGGAATGCGTCTTCAAATAACGAATTGAAATTTCACAAAACCGATTAGGTACAATTATTTTTTTTAGACAGTACAAAATCTCAGGCCTAACACAAGGATCCACCGCCTCTTCGATATATTTCTTGATATAAAAACAGCGAGGAATGTCACAATATAAAAACCAGAAAGATAGAGATAGTTTTTCCGAAGAATTTTAGAAATATGGTCCAACCATAATGCACGATGTTAATTGTAAATAAAACAAAAAGTTTTCAGATAATTATCTTAATATTTTTTTTTATTATAGAAGGATAATGTGTGAAACAAAATTTCAGCCAAATGGTCGCCACGGCTTCGGTGGCATACCTTCATATTTTCAATGACTCTGAGACATAATTGAGGTTCAATGTCGTTAATGTGCCGAATTATCTCACTTGTTAGCTCTTGAATTGTTCTTGGCTTTTTGAGGTACACTTTTTCTTTTAAATATCCCCAAAGAAAGAAGTCCAACGATGTCAAATCACATAATCGCCATTGCATTTCTCGCGCAAAAGAGCCATTGTTTCGTTGAATGTGTGGCAAGTGTCACCATCCTGTTGGTACCACATATCGTTCAGGTCCATAACCTCAATTTCTGGCCACAAGAAGTCCGTTATCATCTCGCGATAGCGAACACCATTCAAGGTAACTGCTTGACCGACCTCATTTTCGAAGAAGTATGGTCCGATGACGCTGCTAGCCCATAAACCGCACCAAACAGTCACTCTTTCTGGATGCATAGCCTTTTCAATAATCACTCGTGGATTCTCATTTGCCCAAATGCGGCAATTCTGCTTATTAACGAATCCACTGAGGTGAAATTGTGCCTCGTCGCTGAAAATGATTTTCTTTGTAAAGTCACCATTCACTTCTGTCCAACCAACCATTCGGCGTATTAACGACGCTTGAAATGGTCAGTAGGCTTCAGCTCTTGAGTCAATTGAACCTTGTAAGCGTGTAAATATTCAAAATTTAATCAAAATTTGCATCAGTGATATTTGTGAGATGTTCAATTGTTGGGCACGACGACGAGTCGAGGTTGACGGCTCTTCGCCACACTATCGAACAACAGAAATGTTTTCCGTAGAACGAACTGGGCGAGGATGCACAGCTGTTTTCACATTTCCTACAGACCCGGTTTACTGAAATTTGCGCACAATTCTCCCGATTCTGGACACATTTGGTCGATTACGCCGAGTAAAAAAATCACGAAGTGCAGGAAATGCATTTTGATTTGAACACCATTTTCGTAAACTGCTTCAAGAATCTTAACGCGCTGCTCAATTGTGTACTTCTCCATGGTTGAATTTGTGAAACACTGAAATGTCAAATTAAGTTGGGCAAAAAACTTGACGTAAGGTGTGACTCACATTTGGGGATATTTAAGAGAAAAAGTGTACGTCAATAAGCCAGGGACAATCCAAGAGTTAAAGGATGAGATAATTCGGCACATTAACGACATTGAACCTCAATTATGTCTCAGAGTTATTGAAAATATAGACCATCGGAGCCGTGGCGAGCATTTGGTAGATATTTTGTTTCACACATAATTGCCATAGATTCTTCTATCATAATAAAAAATATTAAGATAATTCTCTGAAAACTTTTTGTTTTATTTACAATTAACATCGTGCATTATAGTTGGACCATCCTTTATATTCCCACAACAGTATAAACATTAATTTGATCGTTACGTTTTAATAACTTTTTTATCATGTTGCATATTTTTAAATTATATTAAGTGATTCCACCTTTTCAATACATATCTTGATATTTGAGCCTTGCATAGCTAGCGGTATTATTTCCGGTCGTTTTAATCAATTTTAACGACATAAGATTTAATACGTAGACACAGCAAGATAACACACGTCTTTATCTGACAGATCAGCATTACAGACACTTCGCTATTGGACACCTTTACCTAAGAGCTAAAGGAATTGATGCTACTAACAGAAGGAGATCTTCCTTCAAGATAACAGTTAAACCAGTCCAATACAATACCCCTTATCAGATTATTAAAGGAGCTTCTCAAGCAGAATATTATAATTTACAAGATCGAATGCTTTTCTTATATTTAGAAAGATACCTAACTATGTTTTTCCTCTATGGGGTGAGTTTATTTGATAACTTAGTATCCACAAGCATTTCGTTATACAACTGTAACCAATTCTAAAATATGTTTAGAAAATTTTGCTGGTTAGTGTACAGACCATGAGGAAATTGGAATTCCTTTATATCGAATGGAATCTGTTCCGATAAAGAGTACAACATAACTCTTCTTTACATTAATATTTTATTTTATACGTAAACAAATAAATAATATATTTATTTAAACTGCTATAAAAATTTATTGGTTAAATACATCTTGTTTCCGTTTAAACACACTTTTAATTACAATTCTGGACACTCCCCTGTCTTTATAATTCGCCAACCTAAAACAAACATAAATAAATATTTATTAAAACCAATTGCGATATAAGACGATAATTTACCTCGAGATGGATTTCCGCAAATTTTAGCTTCATATTGGCACATATTGCCAAACGTTGTTGTTCTACCAGTAGCATCTTGACCACAAACTGGACTATAGTGTAGTGGACATATCATTGGACATTCAGCTGCTACATTTACATTTATAAAGGCGGTACCTAAATTGTATTTATTATTGAAGTGTATATTTGACATTGCTACTTTCATGTACTCACCAAGAATGGCAAAAACCAAGAAAACTACGAAGCTCTTCATAATGAAACTGTATGAAAGTAATATGTTCAGTTATGTTTGTTAATTGACTCGATCTGATCTGTTTTGAAACTTGTGATATTTATGAAAGCCGAAGAATAATCTAATCGCAAAAATTATCAGTTAATTTATCATGTCAACAAAATTACGTGTATCTATTGTACTCGCTGACAGAATTGAAAAATAGCTCCTGATTAGTGTTAAGTAATAATATACGGAAGATTGATTTTAAATTAATACTAATATGTACGGAAGTCAGCTCTAATTTTAATCTTATTATTAGAGTTAAGATCTGTTCCCTCCAAAGTTTTCTTCGAAATACGCCTCGTATATTTAGAACAGTTTTAACGAACTTGTATCTGTATCGTATAGGCTAAAACTGTAAATTATGTATAAAGTTATAGAGTCAATTATAACTTATAATAACGCTACTTATCGAGTAATAAACATGAGCGATATAATACTAAAATGACAGCTATGAAAGTTTTCGCAGCAAAACCGCTTGTCCGTGGCATCCTGTGCACAACCTAACAAGTAGACGTCTCTCGTCTCAATTACAACGAGATTATCCAAGAATTCGCAGTCACCGAGGCAACATCATAACACGATGATAAGAGAGTGTTGGCAACTTTACCACTAGAGCCGAGAACTGATTACTTTAAAACCACTACCACCACCACCACCGATCTGATTATTTTAAAACAATCCCGGAGTATTATCTTCATCAGTTGTTGGGGATTTCTGCGCAGAGCTTAAAGCTCGCGAATTTATAGTTTAAGTTAGGTGTTAAATGTACACACATAAAGTTATTACTTTAGTTAAGGGACGAATAAAAACAGACTGAGAAAGGAATCCATTTTACGTTTAGCTACAAATTAGTAAACTGAATGTTTGATCAGTTTGTCGATTTTTTAGGTTACATTTTATTTGAGCTAAATCTATTTAAGTTACATTTTTCAAAGCATCTCTTGAATTACACTATTTTTAGGTCGTCTTTCTTCCAGTCACATTTTTTGGGTCAAACTTTTTGTTGCATGTTTCGAAGTCATTGTTTTTAAATCATATTCTTGAGTCACCCGCTTTAGTTAACAATATTCTTCACTCAGCTTTTTAATCTAACAGTTGTTTGAGCTACATTTTTTCTGACTCATTTTGTAACTCACATTTTTTAATCACTGACTGAGTCCTTGAGTCACTCTTTTAAGTGAGAATCTTTGTCTTTTTTTGTGCTCATTCTTCGGTATCATATTTTTATTTCTTAAGTTTTGTGTTTTATGAGGTCACATTCATCCTTGAGTCATATTTTTCTAATTTTGTAGTCTACTTTTTAGGGTAACATTTCTTCAGTATAATTTTTTTTTAATTATAATTTATTTTTTTCTTTTTTTGGAATCATCGCTTTGAGTTATTTTTCTGTGACGAGAAAAAAGTTTGACATTTTATCCCTCTTCACAGGTAACAAAATGGTAATTTTCTAAAAAAGTGAATATTTTTTTCCCAGATACATATGTCTGTCATGTTATATCATTTCGATCATTTCCAACAAAATTCGTTAGATGTAGTCTTCAGGCTTTCACGGCCGCTGTTGATGGCTGCTCTTCGGTTCTCGGGTTTTCTGCCGTGTAGAAAAGTTGTGGTACTTGACGTTTCGATCATCTTGTCGTGATCTTCTTCAGAAGTGAAGTGAACTGAACTTCTGAAGAAGATCACGACAAGATGATCGAAACGTCAAGTACCACAACTTTTCAACACGGCAGAGAACCTGAGAACCGAAGAGCAGCCAAAATTCGTCATATATTAAGCACTGTAAATTTGTTATGAATTGAATTGTCAAAATTACACGTACACACAAGCTACTGCTATTTAGAAAAACTTAAAAAAAGGAGGTCAAGAAAAACAAGAAAAAAGAAGAACGGTTTTGAAAAGTTGATTGAAAAAATAGAAAAGTCAGGTGAAGGAAAAAAGTTCTTTTTAAAAGAAGAAAAGACATAATAAAATAGAAAGTCAAAAGTTTGAAAAGAAGATTGAAAATTAGAGAGACAGGAGAAAGAGGAACGTTTTTAAGAATTGATAGAAAAAAGATTTGATTGATTTTGAAAAATGGATTGGATAGAAAAAAAAATGAATTGATTTTGAAAAAACGATTTGGATTTTGATTTGAAAAGTGAAAAAAAAGGAAGGAAAAGGAAAATAAGTAGAAGCAGGAACAAGGTGTTTTGGGGATAAAAATATTTATAAATTTAATATGTCACACACAAATAATTAAGGTAAGAGAGGGTGGGTTTCAAAATTATTATTGTAAAGTGTTTAATATATGTTTTTCCTTTTATTTTATTTGACTTTAATATTGAACACTGCAGTACACATTAGAATACGGAGATATTTATTGATTTATTTTTATTATTTATCTTTAAATATCTACATTATTATTAGATTGTAAGGTAGGTACTTTAAATCATTAAAAAATTCGATCACATTGCTGATGGTTCTTGCTGCACTTCCGAAAAATGAGCTAAAAACATTGTCCCCTTCAAACAATTGCATTCTTTTTTTACCTTCCATTCTATAGATGTTCAAAACGCTGTTTCGTAAATTTTTCGCGATTTAGCTTAGGCAATAATTTTATAATGCTGCTTTCGCCGCTTCTTCTAATTCTGATGGAGTAAAAGGAAACTCTAAATCAGAAATGTTCATTTTTGAACTTTGAATATTTAAATATCAATCACAGAATTAAATTGACAGATATTTATAATTAGGAACAGGACATACTATTATGTATGTTGCAAAATCAAAATGTGATAATATCATTCTAAATTATAGGCAATACCTTATCTATTAAACTGTTCCAACTCGCCATTTTTGCGGCACTGGTCTAAAACCATAGGAATATTTTATTATTAACAGTTGGGGACAGTGTGGTAGGTTAGCTAGACTGCTAACTACCGAATGCCTCTAAAGGTTTGAAACTAATATTTAGTTTGGCAACCCTGGCTTAGGTTAGAATTTTATTGCTTAAATGAATCATTAATGACTTTTGCCCTGTCAAATTTTTGAAACATTTGAATTAAAAAATCAGGCATGTCAACATGAAATTTTAAAGTATTTTCTTTACCAAGATTGACGACACTGCGATAGTTTTAAACTGTAGCTACTTCAAATTGTGACAGCTTTCAGTGACAAAAGTTACTTTAGAACTGGTCGAAAATTAGATTAATGTCATGATTGACATCATCGATTGTCACGTCAGATCAATTTTCATAGTAGCCAATAACTGAAAAAGAAATATACATGGAAATTGCAATCAAGCCAACACAAAAAATACCCTTTGGTATGGTAACTATTTTTGTATAAAAATTTGTCATTCACATATTTGAGTCATATTTTCAGGAACATGTTTCCAATCACATCGTTTTCAAGTCATATTTTTTATCACATTTTTAGAGTTTCATAGTCATATTCTTTCAGTCGCATTTTTCAGGTAAAATGTCATTTTTTATTTTTACACTTTTTAAGTTAATTTTTCGGTCACATTTCGTCTAATCTTTTGATCAACTTTTTTATCACATTCTTGTAATATCTTTTAAATCACAATTTTTTGTGGCAACAGATTTTGAGTCACATTTTTAAGATACACATTTAACATTCTTTGAATCGGTATTATCGGTTCATTGTTCCAATCACCACTTTGGTATTGGTGTGTTCTAGTACCCACATCAGGATTACCCTGTTTGTTGTGGCTAGTTGTATCACATTCAACCGACATTGCCAGACCAACTTAGACTCAAAGCTATGAGAGGTTAGAGCTTTTGAATCGGCCTGACTATCGCTGCTTATATAGATGTTCTTGTTTTTGAGCTTTTAGAATACGTAAAGTGCCATGACGTGTATTTCCACTTGAGAAATAATTGGAGATGCCCCTAAGGCTCTTAAGAGTTTGGTCTTATGTCCATGAACTCCAACCCCTACCCATTTATTTGTCTTGGATCAGTCTGTGTACCAAACAAGCAATCCATTTTCGAATTTAGCACTTCTTTGGGTCGCATATTTTTCCCTTCGAACACATTTCTCAGGCAAACATATTTGGGTCACATCTTTTGAGTTTTTTTTTCAATTTTGCCACACCTTTTAGTCGTATTTGTGTGCAGAATTGTTATCATTTTCACCAGTCAGATTTTTTGTTGTTTTTTTTTTGAGTGGCATTTTATTGAAAATCTCTTTTTTGCGACTAAAGACTGATTGTACCCTCATGCCGTTTTTATCCTCTCAACCAGGTTGCACCTGGATAAAGAAGTCTGCAATCTGGTCAGAAGTTAATTGACTTACTCCGGGATCATCTAATCGATTGATCCCAAGATACCGGGTGTCAAGATATATCGTCCGCTAATTATTTATTAGTTAAAATAAAACTTTCTCTGTCCTCTGTTGGGCAGCATACGTTAATTTTGAATTTTTAAATACAACATGTATTATTTCTGTTCATATTTGCTCTTCTAAAAATTTACCATCTAGTGCAGGTCAACTTTTGACATTTCTGTCAAAGATGGCGGTATCTGTTAAATTTATCCATTAAAGTGAAACTGCTTCGCAGCAATTGTCGAAATGTAACAACTATCAAAGTTAGCTTTGAAAACAATTAAGAAACGTATTTTTTCACATTTATATTGGCGAAGGAAACATGTAATATTCTTGAAATTTTTAATTTAAGATTTTCTTTTTTTTATTTTCAAATGAGGTACAACCTATTTTTTATTACAGTGATATTGCCATAATTTTTAGCTCTGATTGCTGTGGTTTAGTGGTAGACAGGTAGTACAAAATTTTTAAAAGTAGTCTTTCCAAAGCAACAGAACAATTACATTTCAAATGAAAAAAACAATTTCTTCGTGTAAATGTGAAAAATACAGCTAACTTTGATGGTTGTTAATTTCACAATTGCTGCGAAGCAGTTTCATATCAGTTCCATCTTTGACAGAAATGTCAAAAGTTGACCTGCAAAGATGGTAAATTTTTAGAAGGAGCAGAATATGAACAGAAATAATACATGTTGTATTTAAAAATTCAAAATTAACGTCACTTTCGGTTGGACCGGAAGTGCTATAGAATCACTCAAAACTCCGAATTTATTTTAACTAATAAATAAATGGCGGGCTGATACATGATCTCGTTGAACACAATTAAACGTACAAGTTTCACATTTCATATTTGCTCATTCATATTTTTGAGTTAAATTTTGCCTCTTTTTGATTTGATATATGAGACAAATTTTTTTAGACGTATTCTTTGAGTATTTTCTTCAGACAACAATCTGTCAGCCTCGTTGTGATTTTTTAAGCACATTATCATTCCACTTGCAAGTCGATAAAGCAGGAATGAATTAAAACTCAATTTATTCCGGAACACAATTAAACGTACGAGTCACATTTTCAGCTACATTTTTTCAGTCGGATTTATTGAGTCAAATTTGTTCTATAATCACACATTTGGGTCACATTTTTTATTACATTTTTATCATATTTTTTATGGAAAATTTTTTTTTATTCACATTTTTCTTAAGCACCCTTTTTCAGGTTAAGTACTATAGTTTTTGTTACATTTTCATGAGATTTAACTCCAGCTAGTAGGCAATCTTTTCAAAAAAATAAATTTCTAGTTAAAAAGAAAAACATAAAATGAATTTTATTAACAAAATTAGACAACAATACATTTCTCTTAGAGGCTATTACAAAATTTAAAAGATTCCTTAACACAAATTGGTAAGAATGACTATCTTTTTTATGTATTTAGCTTTAACGTTGATATTTAGGTCCCCTAACAACAAAAATTATACCACTATGATTGATAGGTTTCATATATCTACTCGATAAATGTAAAAATAATGTAATATAATAAAATAATGTAATGAATTAGAGTTAGGTACGTCAGAAGCGATAAGTTTTAGTGTAAAAATACAATTTTTCCTCGTTGTGTAGACACATATTTATCAGAGCAATTTGTCAATTTCGTCAAGTACATACATACATACAATAGGAAGCAATTCATTCTAAAATATACAAAATCTCTACAAGTGGCAGACTGTGTGTAGTAAACAAGGGCATGTAGTTATCATATTCTATTAAAAACACTATTTATTGTTGTTTCTATCAAAGGATAAGAACTAAATTGGACGGATGGCAACCACTTGATCAACTGAATGATTGTATTATTGAAAGTTAATCAACTTTTTCAATATTAAACAAGACTTGCGGTTCAGGAGTCAGCAAGGGAGATTTACTAGACAGCTTCATATCACGATCTTTTCCATATAAAGTGTATTTATAGTCCTTCAACATTATAGCCATACCAACCTTAGCTTGGATTATACCAAAACGCATACCAATACAGAATCTAGGTCCTTCCCCGAAAGGCATATAAGCGCAACTATGACGTCCTTTTCGATTGTCGGACGAAAATCGATCTGGATCAAATTTCTCTGGATTTGGAAAATATTCCGGATCGTGTTGTATACCTTGGAGGGATATCAAAATTTTTGTCCCTTTTTTCAGAACAAGATCTTCGTTGGGTACTTTATAATCTTTAATAGCGATTCTCTCTAGCGTTGCTAGAATGGGATATTTTCTTAAAGTCTCTGAAATTAAAAAAAAATATTTTTGTAAAAAAATAAATTGCAAATTCACCGTCATGGACTTGGCTCATATACGTCATCTCCATTATACCATCGTACGTTATTTTTCCATCATATTTAGCAACAACCCTCCGAATTTCTTCTCGGACTTTATCTTGAATTTCCTGATCTTTCGCCATTTCATAGAAGGAAAACGCCATTGTTGAAGCGGAAGTTTCAAATCCTGCTAGAAAGAAGGCGAAAGCGTGTGCGGCGATTTCATTAAAAGTAAAACCGTTTCCGACGGATGCTTTTTCGTTTTTAATATTCAACAATAACTGGATCAAATCATCACGCTTAATATCGCTAGCTTCTCTATAGTCTACCACATTTTTAATCACATCTTTATAAAACTTCGTCGCGTATGGAGGAAAAACGATTACACCTAATTTCTTACATATTGAGGGAAAGGTGAGGGTAACGAGTACACGCGCAAGTCCTGAGATGCTTCCTTTAAGGAACTTTCTAGTTTGTTGTCTAAAATCGTTGTTGGTATTTTCGAAGCATTTACAGTCTAAGCCGAAAACGCAAGATCCAGTAGAATTTGTTGTAAAACGGGCGACAATTTCTTTGATCTCCACAGCTTGTTTATTTTTACACAATTTTTCTATTTCGTTCTCTAAACCTTGTCCGCAATCCATCATTATTTTGAACATATTCTTCATTTTTCCTGACGAAAAAGTTGGGCTTAATCTAGTACGCCAAAATCGCCATTCGTCACCTTCGATATTGAATAAATGAGCGCTTAATGGATCAGTTTCTCCGTTATAATATACTCCCCTATCAACGAAGTATTGGAAGTCTTTAATCAAGATGTCTTTTAGAAGATCTAAATCTACCGGTATAAATGTTGGCCTCAATAGAATGAAAGCTCCTCCAAATTTGTGACCGTCAGCCTTGATATCTTTGTAGATATTTGCTACAGTTTTGTGGAATCCTTCTTTCGTAGCCCATAGTTGTTCTAGATTTCCGAATGGGAAGGATGGTTTTTGGTAAGCGACGTTTCTTCTTCCCCAGTAATTGTATACCCATTTGATGTAGAGGTATAAGGAGAGAGTTAAACTTCCTAATAAGAGGATGGCTACATCTTCAGATCTGATTTCCATGGTTCCTTGCAAAGGAGGTTAGGAGTTATAAGCGCAATTATGTTATTAATAACATTTTAATTAAGAAATAAGCAATAAAAAAAATTAAAAACTAAATGAGAAGCTTACCTTTTATGAAAAGTCACCCCTGTTATGTTTCACAACGGCGATACTTTAACGATGGGCAATTTTAATATGAATGCGTTCTCTTTATATATGTTAGTTCTCTGTTAAATGATTAACGGAGATGCGTTGCTATCAACAACAAATTCGCTTGTTTGATAACTTAAATAAATGTGTACATTGTTAATTAGTGTTACATTGACGTTAAAGGGGAGATATCTTGCAAAATAAGAAATATGGACATAATTTAATCATTGTATATGGATGCAAAATTTGTAGTAATTAGATGGGAATTAAAATAATTTACATAATATATTCTATTTAATATTTACATAAGACGTGAAAAATATCAAGCTTATCAGTCTTATCATTTTTTATAACAAAAAAAAACTCAATATTTTTATTACATTATCAAAAGTTACATTATCAAAAGCGTCCCTACAATCGGATATTTCCTTAAAGCCTCTGAAATTAGAATAATTAAATGTTAATAATTTATTTTTGTGAAGAATTAATTTTAAACAAACCATCGAAAATTTGACTCAAGTAAGTCATCTCCATTATACCCTCATACGTTATCTTCCCATCGTGTTTAGCAATAACCCTTCGAATTTCTTCTCGGGCTTTATCTTGAATTCCCTGATCTTTCGCCATTTCATAGAAGGCGAACGTCATTGTTGAAGATGAAGTTTCGAATCCTGCTAAGAAGAATAAAAACGCTTGCGCGGCGATTTCATTAAAGGTAAAGGCATTTCCGTCAGATGTTGTTTTATTCTTCATATTCAACAATAACTGGACGAAATCATCTCTTTTCACATTGTTAGCTTCCCTATGGTCTACTATATTTTTCATTACATCTGTATAAAATTTTGTCGTATCATCAGAAAAAACGACTACACCAAGTCTTTTGCATAAAGAAGGAAATGTAAGCGTTAAGAGTGTGCGTGCAAGTTTTCCGATACCACCGTCAAAAATTGTCCTCGTATGGTGTCTAAAATCATTATGAGGATTTTCGAAGCAATTACAATCCAGGGCAAACCCACAAGATCGAATAACGTTCGTTGTGAAAAGGGCGCCAATTTCTTTAATATCCAGAGGTTGCTTATTTTTGAACCATTTTACTACTTCGCCCTCTAAATCTTGTCCGTTCCAACACCATTTGGAACATGTTCTTCATTTTTCCGGACGTAAAAGTCGGGGTTAGTCTAGTACGCAAAGATTGCCATTTATCACATTCGACAGTGAGTAAATTTGCGCTTAATGGATCAGCTTCCTCGTGATAATATATTCCTCTGTCAGCGAAGTGTTGGAAAGATGTGCTTTACAATATCTAGATCTACTGGTATAAATGTTGGTCTTAATAAACTGAAGAGTCCGCCAAATTTGTACCCTTTCACCTTGAAGGCTTGATAGATATTGGCTATAGTCTGGTGAAATCCTACCTTCGTAGCCCATAATGGTTCAAAATTTTCGAATGGGAACGATGGCTTTTGATAAAAGACGTTTCTTCTTTTCCAATAATTATATACCCATTTGATGTAGAGGTATAAGCACAAAGTTAAGCTCCTTAATAGGATGACTATATCTTGACATCTAATATCCATCTTTTCCTAGAAAAGAGATTAGAACAAAATTTAGATTTCTGCTAGTTGTGCTTATCAAAATATTGTATTACATTTATTAATTTCGTAATGAATGCAATATCCTAGAAAATGCACATTTGAAAATAGAGTAAACAACTGAATATTGCGAGATATATAAGATCAGTTAAATGGAACTAAATTTAGGCAAGCCAGGTCTGAATCTTTTCTTTCGTTTTCGTAATTATTAACACAAACATCTAAATAATAATAAAAGTTAACTTCCAGTTTAGCTACCACAATCTGGGGTAGTGCAAACTAGCTGGTGTCCCAAAATTATTTTTTTTCCTTCCAAATAATAATTAGTTCCGTATAATTTCAAGGACTATGGGCTCGTAAATTTCTGATAAAATATCGGTAACGCCAACACCACAAGGTTTAATTACTCGTCACTCGTGTTTAGAGGCGCGTTGGCTCTCGAAACATCTTTAGCTGAATACCGAATGCTTCGATTGATGGTGAGAGTCCATGCGCACTCGAAACACGTGTCCCGGGTAATCAAACGTTGTGGCGTAATAATTAGTTCATTCTTCAAGTATTTAAAATTACAGGTTATAGTACAAAACATAATTTTTTATAATGATGACGGGTAAATAAACCTGTAGGTATTTTTCAAACACGAGACAGCTAACAAGAAAACGGAGCTAAAAACCTGTAGAAAATCAAATAAAACGGAATAGAACACTTATTGGGTGGTGGATTATCGTTGTGGCGAAACAATATTAGCCGGGTTTCAATTCTCTGGAAGGACTGTGACCTTTTTCTCTGAGCATTAAAATCCGAACTAATCAAATAAAAGTGATTAACAGGGTTATAACAATATAATGCAACACTTATTGGGTGGTGGATTATCGTTGTGGCGAAACAATATTAGCCGGGTTTCAATTCTCTGGAAGGTCCATATATATTTTTTCATTATCTATACGATGTGAGGGCCATTAGACGGGCACACCAACATAAATCACCCATATAAGAGGACCATGGGCTGTTACAAAATTGTCATACATTTATTTCAATTTCGAGAGCTGTATACCCAGACTCTTTGTGAATTAAATTTGCTGCTTCTGTTATAGATACTACAAAACTGTAATAGGTTACACTATTATAAAACATTTCAATACAAAAAGAATAAATTAAAAGTAAGTTATTCCAAAATTAGTAGAAAGATTTATTCTAATTTAGTTGATGGTGTATTTGACGCTTTTCTTTTGGCTGCTTAACAAAACTAATTCGAACAAACAATGTTTGTCTTGAAACTTTTTCTCTATCGAGTTACACGGATAGATAGAATGGAAAATTGCCAATTTTCTGTTTGTTATATAATAAAATCAATTAAAAAAATATATATCTAACATCTGTTTCTAGTGTAGTAGTGTTGGAGGAATGAATTTACCCAAACAAATCATTTAAAATAATTTATTCTTAACACAGTATATAACAAGAAGTGCATACTTATACTAAAGAACAGCTCTAGTATAGAGGTAACACTTGTAAAATAAGAAATCAACAAGTAGTCGTCACCATCATTACAAATTAATCAACTTTTTCAATATTCAACAAGACATCTCCCGTCGGAGACAACAGTGGAGCTTTACTAGAGAGCTCCATATCAAGATTGTTTGGATGCAAAGTGTATTTGTAATCCTTCAGCATTATAGCCATACCAATCTTAGCTTGCATTATGCCAAAACGCAAACCGATACAGATTCTCGGTCCCTCTCCGAAAGGCATATAAGCGCAGACGTGGCGCTTCTCTTTATTCTCAGGCGTAAATCGATCTGGATCAAATTTCTCTGGATTTGGATAATATTCCGGATCGTGCTGTATACCTTTCAGCGATATCATAACTTTTGTTCCTTTCTTGAGGACGAGATCTTTGCCAGGTATTTTATAATCTTTAGTAGCGATTCTCTGCAGCGTCGCTACAATCGGATATTTCCTTAAAGCCTCTGAAATAAGAAGAATTAAATGTTAATAATATATTTTTGTGAGGAATTAATTTTGAACATACCATCGAAAACTTGGCTCATGTATGTCATCTCCATTATACCATCGTACGTTATTTTTCCATTATATTTAGCAACCACTCTTCGAATTTCTTCTCGGACTTTATCTTGAACTTCCTGATTTTTCGCCATTTCATAGAAGGCAAACGTCATTGTTGAAGATGAAGTTTCGAATCCCGCTATGAAGAAGACGAACGCTTGCGCGGCGATTTCATTAAAAGTAAAAGTAGTTTTTTCAGGCGATTCTCCATTCTTCATATTCAACAATAACTGGACAAAATCATTCCGTTTCACATTGTTAGCTTCTCTATAATCTATTATATTTTTGATCACACCTGAGTAAAACTTAGTCGCTTCTTTAGGAAAAACAATTACACCAAGTTTTTTGCATAAAGAGGGGAATGTCAGTGTCAAGAGTGCGCGCGCCACATTTGCGACACCACCCTTAAAGAACTCTCTAGTATGGTGTCTGAATTCATTATTGGGATTTTCGAAACAATTACATTCCAAACCGAACGCACAGGATCCAATGACATTCGTCGTAAAGAGAGCGCCTATTTCTTTAATATCTACAGCTTGTTTATTTTTGTACAATTTTGCTACTTCATCCTCTAAACCTTGTCCGCAATCCATCACCATTTCGAACATATTCTTCATTTTTCCTGACGTAAAAGTTGGGCTTAACCTATGACGTAAGGATCGCCATTTATCACCTTCCACAGTGAATAAGGTTGCACTTAACGGATCAGCTTTTTCGTTGTAATATACTCCCCTGTCAACGAAGTATTGGAAATCCTTAATCATGATGTGTTTTAGTATATCTAGATCTACAGGTATAAATGCTGGTCTTAATAAAGTGAAGGCTCCTCCAAATTTATACCCTTTCTCCTTGAAGTCTTTGTAAATACCAGCTATAGTGTGGTTAACTCCCTTCTTTATAGCCCATATTGGTTCTATATTTCCGAATGGAAACGTTGGTGTTTGATAAGGGACGTTTCTTCTTCCCCAGTAATTGTATACCCATTTGATGTAGAGATATAAGCAAAGAGTTACGGTTCCTAGCAGGATAGCTATATCTTGATATCTGATTTCCATCCTTCCCTGCAAAAACAATTAGAACATTAATTTAATTTCTATTGTAAAAACAATGCACGTGCACATAAAGCATCATTAGGTTATATGATTATACCTATTTAGAAATGTACACAAACAATATACGATTGTTATACATATTGCAAAATGTTTTGCTCTAGAAATTATGATAACCAAAGTATTTTTGTATTTCATCGTTAACGCATAAAGTAGGTTGTTCCCTAGCGGATTCTAAATTTACTATATTGTAGAAATTGTTGCTAGGAAGTAGTGGTGTGAGTCTGAGTTTAAAAAAATGATATCTTGCTTTTGGTTTTTTTTTTTTTTGGTATTTAGTCTATAAGTCTCTCGAAACGCATACTGTACTTTTTGGATATGTTATCGATTTCTGAATAATTCCACACGTTATTTTGCATAGTACCCAACATGTTTGTAGCGTGTTCTTGGAAACACAACGCACCCCGTACCTGGAAACGTGTTCCAAACTACATGATGCCAATGTGCTTCCGTTTTTGTTTCAGAAAAATCGTACCAAGAAATACATTCGGAGTTAAAATGCCCCCGATTGACAAACATAATTTTAAGAAAGCTAACAAGACTATTTCAGCAACTTTAAACAGTAAAAGAGTTCTGAATCTGAGATATATGAGTATACGTCTAATTTGGGCATCAAAATGAATTCTCTAAAGAAGAATAAAATAGTTTGGAAAATAGATTATTAACAGTGCAGACTCTATCAAAAATTGGTACGTCCCAGGATGCTGGATAGGTTGGAAGTGTTAGTTTAGAAGGACGTAAAAGTCTTATGACATTATTAACAGCAATCGAAGCTATTGGAAACTCTACTCCACCTTTCCTTGTATTCGCATTGATGAACTATACGAACAAAATGTTGTATGGTGCTCTCCCGATTCGATTAGCGTTGCAATTAGCTCTGTGTGGTCAAAACAGTTTTTAAAACATTTCATAGAATCTGTTACGCATTCAAAGGCAGAAAAAGGTATGTTATGAAATGCGTCTGAGCGTTGCAATAGTAAATTTAACTTCTAAGCCTGGCATAGTTACGATAACGTTTCTGCCAACCCCTTACCGCTTTTGGCCTTTTCGAAAAGTTTTGTACGACCAGAGGATGCACAACCATTCAAGGTAAATGATTAATATACGTATATGTCATAGCAGAGGTGATAGGACAAGCTTATCTGCTGTGTAGTTTTTGTGTGTGTAATTGTGTTCAAATAGTTTTGTGACACCATTGTTACGCCTATTATAATGTGGCGCTCTTAATTACTTCGCTCCCAACAGCGAATGGTAGGTCTATCGGAATCCAATTCTCCGAGGAAATTGTCACCGTTCTTCAGGAGAATCGGCTCCTATCGAAATGCTTTATAGTTACAGGGATTAACACATTTTTTATGAAGATTTCCAATCTAAGTCTGTTCCTGCTCAACTTAAACGGTAGCAAAACTAACATACAGGAAACTGAACATATGGTCAATGATGGTCTAAATTTAGATAGCTCATCTACAACGCTTCCTGCAATACAAGAAAGTACGTCTGCCTCTATACTGTCCAGTGTTCTCCAAGAGATTTTTACCAACAACGGTATGGGAGATTTCCAAAATCAATAAAATATTTCATTAGGAAAAATATATACCGGGTGTGGATTGTTGGAATTCAGTGGTATCTGGAAAACGTCCTGTATAAAAGAAAATAACAATTTAAAGGACGAGATACTTTAGTGATTTCTTCGCAATTCAAATTTTAAGTCAGTAGCGTTTATGTTTGCAGCAACATCGTGATTTATTTGGGACTGTGGTTTTCTAGAAAAATTGAAAAATATCTCAAAAACTATTAATTTTTGCTATAGTGTAATCTGATAAAATGTTACATTTCGCCTATTACTAAATCCCCAAAAATTTCTAATCAAAACTGTTCGCACCACACCCTGTATTTCATCTGAAGACGTTCAATTAATTCCAAAATCTCGGCGACGAAAGAATGCCAAAAGGGGAAACTGGAACTTCTAATGAAGCAATTTTACTAGAAGCGATGGAAGTCTTAGCCAAAGCTTGGCAACAAATTTCGCAAGAAACCATAAAAAGGAAGACGACGATTCACCGTTGTTTCAATGACTGGTCGTGTATCCTTAGCGATACAGATTTTATCGAGAAAGTTTTAAATCAAGAAAATAACAACGACGATAATGAGGTGAGTGAAGAAGCTGAATTGTAAAACCCAGTTATGAAGATGCACCTGCTGGAATAAGCACGGTTACAGGATGTTTAGAAGGCATTTAGAAGACATTTTGATAGTACATACATAACCTTTGGTTATATTCTTTTATAACGTACTGTTTTGTATGGTCTCGACGAGTATGTTATAAGCGAGTTTTACTGTACATCAAATCTTTAACTGGATGAGCATTTGCTTGGAAATAACCTGCCATTTTTTTGACCAAATTAGGAAAACGCTTATTTAAAAGAACAATTGTTTAGGACCATTCCTGTGATGAGAAAGATTAAAATGAAGGTATCGTACCTGTGACAGACACAGTAATATTTGTTATGAAAGCTACAGAACTGATTTAACGGAAGAAGAATAGATTAAAAGCCAACATGGTGGGCACAAGAATTTGGTGCTGGCACTGAACAGAATGGCTGGAAAACATGCACTTGACTGTGATACCTTTTAACACGCACTTTTTGTTATTTTTCATATTTTGTTTGTATTATGTAAACTTAGAATTGTCTCTAATAGACTTCTTAACTTGCTCAAGATGTAGATGATCATTTTGTACTTAACCTTGTAATACAATTTTCTTAAAACACAACTCGGTAGCATAACAGTCAAGCCAGTGAAGCCCAAGCCGCTAAAGGTAGAAGTTTGAAATTCAGACACGATGTTGATTTTATGTTGAAGGCGTCATTTTAGAAACGATTTTTCGAATTTCCATCTCTAAGTGGATGAGTGACAGTGGTGGCAAAATTTGTATGGGAAATAATATTTTTAATATGAATTAATTAAACAAGTTTTTTTATTATGGTGTCCACTATTTGTACTGTTTGTTGATTTATTTATGTATAATAATTAAAACGAAATGATAGAAACAAATCTTATAGTCTGCACAAGCATATTAATACGAATTTAAAAAAATCGCAGCACTTAAAACTATAAGAAACTAAAAAAATAAACATTAAAGTAAAAGCGTACCTCTTAATAATCCTTTCGTAACCTCGAACTGCACACCCTATATTTAAATAAAATAACTACGACGACGATAATGTCGTGATTGACAATTCGGATACAAACACGCTCATTTTATATAATTCGCTGTTGAATGATTGTCACGATGATGATCGTTCAGATTGGAATAACTATGAATGCAAAAATTTAATAATTTTTTATTTTTAATTTCGTAAAATGGTTATTTATAATCAAGTGCCAATTCACTTGTAAAGTAATCTTTAAAAGTGTTGCAATATGCATACATATATGTAGTAAACATTTGATAATGGAATTGATGAATGATACCGCGGAAAATTAGAAATATAGTTTTCTAAGAGATACAAGGTCAGCTATATTAAACGGACATAATAAGTAAAAATAATATTTTAATTAATACAAAATATTAACACAAATACATTATATAATAATGAGTAATAGGAGTAGTAGTCTCGAGCACTCTTTTGCCCAAAAAGCAATAAAATAATTACATACTGAGATACCACAGATTAATCAACTTTTTCAATATTCAACAACACTTTTCCAGCAGGAGCTAGCAAAATTGATTTATTATGAAGCTTCATATCACGACTGTCTGGATGTAATGTATATTTGTAGTCCTTCAGCATTATAGCCATACCAATCTTAGCTTGCATTATACCAAATCGCATACCGATACATATTCTGGGTCCTTCTCCGAAAGGCATATAAGCGCAAGCATGACGCTGCTCTTTATTTTCCGGAGTAAACCTATCCGGATCGAATTTTTCCGGGTTTGGATAAATTTCTGGATCGTGATGTATGCCTTGTAAGGATATCATGATTTTGGAGCTTTTCTTTAAGACGACATCCTCTCCTGGAAGTTTATAATCTTTAGTTGTAATCCGCTGTAAAGTTGCTACGATTGGATATTTCCTTAACGCTTCGGAAATTTAAAAAAATGCTGTAAAAAAATCTAGTGCAGAATAATCGTGTTATACCAACCGTCAAAAACTTGACTCATATAGGTCATTTCCATTATACCATCGTACGTAATTTTCCCATCGTATTTAGCGACAACTCTCCGAATTTCTTCACGAACTTTATCTAGAACTTCCTGATTTTTCGCCATTTCATAGAAGGCGAACGTCATTGTTGAGGATGAAGTTTCAAATCCCGCTATGAAGAAGACGAACGCTTGGGCGGCGATCTCATTAAAAGAATGAATTTCCATCAGCAGCGAAAATATTCAATAATAATTGAACGAAATCGATTTCTCATTAAAAAAAAATGTTGAATCTTTAGAATTTTCCTGCATAATGAAGGGAAACTGAAAATTAATGTAAAAGTAGAGATCTCAGCTCCAATTCGTTAATATTTACATTCCATAAAAGCGCAAGATCCGATCATTGATAGAGCACCGATTTCTTTAATATCAATAGAAATCTTCTCAATCTCATTCTTTTGTCCGCAATCCATCACCATTTGGAACATGTTTTCCCCGAAGTAAAAGTCGGAGTTGATTATATTCGATGCTGAATAAGTTACATCCATAAAAAATGTTGACACATCTTTAGGTATTGTAACCATACCAAGTTTCCTGCATAAAGAATGCTAATTTCCAGTATTTGTACGTAACTTTTTAGGCAGTTAGATACGGATATATTATTAACCATTACACAATTTTATCCCATGTGAGTTAAAAACATTTTTTCAAGTTCTTGACTTTCCATATAAAAAAAAACCGCGCTCTTGGAAAAAATATCTAAACTGGAAGTAAGCTGAATTCGTTTATCTTGTCGTATGAAAGGAATGACAGGATACATGAAAGGAATTTTATCTTCAGATTCTTTCTCTCCCAATTTGTACTCAATTTAAAGAATTAGGCATATGAAGGAACTGGCAGAATAGCCTGCCATCTGATATCCATAGCAGGCAGCATCTTTATTAACAAAACAATTTTAATTTAATTATAGATTGAATAAAAAAGCTGAGTTAAAAACATTTTTTAAACAACAGTTCTTTATCTATCTAAAGTTTGTTGTCATACTACTACGTTTCCATTGGTATCCAGTTCAGGAAAAATCAAACTGGAAGTGAACTGAATAAAAATAGAAATGAAAAAGAAATCGTTAAGCAGAAGTTTATCAAGAAATCTTACGGCTTATGATACAAAGTATTCCATAATATCTGCTATAGCGTTTTCTTCACCTTAATCGTTATTTATATCGTTTCAGCTCATTGTAATCTTCCATTTGTAGAGATGCTTTTTGACCAAAATTTCAGAATTTTGAGTTTTTAGAACTAGTCCTTCCTGTGTGTTTGGTAAATGTATAAATCACATCTTCTGGAGCTTTTATGTTGCGCTTGTAACATTTCCACACTAACTAGATAGGATATATTATGAACCATTACACAATCATCCTGTCTTTTTTCAAGTTCTTGACTTTCCATATAAAAAAAAATCTTGGAAAAAATATCTATCTTGTCTTATGAAAGGAATGACAGGAACACATGAAAGGAATTTTGTTTTCAGACAATTCTCTTTAAACATATGCCCTAAAGCACCAGTTGAACACTATCATCTAAAGTTGTTGTCGTTTCCATATCCAAAAAATCAACTCCTTGAAACTGGGCCAATTTCACCTTAATCGTTATTTATATCGTTTCAGCCATTGTCTTCTTTGTTGCTTTAGAATTAGGATTAAATCGTTAACAACTATATAGGTGCTATGCAGATACTGACACATCTTTAGGTTTATACTAATTTTAAGCTAAAAGTTTTTCAAGTTAAGAAGTTAAGAATCAGATTTAGGTCAGTAAATGTTCGAGGTCCTTAATTACAATTACTCAGATTGAAAATTTATTTTTATTCCTTATATAGATACAAAACGACCCTTGTTATATTCACTCATAAGCCAAACTATCCCTAAAAGTCAAATAGAGTCTATGAAGATGTGAAATCACAAGTTAGTCAGGAATAGCTGTGTTAAAATACCAGAAAAAGTCACGACAGTATCTATTTGGAATTAAGGCAGAAAGTTCTCTTCTCTAGCGTGATGTACACGTCGAGTTACTGTGACTTTCTGTGGCCCCTCACCCAGTTTGTGCTCCTTAAGAGGCCACTTAGATTAGTGGCAAAACGTCGAGTTCTTTTATTTTCATTTTGTTTTTATTTTCGCTTTTGTCTAGTGTATTTTATTTTACTATGACGTGGTTAAAACCCGAAAGCCCTCATAACAAAGATTTCGATTGTATTTGGTGTTGTTCAAGCAGTTTAAGGGTAAAACTTCGAGTTCTTAGCTTTAGAGAAAATATATTGAAGACAATCCAAAATAATCAAAATAGTATGGCTTCCCAAAAACCTTATTAAATACTGTAATAAAACATACTTTACTTTAGCGAATAAGTTCAACACTGGAAAGATCCAACCGGCAAAAATTACAGAAAAAGGCCAATACTTAAAGAGATGACAATTAAAGCAAAATACAGAATTTAAACGACGTTTCCTTAAAAATGAAGGGACTACGATTGATCACTTGATTTATGAATGCTTTGCATAATCTGAAAATAAAACCAATCCTTTCAAGAAGCTAACAAGTTTGGGGATAATTGTTTTCCAACCTTCACTGAATGGTTAAATCAAAAATAAACAGATAATTAAAAATTACAAACATTTGCACGTTTATAATGCAGTCGAAAAAGCATTATTTTTTCCAGTATTACGAAGGTTATGCTATTAAATGAAGAGAAATGTGTAGGAGAGAAGCTGTGAAAAGAGCAACTGCCAGATAATACTAAGACATGTTTTGTTTCAAATTGGAAGTTGTAAATCAGCCCATGATAAGCAAATCTATTCGAATATTAGATGAAGATATTCAAGATTTATCAAGTACTTCATGTGACAAGCAAATTACTTCGTATTCTGATGGCCTAAAAAAAATTAATAATTTGAATTTTCTAAGACCATTTCAATATTCTTAGTGATAGAAGTTTCACTGTATCATCAGATGATTTCGATTGAACACACAGATTTTAAACGATTTTATTGTAAAAACAAAAACAACACCGAATTAAAATCGAAAAATGAATAGCGGAAAACTAACCTTCTATAAATTATCCGCTTAGTAAACGCGCAGCTTCACCACAACATACTATAAAGTAATGATTACTACGTTAAATGATCTCTCGAAAACAAATATGTACAGTCAACGCGACTGACAGCGCAGTTGTGATTATGCTCGTATGTTAATATGTTTATTTATTTTTCGGTATGCAATTGTCACGATGATTTGAACTTTCGATTACACTGGATAAGATATTACCAGCGATAAATATAAATTAAAAATCATGGCTTCCTGTATTTATACAGATAGTATGTGAGTGTTCAGATATTTATATAATATTAAACAGAAATGCCTATATTATGTGTATAGAGATTCGATAAATGACTACAATTGAGAAGGGCTTAAAAATATAAATTATTTTGTCAATTAGCGCAACTTTCGTTTTATAACTTCTCAATAGCACAGCTTCACTACTTTTTATTTGGCTGTATATCTACATATATTTATAGTCCTTCATTTAGATCTCAAGATTATCTAAAATTTTAAATTCCTAATTATGTACAATTTAATTTAATACCTATCAGTACAGTTTTATTAAAGACATAAGCACCAACACAATTAACAATTTCTAAATAAGAGTGTTACGTTTCATACAAACGCTGAAGGTTTAAAAATTTTTCAGTGGTCGTAACTTCAAATATTTCTAATAAATGTTTTCAATGAATGACCCTGTATATTATACAACATCGTATATTAATGACATAAGCAAAAAGAATTTAAAAAATCAAATACTAATACAACGTGTGTACTTAACAATAATAAAAACTGAACTGATATTGATAATTTACCTGTCATTTAGATATTTTAATTTAGGCTAATTAAGTTAACGTCTTGATTTGGTTATTTCTCATTTTTTTTGTCTGGTCCTTCAATCGGGCTCCAAAATGGATCCTTGTGGGACGTCTATTTCAACATGCAAATATAAGGATTGAAGAACTGTATGGCATTGTCATTCTGTCTATTTCTAAGTTTTATAAATTGGAATCTGTCCTTTAAGTAGAGATCAAAACAATCGCAAAACATTGTATCTTTTTTTTGTATCTTTGAAACTACAATACTAACCTGACAGAGTTAGAGAAATAGATTCAGATAAACGATAATTTATAATAATTTATTTTTTCAATACACTTTTTAACAGAACGTATGCTACCAAAGGATACTTATACTAAATAACTGCTCTAATATAGAGCTAATTTATAAAATAAAAAATAAACAATCTGTACAGCACATCACTCTAATCTTTATTGCAAATTAGTCAACTTTGTTAATATTCAACAATACTTGTCCTGCAGGAGCCAGAAAAGGAGTTTTAGTCGAAAGTACCATATCAAGATTATTTGGATGTAAAGTGTATTTATAATCCTTTAACATTAAAGCCATACCAATTTTAGCCTGCATTATACCAAAACGCAAACCAATGCAGATTCTAGGTCCTTCTCCAAAAGGCATATAAGCGCAAGCGTGGAGCTTTTCCCTATTCTCGGGTGTAAATCGATCTGGATCGAATTTCTCTGGATTTGGAAAATATTCCGGATCGTGATGTATACCCTGCTGGGATATCAAAATTTTTGTTCCTTTCTTTAAGACAAGATCTTCACCTGGTATTTTATAATCCTTAGTAACGATTCTATCTAACGTCCCTACAATCGGATATTTCCTTAAAGCCTCTGAAATTAGAATAATTAAATGTTAATAATTTATTTTTGTGAAGAATTAATTTTAAACAAACCATCGAAAATTTGACTCAAGTAAGTCATCTCCATTATACCCTCATACGTTATCTTCCCATCGTGTTTAGCAATAACCCTTCGAATTTCTTCTCGGGCTTTATCTTGAATTCCCTGATCTTTCGCCATTTCATAGAAGGCGAACGTCATTGTTGAAGATGATGTTTCGAATCCTGCTAAGAAGAATAAAAACGCTTGCGCGGCGATTTCATTAAAGGTAAAGGCATTTCCGTCAGATGTTGTTTTATTCTTCATATTCAACAATAATTGGACGAAATCATCTCTTTTTACATTGTTAGCTTCCCTATGGTCTACTATATTTTTCATTACATCTGTATAAAATTTTGTCGTATCATCAGAAAAAACGACTACACCAAGTCTCTTGCATAAAGAAGGAAATGTAAGCGTTAAGAGTGTGCGTGTAAGTCTTCCGATACCACCATCAAAGATTTTCCTCGTATGGTGTCTAAAATCATTATTAGGATTTTCGAAGCAATTACAATCCAAACCGAACCCACAAGATCCAATAACGTTCGTTGTGAAAAGGGCGCCAATTTCTTTAATATCCAGAGGTTGCTTATTTTTGAACCGTTTTGCTACTTCGTCCTCTAAACCTTGTCCGCAATCCATCACCGTTTGGAACATGTTCTTCATTTTTCCGGAAGTAAAAGTCGGAGTTAGTCTAGTCCGCAAGGATCGCCATTTATCACCTTCGACAGTGAATAAGTTTGCGCTTAATGGATCCGCTTGCTCATGATAATATACTCCTCTATCAACGAAGTGTTGGAAATCCCTAATCAAGATGTGCTTTACAATATCTAGATCTACTGGTATAAATGTTGGTCTTAGTAAACTGAAGAGTCCGCCAAATTTGTGCCCTTTCACTTTGAGGTCTTGGTAGATGTTGGCTATAGTCTGGTGAAATCCTACCTTCGTAGCCCATAATGGTTCGAAATTTCCAAATGGGAATGATGGTTTTTGATAAGGGACGTTTCTTCTTCCCCAATAATTGTATACCCATTTGATGTAGAGGTATAAGCAGAGAGTTAAACTCCCTAATAGGATGACTACATCTTGATATCTGATTTCCATCCTTCCTTACAAAAAAGATTAGAACAGCATTAATTTATTGTCAAAATGATACACCTGATTGTTATGTATCTAAACAGTATTTTTTATTAAATAAACCACCATAAAATATTTTTCCTTGTTTTATATGATTCATAAATTGAAATGGCATTCATGTATTGCAATAATCTTAAGGATTTTAATTTAAGTAATTTAAAATAATGGTTTAAAAGCTACAGTTGCAACTTACGTTTCAATAACAATTGATCTCGTTTTGGATGTGTTCAACGACACTAAATAATTTTGATTCAAATTCGTTCGTTTTATATAGTTCCCTATTACGTGGTTGTCACGTTTATTTGAATTTAAATTTTTGCTACTTGTGCTTATCAAAATATTGTATTAGATTTACTAATTTTGTAATGGATGCAGTATCTTAGAAAATGCACATTTCGGAATAGAGCAAACAACTGATAATGGCATAGATATAATGCTATCACTGGAAACTATAAATATAATACTGTACGAGATATAGGGTCAGTTAAATGGAACGAAATTTAGGCAAACCAGGTCTAAATGTTGTCAATTTACACACACAAAACTACACCGCGAGAGTTGCAGTGGCAGCCATACACATTACATTAAAAAAATCAGTAATACAAACCACCTAACCACCAACTCCCAAATTCGTCGATACTGTAAAACGGGGATGCTGAAATTCATTTTTTGAAATTTCAAGGACTGAAACTTTGTTTGTGTTTCTTTGCAGAAAGTATATGCGTGCAGTAAAAGTTTAGTCATGATCTGGAGTACCTGTTGATTGCATAAAACAATTAGTTTGTAAGCCAAATATGCTTATTATTTTCTGAAATATACGTGTTTCAAGTCACCCCTTCAAAAACTAAGCAATTACAAATCACAATTACACACAATCAAATTTTTAATTTATTTACTGAAGGATAAAAATAAATGAAGAATATTTCTTGATCAGAAATGATCAACAAGTCAACAGAATTTTTAGATTTCAAATAAACTTAAAAGCACCTCGTCTAAGACTAGCCGGTTCTGCTAAACGCCCCTTTAATTCGTGTGGATATATAATGCTGATGTCTTCTATGTCGGGTCAGCCATATATGTTTCTGTATTTATTGTGCTTCATAAATTTCACCTCCGTGGATCTGTTTTCACCTGAAGAAGTCCTTGAAACTGTGGTAACCTTACCAACGTACTGCTGGTTGGAGTTGTTTCTTCTGTTGCAGACTTGCATTTCAATGAGAAGAAAATCTTCTTCTGTTATGTCAGCGTATTCTACTGTTTGGCACTTCAAAATGTGTAATGATTCTTCTTCATGATCTTCATTGCTGCTCTCTGAATCTTGATTTGCCACGCTTTTACCAGGTTGGACATTCAAATTCTTTTTTTTTTCCTAGGTGTTGAGGACTCAGGATCACCATATCTAAGCGTTTTTAAAACTTCAACCAAAGAATTATTCATGTCAGATCCTGCATTAACGGGATGATTTTCTTCTGTAGGAATTTTACTCAAAACTTTCTCCCTATTCAGCAAAACCTGCTTTTACAATTTCGATCGAAATTGGTTCAATTTTTTGCATTAACTCCTTTAATTTTAAAGGGAACCGATACTTAGGTATAGCTCCTTTATGCCCCTTCATTGTCCAGTCTAACAGGAATTGCATTCAATGTCCCTGAAAAGGTCGAAAAAATGACACATTTTATTAGGGCTCGAGGCTTATCTTGTCTTTTGAGAATCCAACTCGTGTAGAAGTAGATTAGCTTTAGCCTCTAATGCCGCAAGTTCTTTCATTGAAATTAAACATGATATATCGTCTTCGTACACCATTAAAGAAAAAATTTAACAGAATAAACAATATTGATCGAAATTTTAAAAAAGAATAGGCTCCAAAATGCATCCTTGTGGGACGTCTATTTCAATTTGCAAAAGTAAGTTTTACAAATTGGGATCTGCACGTTAAGTAAATTTAGATTTAGATTTAAAAGAAGGGTGATATTGTGCTGCGACCTATTGATCTAATGTGCTCCATTACATGAGCTGTACGCTGCTGGGGTATGGCCGCTCTCAAAGCTCCCCATCTAGTCTAGGAACTTTGATAAACTGCAATACCTGCGACGGTTTCGGAGCATCGTCCATGATGTTTTTACCGAGATAATTAGCTCGGGTTTCCGTGATGGCGGTTCCTGATTTTCATCCTCCGCCCAGGCAGAACCTGCAGTCGCTATTCTGTTTTAAACCTATCCTTGTCATCTGTTCCTCAAGGTGGCAATGTCCTGTAAGAAAACCTGTGAGGATGCGTAGTCTATTTCTGCTTAGTTCTAGCAAAGTTTTTGGTCTATACTTGCTGTAGTTTCCTCTCTTCTCTATCTTTGAGTTCTTTTTTATAGGTGCTCATCCCTATACCGCAGAACGGTTCCGATCCCACAATCAAAGTTGTGGCGGCCTTCCTTGCTAATAGATTAGCTTCTTTATTGCATCTGATTCCAGGATGTCCTGGTACCCAGCATAATTTTGTTGTTAATTGTTTTCTTTGTCGCATAACGATCTCAAGTCTCAAAATGAAGATTAAAGTCACCAACCAACAGCGCACTCAACTCTCGCGTCCTGTATTCTGTAGCCTGTAGTGAAATCCGCACATTTGACAGAGTTAGAGGAATAGATTCAGATAAACAATAATTTATAATCATTTATTTTTTTCAATACAGTTTTTAACAGAACGTAAGTTACCGAAGCATATTTATACTAAATAATTGCTCTAATATAGAGCTAATTTATAAAATAAAAAATAAACAACACAACAGAAGCTTTATATCAATATTATTTGGATGCAAAGTGTATTTGTAATCCTTCAACATTATAGCCATCCCAATCTTAGCTTGCATTATACTAAAACGCAAACCAATACAGATTCTAGGTCCCCACCTAATTAAAATTAATCATAACATTGACCGAGAAAACAACAACATATATGAACAAATGTTGAAAACTGACTACAAACGAAATATCGAACTATTGAAGACCTAACAAAGAACATTCAAAACATTCTAGAAGAAAACCAAGCAAACATAAAAATAAAAAGACGACAAAACTATTACTGGATCAACGAAAATATTGTAACGTAAATAAAAAAATGAAATAGACACTTTAAAACACAAAAGAAGCACCCAAGCAATGACAATTACAAAGCAGAATATAACAATCAGAAGGAATATACAAGTCAACTAATAAAAAATACTAAAACCCAATATTAGCAAAATTTAATGCAAAAATATCATATAGATCCCAATAAGTTATGGAGAATCATAAAAAACCAAATAGGATAAGAAAAAGAAAGACAGTATGAAGATCATTGAAATAATGAAAAAAGACAGAACAATCACGACAGAACCAAAAACAATATCAAATAAATTTAATAGATATTTCACAACCAAATAAAGAGCTATAACAGAAGTCCACAAACCACATTAATAAAAAAGCATATCCGTCTTCTCACATTTAAAGACACAACGGAAGAAGAGACGTTAAGAACAATAAAAACGCAAAGAAATAATAAAGCTCCTGGTTTTGATAAAATCACAAGCAATATAATCAAACAAAACGCAAATAAACTAGTACCTATTTTAACTGTACTAATAAATAAAACACTACAGAAAGAATATACCCAGACTGTCCCAAGACACAGGAAATGCAAAATTATAGACCCATTTCTTTACTATCGACAATGAAGTTCCAGCCAAGATCCAGTACAATGTCAGCAGCATATGACTTGACTAACGCTATTAAAAAAAAGCTTGATCAAAAGAAAACAGTTGCAGTGGTTTTTATAGACATCAAAAAGGCCTTCGATACGATATCTAAGGAGAAAGGAATAGAAAACTACAATTATATTTATTTAAAAATAAAGAACTGAACATGATGAAGACATATATTTACAACAGAAAACAACTGACAAGGGTAAATGGTATTACAGGCAATTTTATATACCCTTTATATGAATGATCTCTTAGAACAAATATTTAATGGAAATATATACGCATACGCAGATGATACATGTATACTACATTACAGTCATAATACCAAACACATGGAACAAAACATAAATGAAGACATGAAAATTCTAGAAGAATAGTGTTTTAACAATTTACTTACCATAAATGAAAAGAAGAATATATGATATACAGCAATAAAAAAGGAAAATAAAAAACAACAATAAAATTAAAAAATAAAAAACTAGAGGAAGTAAAAGAAACAACATATTTGGTACTGAAAATTCAGAACACCATGACATGGGATAGACATAAATATATATATAACAATAGAACAAAATGCCAAAACTATTGCTGCACTGAATAAAATAAAACGCATGATCCCCCACACATATAAAAACTCCCTTCTTAGTTGTAGAGTATGCATATGAGGCGTCTAAATGCAAAAGCAGACATTTGACGATTTTGAATAAAATAAGTTAGAGGTGGTTTCCGTCTAAAAATTGCATACCGAACACGATCATGAGAACGTTAGAAGCATAATGGGACTTTTTAAACGTGATTTTCGTTATTGAAGTTGCATCTTAGATGCAAAACCAGATATTTGTTCGTATAGTTTAGATGCAAATCCAGACATATGCAAATGGGCCAATCAAAGCACTCCCTAATATTACTCATGTGATGGGAGGCGTGATGTTGGTAATCGCTTGACAGAAGTTGACAAGAACATTGTTTTAGAGTCATTTGTTACGGTTTTGTTATTACGTTTTGTGTTATATAATAGTTGTTATAAACTATTGTATTTCAATGGATATCAGCATTGAACTGTGTCCCTCGGGCCAGGGAAGAAAAAGAACAGTCAATAAAGACAACTGGAAACGAGAAAAAGCTAAAAAAGATAGGTTAGTACATAATGTTAATTGTAGAACTTTACTTTCACGACTTTGTAATATTGGTAACAATATGCTGGTGTGTACATTAATGTGCATTTTTCATCTTTCAGGTATAGTCGAAAGCGTTTGCTTCAAGCTCCAAAGTGTAAACATTACACAAAAAAGTTCCAGTGTTCTTCACTAACCATGGCTGATATCAGAAAGTTTAATGAAAAATTCTACGCTGAAAGAAATAAACGCTATCAGGACATGTTTGTCCTAAAACATTGTGTTATTAAAAATCCTGTTAGAAAGGGTAAAACTGTAAAAGTTAATGTGAAAAATAAACCAAAGTCCTTAAGTGCAGACTATTTTGTGAAGTGTAAGAACAGAGAAGTGCCTGTGTGCAAGAAAGTCTTTTTTGGCAATACTGGACGTAGGAAAAAATCGAGTAAGCAGCATTCTACAGAAATTCCATAAAACAGGGAGTTTGCCCAAGGATGGCCGAGGAGGTGATTATGTTTCACAAAGCAACAATTTGAAACGACTGACAGTACAAAACTTTATACAATCGTTGACATGTTGTGAGTCTCATTATGCAAGAAATAAAACGATTGTTCGTAGATATCTGCCCTGCGAATTAAACATACTGAAATTATGGAAGATGTACAACTCAGGTGTAGCAGAGAACCTGCAGGTACGCCAGTGTTTCTTCAGAAGTATTTTTGTGAGGAAGTACAATATTGGTTTTGGGTCTCCAAAAGTCGATGTCTGCTCGAAATGTTTACAGTTCTCTGAAAAAATAAAGCAGGCTTCCACTTTGGAAGAAAAGGCGACCATTATAACAGAGCAGCGACTTCACAAACTTCGGGCCAAGGCATTTTACAAATTGCTTCAAGAGGATGATCCAAAAGTTTTAATACTTTCGTTTGACTGCCAAAAAAATTTGCCATTACCCAAGATTCCCGATCAAGCCTGTTACTTCAGTATGCAAATAAATTTATACAATTTTACTGTAGTGATTGGAAACTCTAAGACAATGCTTACTCCAGAAACAGTCAAATCGTTCTTGTGGTCTGAAATTGATCGACGAAAGAGTTCCAACGAGATAGCATCTGCTGTTTTCCACACACTGTCCAATCATGTTTTTCAAGACGACGTCGAGATTGTGAGATTGATGGCTGATGGGTGTGCAGGCCAAAATAAGAACTGCACGGTAATCGGAATGATGTGCTACTGGTTGCATTGTTGTGCACCAACGTCCATAAAAAGAATAGAAATAGTGTTTCCTATAGTTGGACATTCCTTCCTGCCCCCGGACAGAGTCTTCGGACATATTGAGAAAAAGTTAAGAAAGACTTCTACAATAATTGATCCACAGAAGTACTTTGACATAATCAAAGAATTTTCTTCAGTTCTTAAAATGGGAAAAGATTATGTGGTGTGCGATTGGAAAGCCGCATCTGCAAACCTTTTCAAGACCCCAGCCAGCTGGCATTTCAAATTACAAAAATCCAAGCGAATTATAATATCCAAGACAGCCAATGGATCAGTCGAGGTTAAGGGGGAACCTTATTATAATAGCGACGTTTCGGTATTCAGTGGAATATATAAGAGGGGTAAGAAAATAGCGCAAATGAAACCAAAGCAGTTGGACGTGGGTAGACCAGTTAAACCTGACAAAATAAAGAGCATCTCATCTTTGTTAACCCTCCATTACGACCTAAACTGGCAAGAAAATCCGCAACTTAGTTTCTTCAAAAATGCTTTTCAACAAGGCAATGTAGAAGACGTTAACAGGGAACGCGAAGCAGCCGCGGTTTTAACGGATAGTGAGAACGAGGATGTTTATTGAGTTTAATTTAATATTAATGTACCTTACCATTATTTTAAATAAAAAGATAGTTTTGCAGTTAAAGTGCACACTTTACTTTTATTTATTACCTACCTGTTTTGCAATCAAATAATGGGAGTATTATTTATAATTAAATCAAGTTTAAAAACACGCCACATTACTGTTACTATAAAAATACAGGATATCTTACTGAGTAAGGTGCAAAAACAGACATCTGCAAACTTGTTATTGAAATACAATGTGTCTGAGTTTCTCCAAGATTTTCTACAAATGCTTTATAGACCCACATGTTTCTGTGGCAACACTCACCTCAAAATCCAGAATGATTCGTTGAAAAATAAAGCCCATTTTTGTTTTTTCGATTTATTTCAAAACTGGTTATGTGTCAAATGTCTGCTTTTGCATTTAGACGCCTCATATGTGTATAATTTTGATGCAATTTGAAGACCATATCTCAATTCATGCCAAATACTGCTTTCACTTTGATCTTTCGATGCGTTTGCATCTTCAAAAAAGTACTCTACATTCATGTGTTGAGCTATATATTTTTCAAAATCATCGTAGTTTCTGTTTCCACCAAGAACAAGGTCTAGCAGCAATATTTACAAATTTAACATTTTAATTCTGTTAATTGATACCTACGTATTGATTAATTGCATTTTTTTGTTTCTATTTTAATTAAATGCTTTACAATCTGTCAATCTTTGCCAATTTTGGTCTTACCCAGTTCCCAAGCATCCACATGATAAAAGGAACTGCATATTTGAAACCACTTAAAATGACACAATTACATTATTTACAGAATTATTATTCTTCTATTGGAACAATAATGAATTAAAGTCGTGATTAATTATTTTTACATCATTATATTAGCTTGTGGCTAAGCAACTATAATATGATCAATATTAATATAATTTTTTGAAATGCAGTCTCCTATTATCACTTTAACTTATTATGACAGTTATTGTTGTGGTTGTGTCGTCGGAGATCGTAATTAAAATGTTGTTGAATGAATTATTCTAGTTCTGTATTTGACAATCGAGAGCTGTATAACAGACTCTTTGTAAATTAAGTTTGCTGCTTCTGTTCTAACCATAACAAAACCGAAATAGATTGTACTATTATAAAAATTTTAAATATAAAAGGTGTATTTAACGTTTTTCTCTTGACTGCTTAACAAAACTAATTCGAACAAAATTGCCAATTTTCAAAACTTGATTTCATCTACTCAAAATATTTTCCACAGAAGAACCAAATTGTATAATACATACTTGTACGTTCTCTAGATGTTATCAAAGTTTCATATTTTTTTGAATTTCTGTGGTTGAGATCATTTTCCGTAAGTAATAAAAAGTGTAAATTGCTTTCTTTGTGAGAAATTGCTTTCTATTAATTCTCAAGGTGTTTCGCAGAAATTGGAAATAGTATCTGTTTGTTATATTTATAATAAAAACAAAAGTTTTATATGTATACGTATGCCTCTAGTGTAGTAGTGTTGGAATGAATTTAGTCAAACAAATCATTTAAAATAATTTATTTTTAACACAATATATAACAAGAAGTGCATACTTCTACTAAAGAACTGCTCTAGTATAGAGGTAAAATAAGAAATCAACAAGTAGTCATCATCATCATTACAAATTAATCAACTTTTTCAATATTCAACAAGACATCTCCCGTCGGAGCCAACAGTGGAGCTTTACTAGAGAGCTTCATATCAGGATTATTTGGATGCAAAGTGTATTTGTAATCCTTCAACATTATAGCCATACCAATCTTAGCTTGCATTATACCAAAGCGCAAACCAATACAGATTCTAGGTCCCTCTCCGAAAGGCATATAAGCGCAGACGTGTCGCTTTTCCTTATTCACAGGCGTAAATCGATCTGGATCAAATTTCTCTGGGTTTGGATAATATTCCGGATCGTGATGTATACCTTGCAGCGATATCATAACTTTTGTTCCTTTCTTGAGGACGAGATCTTTGCCAGGTATTTTATAATCTTTAGTAGCGATTCTCTCCAGCGTCGCTACAATCGGATATTTCCTTAAAGCCTCTGAAATAAGAAGAATTAAATGTTAATAATATATTTTTGTGAGGAATTAATTCTGAACATACCATCGAAAACTTGACTCATGTATGTCATCTCCATTATACCATCGTACGTTATTTTTCCATTATATTTAGCAAGAACTCTTCGAATTTCTTCTCGGACTTTATCTTGAACTTCCTGGTTTTTCGCCATTTCATAGAAGGCGAACGTCATTGTTGAGGACGAAGTTTCAAATCCTGCTAAGAAGAACACGAAAGCTTGCGCGGCGATTTCATTAAAAGTAAAACTACCCTTCTCAGATGACTCTCCATTCTTCATATTCAATAATAACTGGACGAAATCATTCCGTTTTACATTGTTAGCTTCTCTATAATCTACTATATTTTTAACCACATTTGAATAAAACTTAGTCGTGTCTTCAGCAAAAACGATTACACCAAGTTTTTTGCATAAAGAGGGGAATGTCAGTGTCAAGAGTGTGCGCGCCACTCTTGCGACACCACCCTCGAAGAAGCGTCTAGTATGGTGTCTGAATTCATTATTGGGATTTTCGAAACAATTACATTCCAAACCGAACGCACAAGATCCAATGACGTTCGTCGTAAAAAGAGCGCCCATTTCTTTAATATTTACAGCTTGTTTATTTTTGCACAATTTTGCTACTTCATCCTCTAAACCTTGTCCGCAATCCATCACCATTTCGAACATATTCTTCATTTTTCCTGACGTAAAGGTTGGGCTTAATCTGGCACGTAAGGATCGCCATTTATCACCTTCGATACTGAATAAGTGCGCGCTTAACGGATCAGCTTCTTCGTTATAATATACTCCCCTGTCAACGAAGTATTGGAAATCCTTAATCATTATGTGTTTTAGTATATCTAAATCTACAGGTATAAATGCTGGTCTTAACAAAGTGAAAGCTCCTCCAAATTTATGTCCTTTCTGCTTGAAGTCTTTGTAGATACTGGCTATAGTGTGGTGAAATCCGTTCTTCATAGCCCATAGTGGTTCTATATTTCCGAATGGAAACGTTGGTGTTTGATATGGGACCCTTCTTCTTCCCCAGTAATTGTATACCCATTTGATGTAAAGATATAAGCAGAGAGTTACCGTCCCTAACAGGATAGCTATATCTTGGGATCTGATTTCCATCCTTCCCTACAAAAACAATTAGAACATTAATTTAATTTTTTATTGTAAAAACAATGCACGTGATTTATGTATCTAAGCGATTAATTTTTCTAATAAACCGCAGTAAAACTATTGTTAAATTGCACTTTAATACATAATCTGGTTTCAATCATTGTGTATTATATTAATGCTGTGTCATTAGCTGATATGATTATACCTATTTAGAAATGTACACAAACAATATACGATTGTTATACATTGCAAAATGTTTTGCTCTAAAAATTATGATAACCAAAGTATTTTTGAATTTCATCGTTAACGCATAAAGTAGGTTGTTTCCTAGCGGATTCTAAATTTATTATATTGTAGAAATTGTTGCTAGGAAGTAGTAGTGTGAATCTGAGTTTAAAAAAAAATGTTATCTTGCTTTTGGTTTTTTTTTGTATTTAGTCTATAAGTCTCTCGTAAAGCATACTGTAGTTTTTGGATTTGTTATCGATTTCTGAATAATTCCACACGTTATTTTGCACAGTACCACAATGTTTGTAGTGTGTTCTTGGAAACACAACGCACCCTGTACCTGAAAACGTGTTCCAAAGTAAATGATGCCAATGTGCTTCCGTTTTTGTTTCAGAAAATTGTACCAAGAAATAGATTTGGAGTTAAGACGCTCCCGATTGACAAACATAATTTTAAGAAAGCTAACAAGACTATTTCAGCAACTTTAATCAGTAAAAGAGTTCTGAATCTGAGATATATGAGTATACGTCTAATTTGGACATCAAAATGAATTCTCTAAAGAAGAATAAAATAGTTTGGAAAATAGATTATTAACAGCGCACACTCCACCAAAAATTGGTACGTCACAGGATGCTGGATAGGTTGGAAGTGTTGGTTTAAAAGACGTAAAAGTCTTATGACATTATTAATAGCAATCGAAGCTATTGGAAACTCTACTCCACCTTTCCTTGTGTTCACATTGATAAACTATACGAGCTAAATGTTGTATGATGCTCTCTCGATTCGAATAGCGTTGCAATTAGCTCTGTGTGGTCAAAAGGGTTTTTAAAACATTTCATAGAATCTGTTACGCATTCAAAGGCAGAAAGAGGCATGTTATGAAATGCCGCTGAGCGTTGCAATAGTAAATTTAACTTCTAAGGCTTTTAATGACTCACTGGGCCTCTCAGATACATTAATATGAATTTTTAATTTTTAGGAAACGTGCTCTTACTGCTGCTGAGTTGCTAGCCTTAGCTGAAACAAGGAAATAATTCCAGGTGGCATCGTCCTTACACCTCCAGATGTGTGCAATGAATATACAGATTGCCATTCTGGTGGAGGAATCTAATAATCTAAACCATTCGAATCACAATCTGTTAAGAGCCGAAGCACAGTTTTATTTTAGTGAAGATGCGGCTGGAACAGAGTGGGATGAAGAAAACGATTTCCCTCTTTTAACTTTTGTCAAAAAGTCAAAAGTTGATTATGTGAATTGTAATTGGCACAAAGGAAACTACCTAGGAGGTTCTACCTAAAAATGACACTTTCTAGTTTTTACCCCCAATTAGTCTCAGTTCCGAAAGATATTCTTTAGAATATTTTTATCTAATGCTGATTTCAGAAGTTGTTGAAATGATAACAAATTTCACGAATATCTATGCTAATCAAAGGGAGGTATATACTTTCATCATGTATTGGGAAGAGTTTGAAGATGTCCACAATTCATTAGTGGCAAATCAATGAGTTTTTTATTGTGGTGTGTACTGATTGTGCAGTTTGTTGATTTATTTATATATAATAATTAAAACGAAATGACAGCAAGAAATCCTATAGTCTACACAAACATATTAATACAAATTAAAAAAATTGGCAGCACTTAAAACTATAATAAACTTAAAAAATAAAATTTAAAGCTAAAACTTACCTTTTAATAACTCCTTCGTAACCTCGAACTGCACACGCTATATTTAAATGAAGTAACAACAACAACGATACTGTCGTGATTGATAATTCGAATACGAACACGCTCATTTTATATAATTCGCTGTTGAATGATTGTCACGATGATGATCGTTCAGATTGCAATAACTATGAGTGCAAAAATTAAAGTTTTTGCCAGTTATGTTTATTAATTTCGTGAAGTGCTTACTTATTACCAAGTGCTAATTCACTTGCAAAGTAATCTTTAAAAATGTTGCTAGTAAACATTTGATAACGGAATTGGTGCAATGATGCCGCGGAAAATTAGAAATATATTTAGTTTTGTAACAGATACAAGGTCAGCTATATTAAACGAACATAATAAGTAAAAATAATATTTTAATTAATACAAAACATTAGCAGAAATATATGTATAATATAATAATGAGTAATAGGAGTAATAGTCTCGAGCACTCTTTTGCGCAAAAAGCAATAAAATAATTACATACTGAGATACCATCAAGCATCACAGATTAATCAACTTTTTCAATATTCAACAACACTTTTCCAACAGGAGCTAGCAAAATAGATTTATTATGAAGCTTCATATCACGACTGTCTGGATGTAATGTATATTTGTAGTCCTTCAACATGATAGCCATACCAATTTTAGCTTGCATTATGCCAAATCGCATACCGATACATATTCTGGGTCCTTCTCCGAAAGGCATGTAAGCGCAAGCATGGCGTTGCTCTTTATTCTCCGGAGTAAACCTATCCGGATCGAATTTTTCCGGGTTTGGATAGATTTCTGGATCGTGATGTATGCCTTGTAAGGATATCATAACTTTGGAGCCTTTCTTTAAGACGACATCCTCCCCTGGAAGTTTGTAATCTTTAGTTGTAATCCGCTGTAAAGTTGCTACGATTGGATATTTCCTTAACGCTTCTGAAATTTAAAAAAATGCTGACGTAAAAAAATCTAGTGCAGAATAATCGTGTTATACCAACCGTCAAAAACTTGACTCATATAGGTCATTTCCATTATACCATCGTACGTAATTTTCCCATCGTATTTAGCGACAACTCTCCGAATTTCTTCACGAACTTTATCTTGAACTTCCTGATTTTTCGCCATTTCATAGAAAGCGAACGTCATTGTTGAGGATGAAGTTTCAAATCCCGCTATGAAGAAGACGAACGCTTGCGCGGCGATCTCATTAAAAGTGAACGAATTCCCATCGGCAGCATCTCCATTCTTAATATTCAATAATAATTGAACGAAATCACTCCTTTTCACATCGTGGGTTTCCCTATAGTTGATTATATTCCTTATTACATCCATAAAAAATGTCGACACATCTTTAGGTATTGTAACCATACCAAGTTTCCTGCATAATGAAGGGAAACCGAAAATTAGTGTAAAACGTAGAGATCTCAGCAAACTAAGATGGAAGAATTTTTTCGAATTAACTCTGAATTCGTTATCGGGATTTTCGAAACAGTTACATTCCATACCGAAAGCGCAAGATCCGATCACGTTCGTCGTGAATAGAGCACCGATTTCTTTAATATCAATAGGTTCCTTGTTCTTACGCATCTTCTCAATCTCATTCTCTAAACCTTTTCCGCAATCCATCACCATCTGGAACATGTATTTCATTTTTCCCGAAGTGAAAGTCGGACTTAACCTAGTACGTAGAGACCTCCATTTATCACCTTCGATGCTGAATAAGTGAGCGCTTAATGGATCATCTTTCTCGTTGTAATACACCCCTCTATCGACGAAATATTGGAAATCTTTGATCATGATAAGTTTCACTACGTCTAGATCCACCGGTACGAACACTGGTCTCAGCGAAGTGAATATGCCACCGTATTTGTGACCTTTCGCTTTGAATTCGTTGTAGATGTTCGCCATCGTTTTATGAAATCCGGCTTTAATACCCCATGGTGGTTCCAAATTGCCTATAAGGAATGCTGGTTCTATGTAGGGAACCTTCTTTCTCTCCCAGTATTTGTATGTCCATTTCGCATATAGAAATAGGCATATGAAGGAACTGGCAAATAGAATAGCGATGTCCTGCCATCTAATATCCATAGCTACCTGAAAATATAAGGCATGAATGTGGCATCTTTGTTAACAAAACACAAAGTATTTGTTTAATTTTAATTTATTTACAGATAATTTTAATTTAGTTTCACCATACAAAAGCTGAGTTGAGAACATTTTTGGGTGTACTACTTCGTATGGTATTTTGAAAACCGTGCTGCCAAGATTGGTAAAAGCCTTTGATAAATATTCAGTTCAGGAAAGAATAAGACTAAACTGGAAGTAAACTGAATAAAAATAGAAATTAAAAAGAAATTGCTAAGCAGAAGTTTATCAAGAAATCGTTAGGGCTTATGATATGAAACAAAGTATTCCATGATATTTAATCTTTGTTATTTTTTAATAGTACTGCAGTGAGCACATCCGTGCTGTTTCTGTTTTAAGAAAATGTTTCCCAACATTGTTACTACTTATAACATTAAACATAGTATGGTAATCATATGAATGCTTACGTTTTCTACCTCTACCCAATTGAGTAATCACCCTACCCATTTTCTTATTGTAGTGATGTTAAGACATGATGCCAACTTTGACCAAAATTTCAGCTGAGTAACTGATTTGACGTTTTTAGAACTAGTCCTTTCTGTGTGTTTGGTAAGGATGTATGAATGAATGAGACACATCTTCCGCAGCTATTATGTTGCGTTTGTTACCACGTTTCCACACTAACATGTGTCACTTCCTTTTCCAGTTAGATACGGATATATTATTAACCATTACACAATCATCCTGTCCTTTTTCAAGTTCTTGACTTTCCATATAAAAAAATTTTGGAACAAATATCTATCTTGTCGTATGAAAGGAATGACAGGCACACATAAAAAGAATTTTATCTTCAGGCAATTCTCTTTAAACATATGCGGCCTATGGCAGTTAGCTCCAGTTAAACACTCCTTCTCTATCATCTAAAGTTGCTGTCGTTTCCATATCCACAAAAATCAACTCCCTTGAAGCTGGGCCACCCTTCTGCGCGTTTTCTTCACCTTAATCGTTATTTATATTGCTTCAGCCATTGTCTTCTTTGTTTCTTTAGAAGTAGGATAAAAATAAATCATAGTAACAACTATATAGGTGCTATGCAGATACTGACACATCTTTAGGTTTAAAAAGGTACCAAAAAGTAATAGAAAAATACCTAAAATTAAGTTTTTCAAGTAGTTCTTGATACTTTTTGCAAGTTAAGAATCTATCAGATTTAGGTCAGTAAATGTTCGAGGTCCTCAATTACAATTACTCAGATTGAAAATTTATTTCTATCCCTTATATAGATACAAAACGACCCTTGTTGTATTTGTTCATAAAACAAGCTATCCCTAAAAGTCAAATAGAATCTATGAAGATGTGAAATCACAAGTTAGTCAGGAATAGCTGTGTTAAAATCCCAGAAAAAGTCACGACAGTATCTATTTGGAAATAAGGCAGAAAGTTTTCTCCTCTAGCGTGATGTACACGTCGAGTTACTGTGACTTTCTGTCGCCCCTCACCCAGTTTGTGCTGCTTAAGAGGCCACTTAGATTAGTGGCAAAACGTCGAGTTTTTTATTTTCATTTTGTTTTTATTTTTGCTTTTGACTAGTGTATTTTAGTTTACTATGACGTGGTTAAGACCCGGAAGCCCTCATAACAAAGATTTCGATTGTATTTGGTGTTGTTCAAGCAGTTTAAGGGTAAAACTTCGAGTTCTTAGCTTTAGAGAAAATATATTGAAGACAATCCAAATTAATCAGAATAGTATGGCTTCCCAAAAACCTTATTAAATACTGTAATAAAACATACTTTACTTTAGCTAATAAGTTCAACACTGGAAAGATCCAATCGGCAAAAATTACAGAAAAAGGCCAATACATAAAGAGATGGCAATAAAAGCAAAATACAGAATTTAAACGACGTTTCCTTAAAAATGAAGGGGCTAACGAATGATCATTTGATTTATGAATCTTTTGCATAATCTAAAAATAAAACCGTTCCTTTCAAGAAGCTAACAAGTTAGGGGGTAATTGTTTTTCAACCTTCACTGAATGGTTAAATCAAAAATAAACAGATAATTAAAAAGTACAAACATTTGCACGTTTATAATGCAGTCGAAAAAGCATTTTTTTTCCAGCATTATCATGAAAGACTATGCTATTAAATTAAGAGAAATGTATAGGAGAGAAGCTGTGGAAAGAGCAACTACCAGATAATACTAACACATGTTTTGTTTCAAATTGGAAGTTGTAAATCTGCCCATGATAAGCAAATCTATTACAATATTAGATGAAGATATTCAAGGTTTATCAAGTACTTCATATGACAAGCAAATTACTTCGTATTCTGATGGCCTAAAATAAATTAGTAATTTGTATTTTCTAAGACCATTTCAATATTCTTAATGATAGAAGCTTCACTATATCATCAGATGATTTCGATTGAACACACAGATTTTAAACGATTTTATTGTAAAAACAAAAACAACACAGAATTAAAATCGAAGAATGAATAGCGAGAAACTAACCTTCTATATATTATCCGCTTAGTAAACGCGCTGCCTCACCACAACATATTATAAAGTAATGATTACTACGTTAAATGATCTCTCGAATACAAATATGTACAGTCAACGCGACTGACAGCGCAGTTGTGATTATGCTCGTATGTTAATATGTTTATTTATTTTTCGGTATGCAATTGTCACGATGATTTGAACTTTCGCTTACACTGGATAAGATATTACCAACGATAAATATAAATTAATCATCATGGCTTCTTGTATTTATACAGATAATATGTGAGTGTTCAGATATTTATATAATATTAAACAGTAATGCCTATATTATGTGTATAGAGATTCGACAAATTACTACAATTGACAAGGGCTTAAAAATATAAGTTATTTTGCGAATTAAAAACTTACGTTTTATAACTGCTCAATAGCATAGCTTCACTACTCTTTATTTGGCTGTATAATCTACATGTATGTATAGTCCTTCATTTAGATCTCAAGATTATCTAAAATTTTAAATTGAATCGGACGACTTAGTTAGTTAGCATATCAGCGAGAAAACCGATTTGTTGTCTATTTTAAGATATCCTAATTATGCCCAATTTAATTTAATACCTATCACTACAGTTTGATTAAACATATAAGCACCAATACAATTAACAATTACTAAGGAAGAGTGTTACGTTTTATACAAACGCTGAAGATTTGAAATTTTTTCAATGATCGCAACCTTAAACATTTCTAATCTGTTTCCAATGAACGACCCGGTATAATACAATATCGTATATTAATGACGTAAGCAAAAAGATAAAATACGAATTTAAAAAGTCAGATACTAATATAAGATTTGTACTTAACAACAATAAAAACTGAACTGATATTGATAATTCACCTGTCATTTAAATTATTTTAATTTGCGCCTGAATTAAATTAACCCCTTGATTTGTGTTATTTCTCATATCTTTTTGTCTAGTCCTTGAATAAAACTGCTAAAGCTGCACAAAAAATGCATTAATATAGGTACAACACAATTTATTCAAATAATTATTTATTCTTCCTTTAACCCTTTCCGAACGAACTTTTATTTTTCTTCGGTTTTAATAGAAGAACGGTTATAAATGACAAAAATAAAGAGAAACAAAAATTTTATTTTAAATTAACCAAATGGTGGTTCCATTCGGGACCACTAGGCAGTTACAGGTCAACCAAAACGATAACATTATTTCTCATGGAATTTAAGGAAACAATTATTTTTATCCGACAGGCACAACCCCACTTTACAACTAGTGCAGTGTCACCTTATATTTCTTGGTTGCCCTTTTGTGCTGCAGTTTGCGCACTTGACTTTTGTGCCATGCTGCGACATGTGAGCAGCCTTGTACGTTCTCCTTTCCAAAAGTATTTGTTTTTTAAATTTTGAGGTAGGTTTTTCAGCACTCAGTTCATAGCAAGATTTGAGCATATCAGCTTTATCCATATACCCCATGTGATGATTATAATCCTTGACCAATGTTTCGCTCCTTGCTTCTACCAAAGTACCATCTTTTTGTTTTCTGTGTACGGTTTCTTCATATTCCGGGTGATGAAAGTTGCTGAGAAACAATATCGGTTTTTTATCCATCCATTCCAAAGCAAAAATAAAGTCTTTACTTATTCTACATTCTGAGTCCGCCCTCTTCATTTTTCTGTTTGACGTGATAGTGTTTCCTGACTGTGTGTAAGATATTTTATTACCCTTGCTCCAAGATTCTTTTATCTTACGTCCTTCACTTTGCCAGTGTATAGTTGAAATTCCACCACATATCCTATTTAATCTGAGCGGATCTATATTTTGTACCCTCTTTTTGTGGGCTTAATCGGCATATATTAGCGTAAACTACTTCGACCTTTGTACTTAATCACCGATTCATCTATGGATTGTTCTTTAGTAGGAGAATAGGCATTTTTAAATGTAGCTGACAATTGATCCAGCAATGGTCGCACCTTATATAATTTATCATAGTTGGGGCACCATTTTTCGGCTGTATGATGTTGTTATTTAAATACAAATGAGTGAGGTGCCATCCAAAACGATTACGTGTCATACTAGATGATACAAAATGATCTCTTAGTTCCAATCGAGATGACCAAAAGTCTTTGTAACTTGGTAACTTTTTTTATTCCCATTAGGAGATTGATACCGAGAAAGCACTTCCACATCGGAACCACTTACCTTGAAAGGGTTAACCCTTTATAGGATGCTCGTACCACTGTGCCATTTGTCATAGAGACGTCCTACCTAATTAGTGAGATAACAGATGAAATCGGGTAATTCTCATACAGAAGGGGATGAAGATGCTCTTTCCTTATCTTCTAAATATTGCAATATTACCCTGTCAAGAAGAAAGGGAAGAACTCAGTATTAATACTAACAAAAAGCTTCACCGAAAGCTAAACAATTTTGAAAATTATGCCTTCAATATGTAAACCTTTCGGTGCTTCTATTAGATACAAAATTGACATAAAAAGTCCTCTATGGACATTTTTGGCTATATTGACACGTTTATTTCTGAATTTCGAAATCATACAAATTTCGATCTCTCCTTTCATGAAATGAAATCGTTTCTGGGACTGCTAATAATCATGGGCTTCCACAATTTGCTAAGTGTCTGTCTATCTGTTCGTATTGGAGCACAGACTAGAATTTTAAAGTAACACCAGTACTGATAATGGTAAATTTTCTATTGAAGGTAAACACCAATCGGCAAGGTCAGTTTCTGTATCCGTCCCCGAAAATGTTGATGCAGTTCATGACATGATTTTGTCAGACCGTTGAATTAGGCATAAAGGCATCACTTTCAATCTGTCCTCGGTTTGAAGCATAATGTTACTATGGATGAAACTTGAGTACATTTTTATGACTCAGAAACAAAGTAACAATCGATGGAATGGAACACTCTGGTTTCTGCAGGGCCTAAGAAGTTTCGGGTTCAAAACTCTGCTTGAAATGGGGTGGTAGAGGAGCCCCAGAAAACCTCAGGGAGGGTGACAGGGGTCTCGAAGGATTTAAGGGGGTGACAGGGGCCTCAGTTCGTTCGAACTTTTTGAAGATTTCTGTGTATGCGATGCTGTCAAGCCTTGACTCTGCTTGAAATGGGGTGGTAGAGGAGCCCCAGAAAACCTTTCTCGAAGGATTTAAGGGAGTGACAGGGGCCTCAGTTCGTTCGAACTGTTCGCATACACAGAAATCTTCAAAGTTCGAACGAACTGGGGCCCCTTGAGACCCCAAATGTCACCCTCCCTGAGGTTTTCTGGGGCTCCTACCACCCCATTTCAAGCAGAGTTTTCATGTAATGCTGTCAAGGCTTGACAGCATCGCATACACAGAAATCTTCAAAAAGTTCGAACGAACTGAGGCCCCTGTCACCCCCTTAAATCCTTCGAGACCCCTGTCACCCCCTTAAATCCTTCGAGACCCCTGTCACCCTCCCTGAGGTTTTCTGGGGCTCCTCTACCACCTCATTTCAAGCAGAGTTTTGAACCCGAAACTTCTTAGGCCTTGCCTGCTGCCTCATGTCAATTATAATGTAATTAGTCTGCTGTTCCTTATAGAGTGTGACCCATTTGTTCTCGAGCCACCCTGTAAAATCTTTATTCTACATTCCTATAAAATGCAAGGCCTGCTACGTCAGTTCTTAGGAGTAAAATTTTAAGAAATCATATTAGCAATTTTTTTAGAAAAAATCTGTGCATGCCACTGGATTCACCACCCTTCAAAACGAGACTGTACCAAACTTTTAGTACATTTTTTTTTCATGGATAACTTGATTTTTAAAACAAATTTGTGGAAATGATCAGTGCATTTTTAATTTGACTACAGAATCGATATTACTTAAAAGTTTTCGATAAATTTTGGTACAGGCTCGTTTTGAAGGATGATGAATCCAGTGGCGTGCACCGATTTTTTTTTTTTAAATCGCTAATATAATTTCTTAAAATTTTATTCCAAAAAACTAACTGACGTAGCAAGCCTTGTATTTTGTAGGAATGTGGATTTTTTGTTCCAAGAATACAGTCCATCAAGCTCTACAATTTAAAAGATATCCAATTAAATTCGCACAATAAATAAAGATTTTACAGAGTGACTCAATAACAAATGGGTCACACTGTTGATTACTTTTTCTCTTTACAGTTGCCTGTCACGATTGGAGTAACGCAGGACTCGACTTTGGGACCCCTTATGTTTTTAACTACATTTTTATTGACTATTTACTATTTTCAGTAAGAATATGGTGATTTGGAAGTGTTACAAGTGATTCAATTAATTAAATTAAACATACCTTAGACATAATATATTTAATAAATCGGATTGAGCTAACATAAATCATTCTATTTTTTCGATGTTTAAGAGCACTTGTCCTACAGGCGATAACAGAGGAGATTTACTGTAAAGCTTCATATTTCGATTCTTTGGATGCAACATATATTTGTAATCCTTCAGCATTATAGCCATACCAATTTTTGCTTGCATGATACCGAAACGCATACCGATACAGATCCTGGGTCCTTCTCCGAAAGGCATGTAAACACAGGGATGCATTTTCTCCTTATTCTCCGGTGAAAACCTATCTGGATCAAATTTTTCTGGATCGGGGAAATATTCTGGATCGTGCTGTATTCCTTGTAGAGATATCAGTACTTTAGTTCCTTTCTTTATTATGATATCATTATCTGGTAGTTTGTAATCGTTTGTGGCAATTCGTTCTAACGTTGCTAGAATTGGATATTTCCTTAAAGTCTCTGAAATCGAATTTAATTAAAGTGAAATCGATAAGAAGAGAGAGTGGATTACCATCGAAAACTTGAGCCATATACGTCATCTCCATTATCCCATCAGACGTTATTTTTCCATCGTATTTTGCAACAACTCTTCGAATTTCTTCTCGAACTTTATCTTGTACTTCTTGGTGTTTGGCCATCTCGTAGAAAGCAAACGTCATCGTCGATGATGAAGTTTCAAATCCTGCTAGGAAGAAGACGAAAGCTTGCGCTGCGATTTCGTTGAAGGTGAAAGAATTTCCATCGGAAGTAGTTTTGTTTTTTATGTTTAGTAGTAATTGAACGAAATCGTTCCTTTTAATATCGTTGGCTTCTCTATAATTGATTATATTTTTTATCACGCTCATATAGAATGTTGTCGCTTCTTTGGGAAAAACAAGTACACCTAGCTTTTTGCATAGAGAAGGGAAGCTTAGAGTTAGCGCAGTGCGCAAAGCTCTACCAAGACCACCTTGAAAAAACGTTTTGGTGTGAAGTCGAAATTCATTGTTGGGGTTTTCAAAACAGTTACACTCTAAACCGAAAGCGCAAGATCCGATCACGTTCGTCGTAAATAGAGCACCTATTTCTTTAATATCAACAGGTTTTTGACTTTTCCATAATTTATTTATTTCATTCTCTAAACCTAGTCCGCAATCCATCACCATTTGAAACATGTACTTCATCCTTCCCGAAGTGAAAGTTGGACTTAACCTTGAACGTAGTGATCTCCATTTATCACCTTCGATTCTGAGTAAATGCGCACTTAACGGATCAGTTTTTTCGTTATAATATAATCCCCTATCGACGAAGTATTGGAAATCTTTTATCATGATGCTTTTGATGAGATCTAAATCGATTGGGACGAACACTGGTCTTAGGAAGGAGAATATTCCTCCGAATTTATATCCTTTGGTTTTAAATTCTTGATACACGTTTGCCATGGTTTTGTGGAACCCATCTTTTAAATTCCAGGGTGGCTCAAAATTTCCGAAAAAGAATTTTGGTTCCAAATAAGGAACGCCTCGTTTTTCCCAATATTTATACACATATTTTGTGTACAGAATTAACCAGAAGAATAAACCAGATAGCAAAATAATTATATCGTACAATTTAATTTCCATGATTATCTGCAATAGTAATAAATAAATTATGTTAGTTTCGGGTCTCAAACTCTGCGATGACTCACCTTTTATAATGGTTTGTTTTTTTAATTGCACAGTTTTACTACTTAAATGATGTATCAGGATTAAGAATTTTGGTTAATGTGATTGATATTAACTTCGCTGCGGAGTTGTATATAGGAATAGATATCAAGACGAAGATATCAGTTTGTTGTTTTTTTTTTTAATAAGATATCGCTTTTTAATTTTGTCAACTTGATGTATTACCACATCCAAACACAGTTCTATTTATATCTGGCCTCTAATGACGAACATTTTCGGAGAATAAAATAGTTTATTTAAGACTAAAACCTTCCTCTTTCAGTATTTTGGTGTCTGGGCCCATAATCTGTTATTTATTGATTTAATGCGTTTTTAATATTGACAACAAACATCCATCATTACAATTTTCTAATCAACTACTATCTTTTTTTTTACAAAACTACTTGATATTTAAGAAATGCATTCTACCATTTCATAACATCCTCTCTTAATGCTTTCCTTAAATCTATGAATAGTTTTAATAAATATTCAATGATATGTTATAATAGTATAAAATAATACATTTCTAAACAACTACAAAGTATCTAACAATTCTTTTCGTTTCTTTTTGAGCAAAACCTCTTACTACAAGTCGAGCTTTATAAGTATAAATATGTATATAATTTTTTTTTCAAACGATTTTAAAGCAAATACCCACTTAGTACTTAAAATTTCTGCATTCTGTGTTTTTTCCACTTCTGCCCACGTATTATTTTCCTGTATTGATTCTATCTCTCTTACCATTGCTTCTGTTCGCATATCCTTATCACTTCTGTTGTTTAATTCTTCTACAGTCTCTGGTTCTCTTTCTACAAACGATACTACATCAAAAGCCATATACATCTCATAATCCGTAAATCGCTCTTGCAATTTTTTGTTTTCTTTTCTTCAAGTTTTTATCCACTTCCTCTTCATCGTCTATTTCTTCTCTATTTTGGATTTCTTGATCTGTTTGTTCTTCAATATTTTTTGTATTCAGTTTATGCTAATTTGCATCACTAATATCAACAGTTACCATTTTCCTTGAAAAATATGACCTAAACGTTTATGCCATAACTTAAAATTAAGATTTTCAGACTCTATATTTAAACATTCATTCAACTTGTTTAATTCAAAAATGACTTCTTTTACCTATGCAAAATAAATACATTTCCATTTTCAAATACTATCTTAATATCTGCCATTTCTAATTTCCTAACTGACATTAAATTTTTTCTCTCGTTTGGAGCAAAAAGAACATTTTTATTATTAATACATTCTATTTTCTTATTATCTACTTTACTTAATACTTTGATGTTTCCTACACCTGTAGCTTCCATATAATTATTGTTTTTAGCAATAGCAGTTTTTCTAAATATAAGAAATCAGAAAAGTACCTTTTATCATTTACTAAATGATCTGTACATCCTGAGTCCATATGAAATAAAAGTTTATTAACACTTACATGACCACTTCCATTTTCATCATTTGTCATAAAACAAATACCTCGCTTCTCTGATTGACACTGCTCCATTTGATTCTCTGCATAGCTTACCATGTTCCTCAATTGCACCTCTTCTGTATTCTTTTCTTCCTTGGCCTCTACTATATCCACTTCGATTATTATGATATGTACGAGGGAGCATTTTTATATTCGCGGAATGGGGGATAGGGGGTGGAAATAAAAAAACCAAATTATTTTTCAATATATTCACCTGCAAGACGGATACATGTTTCACATCTTTCAATTAATTTATTTACACCCTCATAAAAAAATGATTTCTCTTTATCTGCAAAATACTCCGAAACTGCCTCCTTGACTTCATCTTCGGCAGTAATTTTTTTACCCCGCAGCTCTTTTTTCATTTTAGGAAACAGGTAATAATCACTCGGGGCCAGGTCTGGGCTGTAGGGTGGGTGATTCACAATTTCGAAGCCCACCTTATGCAGGGCAGCTAACGCAACGCGGCTCTTCTAGACGGGCGCGTTGTCGTGCAAAAGCAGCACACCTTTCGTCAATTTTCCCCGTCTTTTCTCTTTAATGGCTTCTTTTAGTCGCTCTAATATTGAAGCGTAATATTCTCCGGTTATCGAAACACCTTTATCTTTATAATCAATCAACAATATTCCTTCCGAGTCCCAAAATACCGTTGCCATGAGTTTCCCAGCTGATTGTGACACTTTAAATTTCTTAGGAGGTGCTGTGCCCTTTTTATGCCACTGCATGGAGTCTTGTTTGGACTCAGGTTCATAATGATGAACCCAAGTTTCGTCTCCAGTAACAATTCGACTCAATACATCATCCTTGTCTTCATTACAGAGGTCCAAAAATGCACGCGAACACTCTACGCGCTGTTGTTTTTGCGGCGGCGTGAGCATTCTCGGCACCCATCCTGCACTGACCTTAGACATGCCCAGATGATCGTGAAGGATTTTAAAAATTGTTGTATCGGATACTCCAACCACTTCTGCGAGTTGTTTCTTCTTTAGTCGAGCATCTTCGAGTACAATTTTTTCAACTTTTTGGATAAATGCTGGAGTGGTCACCTCAATGCTCCTGCCCGGCCTCGGGTCGTCTTCAAGGGATTCCCTTCCTTGTTTAAATAAACTATGCCACTTGTACACCATGGTTTTTCCTGGACAAGAGTCGCCGTAAACCAATGACATCTCATTCATTATGGTCGCGACTGATTTTCCTTGCCTGATAAGGAACTTTATAACGGTACGATATTCGATTTTTTCCATATTTCACTTTTCACTCCTGATTATGTTACTTGGTTGACGATAGCTCAAAGACTAACTGTCTAATAACAATGAAACTTCGTATTTATACTAATTATGAGTCGCTGCACAGGCCACGCCCCCAATGCGCCTAATCACCCCCTACAACCCGCTCATTCCGCGAATATAAAAACGCTCCCTCATACCTCTATTAAAACTTCGTTGAAATCCTACAGATCCTCCACCTCTGTTTCGATAATTATCACCATCATTCACCGCACACATAGCATACTCCAAAATGATTTGTTGAGAACGCAGCAGGTTTCACGTCAACACTGTTGTCTAATTCTTCATTTTCCTTCAATGCTTCCCATTTTTCAACTTCACTTCTTAATTTGGTTTTCACAATATCTAATGTTATCTCTTCCTCAGGTATATTCTCTATGATTGTAACTTTTGTCTCAAACGATGGTGGCAACGCAAGCACCTGTCACTGTTGTCAACTGTCTTATTACTTCGTCAAATTTAGTTAAAAATACTTCTAGATTTTTTGCTTTTTTAATTTCATGCTCATTAATTTCTTCCTGAATAACATTTGTCCAGGGACATCTTTTTTTCATATCTCTCTTCCAGACTTTTCCACATGCTACCTATATTCCTATTTCTCTATCTCGAATTAATTCTATTTGTGTATCATCTAAGCATTGTACAATATAAGACTTGCATCTAATTGTCACATTTCTTAGCTTCCGTTTCCATTGCCTCATCTTCGTAATCTGTCTCTTTACATTCTTTTTCTACAAATCTTTTTCTTGTAATAAAATCAACATTCTAAACTTCCAAGTGTGACAATTATTAGACGTTAAAACATCAATATTGAATGTATTTTTACTTCCCATCCATCACAATATTTTCTTACTTATTCGTCAGTATTTTGGTGCCTGGGCCCATAACCTGTTATTTATTGATTTAAAAGGAAACACACTTTTCTATAATTTTCTTTTAATGCGTTTTTAATATTGACAACAAATATATCTATCATTATAATTTTCTAATCAACTACTATCTTTTTTTTACAAAACTACTTGATATTTAAGGAATGCATTATACCATTTCACAACAAAAACAAAAACAGTTTATAATTTATCCCTACACAGATTAAACTAAAAAATTATAGGGTATCTAATACTTTTAGTCAAGGTTGTATGTATAATAAGACGACAATACTCATTAGTTAAAAATTTGCGATGTTTACGAAACATTTGATAAAAAAAATACTAACACTGACGAAACGCTACGTACAATTATCCCACCAACAAAATCTCAAAACTCATGCTTTAAGTGTCCGATACGATGCATGTATGTATGTATGTCTATAATATTATACAATAATTGGAATTACGTAACATAACGAGCAGGCTATAAACGATGTGATTCTAAATGCGTGCGTCTGTTGTTTTTCGAGCAGAGGAGCGAATGTTTCCGTTATCTGTTCGTAGAAGCTTGTGCAATGACTTGACAGAAATAAGTTTTGTAAGGTGTCAGCTATGATATGAAAAAAAATACATTTTTAATTGCATCTCGTGTATTTATATTCGATACTGCGTATTCATTGATTATACGTCATTATCGCTCCATTATCATTTATTCATAATTATTAATTGCAGTCGCACAAAAAAGATAATTCGAGTGAATAATACACGGTGTATTATAACGTTTTAAATGATATATAGCTTTTTTGTGTTTTTTGGGCATACTTATCCTTCTTCTTCTTTTGAATTATGTATAATTATTATTAGCAGTATACCTATAAATAACTCCTAATAAATGCATAATTAATATAATAACACAGCATACCTAATTTTGAAATTCTGATATTATGACAGCTTTGTCTCGTACTCGTCCCATCTAAAATTGATTATATTTCCTAAACCAGCGTGGTACAAAACGTTTGATTTTTGGTGCAAAACAGTATAAAACTAGTACAGTACGATGGCATAAATAAAATTCAGATATGGAAATGCTAGCCCCCTACTTAAGATTGATCATATCTCTAAATCTAAGGTGGTACAAAATATCCAGAAACGTAGGGCTGGATGTCGCAACCCCTAACCCCCCTCACCCCACCCCATAATCGAATTTTAAATTTCTTTCTGGACAAAAGTTTTGTATCCATTTTGTATCGTTTTGAATCAAACATTAAACATTTTGTACGTCACCAATTTAAAAGATATAATCAATTTTAGATTCGGGACTCAGAGACATGCCGCCCTCCCCTTTCCTCTCACCCACTGTTATAATTCCAAAGTTTCGCCTATGCTATTGTATTTTACTAGTTTTGTACCGTTTTGTACCACAAACCAAACATTTTGTACCTCGTTAGTTTAAAAGATATAATCGATCTTAAGTAGAGTGTTCGCCCTCCCCCATATTGGAATTTCAAAATGATTCTAATGTCTGGTTTGTAGTACAAAACGGTACAAAACTAATACAATACGATGGTATAAGTAGAAATTCCGATATGGGGAGGGCTGAAACTTAAAATCGATTATACATCTCTGAAACTATCGAGGTACAAAATGTTTGGGTTGTGGTACAAAACGGTATAAAACTAGTACAAAACAATAGCATAGGCGAAACTTTCGAATTCCAACATTCCCCCTCCCACCCCCCGCTACCCCCCTCTCTCCATTTAAAATTCTAAAATCTTCTAAACTGGTGAGGTACAAAATGTTTAATGGTAACGGTACCAAATGGGTACAAAACTTTAGTCCAGAAAGAATTTTAAAATTCTGTTATGGGGGGTGGGAGTGAGGAAGAAGGGGGCTGGCGACATGCAGCCTAAAACGTAGCAATAAAAATGTAGTATGTTTGATTAGAATTGAAACAAAAAAGAATTAATAGTGTGACCACTTATTGATAAAAGAAATTTCGTTCTTGAAAGGATAGTTGCTTACGTATCCAAATTCGAATATTCCAATCAAACTACCTATATAGCTCATCATAACTTATTAAATGTTATCATGACCAGATCCATTCACACAACAGACTAAAATTCTCTAATTTTTCTTCCGTGCTATGCCGTAGTTTGACTTGTGTTCATTATAAAAATGCTGAAAAAAAATCTAAAAAAACTACTCTTTCCTATCTTGCAATCTTCTCATCTTTTTATTAAAATTGTTCCATAAAATAACTAGCCACTCTTATTCCTATATCTGACGCCTCTTCCAAAATATTTTGTCTCTTTATTTTCTACATGATTCTAAAGTGTCTCTTAATGGTGGGTTTTACTTTATTCGTTCTTTTTTACTGTACAAGATGTGTTAATCAAAGTTGTATTAGGTACCTACCTGTAATAACAAATTTTGATACATTATTGTTTCGAACGATACCAGTTTTTGTAAAATTTCGATTTAATAGGATTTGTCCGAGATCACATTAAATCAAAAAATTATCACAAAGAAGACACCAACGAGCCTTCGACTTTTTAATAAATTCCAAAGAAGCAAACGGTAATGGTATATGAAGATGTCCATATTAAGAATTTTATTCAAAAATAAAATCTCAGATTGGGATACTTTTTTGCATTTATGACTAACTAGTATTAATTTGTAATTAATACTAATGATCAAAGAATTCTGTAAGTTCTCAGTACAAGTAGCGAATACAAAATATACACGTAACAATTTCGATTATAGGATCAAATACAGATAATTTTTAAGATTAGATTATGCTTTACTTGTAATGAAACTCATTAGTTCCAAAACACGTTAGTTGAAAAACAAACCATTTAACTGTTTAAAATCTCATTGCAATGAAGGCTTTATCAATTTTTGTTATTGTATCCATTCTTGGTGAGTTCATGCTACCGGTGCAATTGGTAATCTAATACATTAAATTGAAAATATATAATTTAGGCACGACTTTTGTGAGTGTGGCTTTAGCAGACGAATGCCCAATGGTTTGTCCATTACTATACAGTCCAATTTGTGCTCAAGATGTTTCTGGAAGTAGGATAACGTATGGTAATAAGTGTGAATACGAAGCAGACAGTTGTAGGAATCCCTCTCGAGGTAAGATTAAACTATTTCTTCTCCCAATCCATTGTGAAAGATAAATTAATTATTATGTTTTTTTTTATTTCTGTTCAGGTTTACGTTTTATAAAGACAGGTGAGTGTTCAGAACTGTAACCAACAATAACCGCCAATGGAATTCTTAACTTATTTATATTACTTGTGCATAATTAACAATAAAAGCAATACATCTTATTTTCCTTTTGTTTTACTTATTTCTAATTATTTTTACTTCAACAAATTACAATTTAAATAACATATCATTTAGTTTAGAATTTTACCTGCTTATTGAATTGAATAAGCAAGATCTGTTCTGCACCTTTTATCATGAAATCCTTGAAGTATTCCTTTGAAAAAGTTAGTAATAGGAGAAGATTGTTTCTAATTGCATTAACTACAGATATTGTAGTGTGTCTGTGCTACCTTTCTCGCCTCACATCATGCTCCTAATTTGCGTGACACCTTTTATATACCATGTGATAGTTTAAAGATTTTAGACAAATACGTTTAATGGACTTTTGGAGAAATTGGTTCTATCGATCTGCAAATGGACTGTTCTCAGAGTGGAACTTTGCAAACACTAATTGATGGTGTTTATTAGAGAACAACTGTTTAATAAATAGAATTGTTTAGTTTTAAAGCTTTGCAAGCAATTTCTCATGTTGCACACCCTCGAATACCTTCTACAAATCCCAACAAAAAGTCCTCTTCAAACTTTAAGAAAGAGAAGATTAAAAAGGAAATTTGTCATCTCACAGTTTCTTCCACATCCAATGATACTAATCCAAAAAAATATATATATAAAGCGTTAAATAGTTTCGTTAGTTTTATAAATTTTTCTCATCGGCTGGAATGGCTTTTACTATGGTGGTAGAAGTCTTATGGATGACCAGGATGGTATCGACACGATTTCCTTTAATCGCCAATTTCAGTTTGGAAAACAGCCAGAAGTCGCGCGGAACCAAATCAGATGAATTGTGTTGATTTTGCTCGTTTGAATGTGTAATTTCTCCTCTTTTGCTTCTTCTGGTGACCTCCATTTCGCACTCTGACGTTTTGTGCTTGCCGGATTCCTTTGGGACATTTTTAACATGTCTTTGTAATGCTGAACATTTTAATATTTTTGGTCGTCTATCATTGTGGAGGCACTAAGCGTGCACAGACCTACTGACCAAAGATTCCAGTTTGGTCAAAATTGGATAGATTGTGGTTTTCTGTATCCCAGCTTCCTCTTTGATGAGTCTCAAAGACATCAACTAATTGTAATTCTACAGAAATGAATACACATATTGGGTATACTTTTGTGATGTGATCTCTTCCTCTTAAATAAAGGAGAAAGATATTCTAAAACATTGTTGTTGCTCAATTTTTATGGCCTCTCTTTGGAAGACATGGAGTTCAATTCGACAATATGGACGTTTGTAGATAATATCCAAACAATAACATATGTTAGTTGTTATATAAGCTGCAAAAGCAAATTTTGATTAATTTCCGATACATTTATTAATAAGTGGTTTATAAAAAAAAATCCTATTGGAATCCTTATTATATACCAAAGGTTTTTGCATTAAACGAATTTCGATAACATGATCCTGTACAGATAATTTTTAAATTAGATTATTCCTTGTTTGTACTGAATATCCTCAATTTCGAAAGTAAGAATTAATAAAAAAATTGTTTAAAATCTGCTTATAATGAAGATATTAACAATTTTCCTTATTGTATTCATTCTTGGTGAGTACCTATGCACCACTGGTGTAATTTCTAATCTATTACATTAAATTTAAAACGCATACAATGTAGGTATTGCGTTTGTGAGTGTGGCTTTAGCAGCAAAATGCCCAACGACTTGTCCAATATTATACAGTCCAATTTGTGCTGAAGATGTTACTGGGACTAGGATAACGTATGATACCAAGTGTCAATACGAAGCTGAGAGTTGCAGGAATCCATCTCAAGGTAAGATTAAACTACATCCTCCTCTAATCTATTGTGCGAGATAAATTAACACATTTTTTTTTAAATTTCTATACAGGTTTACGTTTTATAAAGACAGGTGAGTGTTCAGAATTGTAACCAACAATAAATTACTTTGGAATTCTTAACGTGTTTATATTATTTCTGTATAAGTAACAATAAAATATTATTACCTCAAAAAATTACATTTTTGATTACTTTTTAAATAACATATCGTTTCCCGAATTAATCGATTTACGAGCCATCTATTGAGTAGTGGCTGTATTGCTTAGGAATATGTTCATTGCAAGATGTAACAGAAATCTGTTTTGTATCTTTATTCTGCAATTCCTACATATTATATATAGATAATAAATATGTAAATGGTTAGAAAATGAAAAAGGGCAAATACTTCATGCTTTATTTTAACTGACAATAAAAATAAGAACGGTATAAAATAATATTTTCCAGTAGGTACTGGTAATGAGCTCTAAAGTTGACCGTTTTCGAGTATTTATATTGTTAACGTTTGCTTTTCTTCTTTGTTCTGTTTTAGTAAAATAAAACTTTTATTTCAAAAAATTTACCATATTTTTCAACAGTTGATTTTTCTCGAAAACGGTGAACTTTAGAGCTCATGACCAACAGCATCTTTTTTGTGTAGAAAATATTGGCGGTTCAAATGGGTGTCTCAAAACCGTACTTTTTCCAGTGGCGTGGAAGTTGGGAAGAAAAACAACCACTACCGCATCAAAATGTTCACCAATTATTACTTTAAAATTTTTTTTCTCGCACACAACTTAGCTTATTATAAGTAGAAAATGGTTACAAAAGCTGTTTTCTTTACGATAAACGGTTCCGGAGATATTTCCAAAAAACGAATTTTTTTATTAAATTTCAACACCCTGTATCTCGAAAATGGTGCATTTTGGAGGGTAAGTTGATAGAAAATTTTTGGACAAGGTATCAGATCCTGAAGTCCTGCGCATATATTATGAAACACCCTATATATTCAAGCAAAATTTAGGAAATGAATCATTTCTTGCTCAAGCTACTGTTGTTGATAACGACTTCGATCTTCCTTCATGAAACATATTGAACATTATAAAAAAATTCCAAAATGTTTATAAATATAAATGAACAAATTGAAAATGTTTAAAATATACAATTATTTTTAATGAAGGAATTATTATGATATTAAGGATGCGTTACCTAGAATTAAAATGATATTCTTCATTTTCCCAAGTTTCTTTCTAGAAAGAATTCGGATCTTTCAAGTATCTGCAATGTTTAGAGTAATGTTCAAATCTACCAGACGAAATTTAAACGTAGTACTTAAGCTATTACAACAATTACCAACCAACGATAAACGCAAACGTTTGAGCTAGTTTGGTATACTTTTTATTATTTTTCACAGATCGTTCTGCTAATCTTAAGTCATTAATGAAAAACAATAGGAAAAAATTTATTACTAGAACAATACAATTTGTCAACGCATATTAAATTTGTAATTCACGCATTGTGACTAAATATTAAATTAATGATATCAATTCCATTCCCCGTAAATAATAAACTTAAATCCACAACCTGAGATCCAATAACCACCTCCACAGTATGGTTTTAAATCCGCGGGTATAATACCACACACTGAAGAACAACCGGCAATCAACGAGTATAAAAAGTAGGTATTTGCGTCAAAAGGGAAGAAAATCAAATTGATCACATGCTAATCTCAAGAAAGTTGGAGAAAATAATACCTACATGATGTATACAAACATATAGAGGAGCCAATGTTGATTGAGATCATTTCTTAATACTCGCAAAACTGAAAATGAAGATAATTAGAAATATCAAAATGCAGAGAAGTAAAAAATGGAAGGTAGAGTAACTAAGAGACCCAGAAATAAGACAAAAGTACAAACAGAAAATGGGAGAGATATTACAAGACAGAACAAGTAACATAGAAAAAGACTGGAATAATATTAAAGAAGCAATAAAAAGCACACATCGAATAAGGTATTGGATCAACAGGAGGTAAGAAGACAGAAAGAATCAGAAGATCGATGAAAAGAACCAAGCTAGAGGAAAATGGATTTACAGGCGAGCACCACAACATTTAGAAGAATACAAACAGAGAAGAAAGAAAGCAACGAAGTGCTGCAAGAAGAAGAAGAAGAGAACTGGGAAAAATACTTTAAAGAACTATATCAAGAACAACAAGAACCCGACGATGAAAGAGAGATAATAGATGATAGAGAGAACGAGGAAGTGGAACCAACGTTTGAAGAATTCATGGAAATTGTAAAAACACAATAAAAATAAAGCACCTGGTCCGGATGAAATAACTAATGAGGTAATCACGAATGAGGGAAATGAGTTGCTGACTAGAATTTACGAATAATTGTTCTGATTTGGAAGCAAGAAAATATGCCAAAGGAATGGAGAAATGGATTATTAGTATCTACCAATATTTAAAAAAGGAGACCCGATGCAATGTGAAAATCATAGAGGAATAATGCTCCTAAACACAGCGTACAAAATATTAACATCTATTATAAGGCAGAGATTGATAAAATGTACCGAGAAGAATTTGGGAGAATATCAACAAGGATTCAGAAAAGGAAACTCTAGTATTGACACACAACATAATATTGAACTACATATACTCTTCATAGGTTTTAAATAGGCTTTCGATAGTTTAAATAGACAAAAAATATTACACAATATGAAAGTAATAGGTATACCTGCAAAACTCATACGACTAACCAGACTGACAATGGAAGGATCTTGTGCAAGAGTTCTAACCAATGAAGGAGTAACAAAAGAAGTAGAAATCAAAACTGGAGTAAGACAAGGAGATGCTCTGTCAACCACACTTTTTAATATTGTATTGGATGGAGTAATTAGCGCATCAGGTATTAAGAGGTCTGCTATAATAAACAAATCACAGCAAACCGAAATATATGACAAGCTCCCGGACTCAAAAATCTATAAACCAAATTAGCTTAGGACCCTATAGATTCGATCAAGTGGAACACTTTAAATATTTAGGAGTGATGGTGAACGGCAGTAACGACAGAAGTATGGAAATTAATGAACGGATACAGGCAGGAAGTAGAGCTTACTGGAGTTATCAAAGATTTCTAATAGACAAAAGTATAAGCAAAACAACGAAACTACAGATTTATAAAACGGCAATCAGTTATGACCTATGCTTCTAAAACAATGTGCCTTTCACAAAGAGACGAAGACAAATTAAGAGTTTTTGAAAGAAAAGTGCTTAGAAAGATCCTAGGGCCGAAAAGAAACGAATCCTATGGAATTATGAAACAGATCAAATTATGGAAGGAGAAGACATAATAAAATATGTTAAAGCGCAGAGATTGAGGTGGTTTGGACACATTGAGAGAAGAGATGGAGCGGCGTTGATTAGGAAGATAAAAGACTGGAAGCCAATTGAAGATAGACCAAAGGGACGATCAAAGGCAAGGTGGGAAGAGCAAATAAGAAGAGACATAAAGGAACTAAAAATAGAAAACTTTAACGTGAGTGTTAAAAACAGAAAGGAGTGGAACAGAATTGTGGACCCGATAAAAAAGATCAATTGGTGAGGAAAGAATTAGGTATCAAGCGGAGTAATTCACTGCAAATCAACGAATTATTTTCTTATATAACTGAAGTTTGCTTGGAAATTCTTCGAAATTACAAAAAAAATGTTCCATATTCAAACATAAGCTATGGTTAGTACTTGCAGATCCGACGATCTCCCGATATTGGTCTGGAATAAAAATGTTCTCGTGTTTTCTCGGTAGTTTTTCAATACGACCAAAATCTCTATCGGAATCAAGGTAGCTGTGGGGCCAACTTTGGGAAATTTATGCTCTGTAACTCGAAAATACTTTTTTAGTATTAAGTACTGGTAAAGACACAGGATGGCTTCCACATGAATGAGACGAAATTATTAAGTGATCGATATCAGGATGCTCTCTTTTGAGTAACTTGCAGAACCGTAATAGACAACTTCCTATTTCATTGCTGCCTCTATTGGCAATGTCTTCTCTCCAATTAAAAAAATACGACTTGCGACCACAATGAGTAATGCAGTGAATACCGAAGTTGTAAAACCACATTTGTCCCAAGTAGAAAGCCTTGGATGTCTACTTTTTTCTTCTTGAATTAAAAGCATATTCCCAGTTTTGTTTGTGTTCAACTGAATTTTTTCCACCATCACATATGCTACAAGTATCGCTTTTTGGGCTCCCAACAGACAAATTAAACTTTGTTCCAAAAATATGCCTATAAAATGAAAGTTTGACCATGTACATATCATCCAGATTATTCTCCTTGCAATTTTCTAAATAAAACTGCTGAAGTAGATTGACATTAAACAGCGGAGACAGATATTTTTGGTTAAGGTAAGTGACATGACACCTTTATCCACTTATGTCTTCAAATAGTAACTACAAGTTAGACTAATTAATTGCACTTTATTTGTTTTAAAAAAATTCAAACATAGCAAAGAAACGAACCTACATACATAATTGCACTTCACCGAAACCCCGCGATTATCTCTTTTTTTTAGATTGTATTTAGAAATGTTTCTCCTTCTAACCGAAAATTTGAAAAAACCGAAATGATGCAAGATTCGATGCCAATCTCGGAGAGTTGCAGAGTTTGAGTTTTTCTCATTTTTCGAGGTGAAGCAGCCACTTTTGTCAATACAACCTATATATATTCTGAAAGCTGAGAAAATTTGCTATTGAACAAAGAAACAGTCGTGGGGTTTTGTGCCGTTTACCTACAAAAACCGGGGACAAAGTGCTCCTATGGGAATTGGAGCTTTCGTTCTCGGTGCTATTTTTAGGTTTTTTTTTGCCAAAACGAAGCCCTTTACCCCAAATCTGACACTGATATCGTATTCAGCATGATCAATTACATATATATTCAAAATTTCGGGGAAATCGAAGAGGTCGACATTTTCTTCAAAGTCGCAAGGGAAAAATGTGGGAGGGTTTGATTTCGTTCAAATTTTGGATATATATGTGATTGATCATGCTAATTACGAAAAAGGTGGCCGATTCGGCCCGAAGGGGTTTGTTAAAAATAGCACCTATCTCGAAAGCTCCAATTCTCCAATTTTCTCAGCTTTCAGAATATTTATAGGTTATATTTACAAAACTGGCTACTTCACCTCGAAAAATGAGAAAAACGGAAAGGTTGCATTTTTGACGCTCCAATTTCGTATGCAAGCATTTCACCACCCCTTTCTATAGGAGGGTTAGCTTCATTTCGATGATAAATTGTATATATTTGCATCAAATCATTAAGATTTTGGCGGGAATATCATGGTTGGCAATAAAAAAAAACCAGCATTACTTCATGCTTTATTTCTCTACTAATAAAGATGAAAAATTGTGTAAAGAAGTTCGTTCTAATGACGAATACAGCGACCTCTATGCAGCCATTTAACACCTGAAAAATACAAATATTGATATCCCTACCATAAATTGCACTCAAATAAAAACGGACATAATATCATTAGAAAAGCATTTCGTCACATTTACAGCAAAAACTCAAATAAATTTGAATTGAATCAAATTGCGAAACTGAACGAACAACAACTAATTTATTGTTCAATTGACGACAACTTGTCACAGATATCTGCGTTTTTTACATACTTACCTAGACCGGGGTGTATACAAATGTAGTATTTCATTAGGCATGGATTTAAATGGGTTTCTTGTCGTCTATGTAAGTCAATTGTACACTGAGGGTCATATTCACGCGGACAATTATTGTCGCACTTGCTACCGTCTAACATGCAAACAGAATAGCCGACAGCGAGGAGAACTTCAATAAAGAGAAAATGGAATAAATTTAATTACTTTTTAAATTAATTCGTTTTCTTTACAAAATTGACTGCATTCAATGTTCTAATTTATTAATCGATTATTCTGTATAATTGTTAGAAAGGAATTGTTAAGTTAAAACAAGTTAAAACTATTGATAATTGTTTTACAAATTGACCATGCTTCGCTAACATGAAGGACTAGAAAAAAAATTGCATCATTTCGCGTAATTAATATACAGTACAAGTTCTGCATCTATGGTCGGTGCTCAGCTTAACCACGAACAAACTTAGCTGGAGAACTTGAAAATCATAGCAATTAGAACAATCCCCTCCTGAACTTTTTTGCAGAAAATTTTATGCTCTATAAAAAAGGTCTTACAAATTTTCTTGATATCTTACACGGTTAAAGCTAAATTCGCAAAGAATATGAAAAACATCGCAAAAGTAACCCTAATTTTCCCTTTCTTCGCAGACGAAGGCTTAACGACAGAAGATATCAAAAAACTTTTAAGATTTTTTTGTAGAGCATGAAATTTTCTACAAAAAAGTTCAGGAGAGGATTGTTCTAATTGCTACTTGTACACATACGTCCTGATGAACCGTGATAAAATTTGTATTATAGAAAAATTCGAGAATGTGAATTATTCCTTACTCAAGCTGCTATTATTGATAATGACTTCTCTGTCTCTCATGGCGCAAATTTGTTATGAATACGAAAATGGTTAGAAATATAAGTGAACTTGTAACAATTACTTTCTGAAGGAATTAATATGATATTAACGATGCGTCACCTAGAAATAAGATGGTACAATTCTTCATCGTCCCAAGTTTCTTTCCAAAAGGAATTCGGATCTCTCGAATATCTACAACATTTACAATAATGTTTGTATCTATAAAGAAAAAACGTCATCATAAGACTTACCTATTAAAAGAACTACTTCGCAATGATAAATGTAAACGTAGAAACTAGTTTTGTACGTTTCTATTATGTTTAAGGGATCGTTAAATCTTACATAATTAATAGAAAACAATCGGAAAAAAATTATTACTAATCCTAACAATATAATTGGAAACAACTGTACCTTTAATAACATTCAATTTTTTTGAGAGCCAATCATATTCATAGTATTGTTGCAAACTCACATATTGAATAACAATCAGCAATTATGTTACCTATAATTTCAATCGAAATACCAGAAATATTTATTGATATTTAAATTAGCAAAGGTTTCTTTTTACAATCATAATATTTTTGTTGAATGCAAACATTGTTCCATAAGTAATAAAAGTACTGCTATTTTTAATATATCAAATACAGTTTATTTGTATTTATAAAGTAAAATTCTTTGCTCAAACTTGTCAATAAGATTATGGAAGATCTTTTATTACGTTTGAGGCATGAGATGAATTCAAATAAAGGGCGGATCCCTATTCAAATATGCTTTATTTTATCCTCATACTGCGCTGCATTTCTACATATGTACACTCGACACGACTAAGTCTTCAAACGGCCACAGTGTTCTGTCTTTGTCAGTCCATCTCCTCCACATTTAACGCCATGAAACGCCATTTTGTAATTTTTCATCATCCAGCTGATTTATAAACTGATCGAGTATTTCATTGCGATATCGTGCAGCAGTTAGTGTGCCTTCGAAAAAAAAATGAGACCTGCCAATTTTCTTCGATATATTCCAATCCAAATACCTCCTCTGGTTTTTCGACAAACATATGAGGATTTATCGACGACCACAACCTCATATTCTGTGAAACAGAAACTGAAAAACATATTAAGGATATCCTTATTGTTTAGATTATTTTGAAACCATTTACAAAATTCCACCCCTCTTGGATAATCCACTGAAGGAAGCTCATAAAATCATTGAAGCTTGTGTGCATAAGACAGCTTTGTCTGTTGGGCCGTTGCTGAAATGGATGTTCATGGATTTGCATCTACCAACAAACTTTTTACTAAAAACCGACGTGTTTCGACAGCAAAGCTGTCATTATCAAGACGATAGGCCGATTTTCGTAAACATTTTTTTGACGTTTTGTGGGTTGATGTGCTTAGTATTCTACTTCTGCACCAAGAGATCCAACCTCTTAATAATATGGTGAATGGCTTCAATGCTGCGTTGGTTGTCTGCCTCTTCTTGAAAGGTCCTCTTCTTCCAGTTCCACTTCCTTCATGAATGTCTTTCTGGTGGTTCTCGGGTTCCTGGGTTGTTGTGGCTTCTCGGAGTCTTCTGGATGGATCTCCCACACTGTTGTTATCTGAAACTAACGAAACAGAGGTATTATTTTATGAATAAATCATCACCGCGTCACATTTTTCGGAGAATCTCCGTTGTGGTGCGGTGCTTGGTGGGCCCCACTGATTTTTGCGCGATAGCGCTACTCATCGCTGGGTTGCTGCGCGCGAGTGCCTTGTCGAAGAATCCTCGGTTGAGTTTCTTCAAGAACTCGTTCAGGTCCTGGACGTCTGCCGCTGTAAGTTGTCGGAGGACTGCCAGCGAGGTGCGTCTAGGAAGTCGGAATACAAGTCGCAGAACGCGATTTTGCACTCGGACTAGTGGAAAGATGTAAGATGGAGCCGCCGTGGCCCAAGCTGGGCTAGCGTAGGTTAGGATCGGGCGGATGTGGGTCTTGTACAGCATCGCGCTCGTTTTGGGATTGAGTTTGTGGTTACCTAGGATAGGATATAGCTGGTGCAGTCGACCGATGGCCCTGTTCCTAGCTCTACCTAGATGCTCGGCGAAAGTTAGCTTCCGGTCGAGGATCATTCCCAGGTATTCGATCTTCTCGCTCCAGTCGATCTCCGTCCGAAGAACGGTGATCTTTCGGGGCGAGGGTTGTCGTCTCCGGCTGAACGCAATAGCTTGCGTTTTCCTCGGATTGATGGTCAAACCGAATTCGCTAAAGAATCCCTCGATTCGATCCAGCTGCGCTTGGGCGAGCTGAGCTGCGATCTCGGGACTCTTCGAGGTAGCCACTATAGCGGTGTCATCCGCATAGATGGCGTTAAACACTCGTCGGTCGGTCGGTTTGGGAATGTCCACAACGTAGATGCTGAACAGCGCCGGGCCCAGTGCCGAGAATGGCTTCAATATTTTCAATTGTACGGTTATATGGCCGCCTCCTACCTTAGATATTGTCAAAACATTGTAAAAACTATTGAAGTCAAAAACTACTTTAAGATATTATTCACACCTCTACGGCAGTAGCATTCGATGCATTTTGCTTTCTACTCTGTATTGAACACCATTTTTTTAATTTAATATAATTTAATAAACGTTCAGAAATATTTGACCGAAACGTTCCAAACCTTCCATTCACACAGCCTACTCTAATTACACTGGTCAACAAGGTTTTTTTCTTACACTCTGATATGTGATACAAATATTACACCGTTAATAGAAAATCGTATAACCTTTATTTTAAATTTAAAATTACAAATCAAGACAAGTTGTGGACCCCTCACAATGTCTGTCCACGATGTGCTGTTACTTTGAGGAGCTGGATAAAAAGTAAGAGCATAGCTATGCCATTTGATGTGCCTATGATTTGGTGAGAACAAAAGAATCATTCGACAGACTGCTACTTTTGCTGTACAAAGACCTTCGGGTTTTCCAGTAGAAATAAGGATGAAATTACCTATCCTAATTTACCTCATGCCACTCGTCCAGTTCCTCAATCGGAAGCTTTGCCAGTACCAAGTCCTATGGATGTTTCGATCCAAGAACATGTTGACACCGAGATAGAAGAATACATTTCAGAGTTGTCGGACACAGATGAAGAATATTTGCAATCTCAAGAGGACACGCATCATTTAATAAATCAATTGGAATTAAATTCTAGTTCGAGATCTCAATTTATCAAAAACTCAGAAAGAAATATTATGATCAAGACTGCAAGGATGGAACTTGATAGCTCCGGATATGCGTATTTCTGTATATTGAAATCGCTAGAAAGAACTGTCACAACATTTTTCAACTGAAGAAGGTCTTTCATTTTGCAAAAATATTGACGGTTTAATGCGAGAACTAGGTTACAAACACCAACCGAAAGAATGGCATCTTTTTATAGATGCTTCTAAATTGAGTTTGAAAGCTATTTTTCTACATATAGGAAACATTTACCCCTCCACTCTCGTTGGCCATGCCGTGTACATGAAGAAAGCATATGATAATATGACACGTCTCCTTGATAAAATCAATTACAAAACCTATAAATGGTACATCAATGCTGATCTCAAAGTAGTTGCAATTCCACTTGGTCTACAACTTGGATCCACAAAGTATTGCTGTTTCGTTTGTGAATGGGATAGTCGAACGAGAAATGTTCACTATACTGTTAAGCAATGGCCAACCAAAATGCAATATACTCCTGGAGAAAAGATCATAGTCCATAATTCGTTGGTGGCCATTACACATAAAATTAGGTCTGATGAAGGATTTCATCAAAGCATTGGACAAAGAGAGACCAGGATTTCGATACCTTAAACAAAAATTTCCTAATATATCTGAGGCAAAACTTAAAGAGGGGATTTTTATAGGATCCCAGATTAATCTGTTACAACAGGATCGAGAATTTGACGTACTCTTGAGCGATTTAGAACGGACTGCTTGGGATGCATTTAAAAGTGTGACAAAGAATTTCTTAGGAAATAAAAAATCTGAAGATTACGAGGAAATTGTTAGTGAACTTCTTAGAAGTTACCACGCATTAGGCTGTAATATGAGTCTTAAAATACATTTGTTGCATTTGCACCTGAACGTCTTTTACCCGAATTTTGGCGATGTTAGTGGCGAGCATGGAAAAAGATTTCATCAGGATATTTCCACTATTGAAAAGCGCTATCAGGGCAAGTGGAATAGCGAACTGCTTGCTGACTACTGTTGGACTTTAATTTCTGAATGTTTTTCACGAATATTAAATTAATAGTTCACGCATTGTGATTATATATTAAGTTTATTATATGTACAGGGTGTCCCATTTTGGGCACTTTGCCAGGGTATCTCAGTTATTAATAACGCTAGAGGGTTGCGGTTTTCGTGATACTCTCCTACTTTTTTGTGAAACAAAAGATGCCGCAAACAGAATTTTGCTATCCCCCTTAGTTTTTGAGATATAGGGTGAAATTGAAAATTTTCAATTCACAAACATCTCTCGTATATCAGTTGCTATGGAAGTTAGTGAAAAAGTAAAAATGGAATATCAACCAGTTTTTTACGAAAAATCCAGCGGCGTAGTGAGTCTTTTTCTAAGTGTAATAATTTTCAAGTTATGGACCATACTTATGATTATTTAAATGGAACACCCTGTATATTATTTTTTATTTCGATTAAGCATAATTTGGGGATGTCAAAAATATATAGTTGTGTATATTTATTTACACAAACAAGTTAGGAATTTGATATTTTAAAAATTTAACACATGTGCGTTTGTGAACAGTAGGCCATTGCCGCGTTACTAAGCAAACAAGCGAATGTTCAAACTTTGACAGATTTCTTGTTGCGAATTACTCTTGTTACGTAGGTATTTTTATCGTAGTACTTTTTGTTTGTTTATCCGCAATGGCCATTTATGAAAACTATGAAAAATACGATATGCTTAAATGTTTTATACAATGCGACGAAATTCCCCAAGAAGCTTCGGAGTTATACTCCATTAGGTAAAGTATTTAAAGTGCTAGCATTAGCGAAATTTCTGATTCTCATATTTAAGGATTGTGTTTGTTTACATTAGATATCCTGAGAGAAGGCAGCCTTTTCTAGACATTTTCGCTTGTTTAAAAAAAATCTAGTTCAACCTGGTTGTTTTATACAGCCGCGCCCCAAAACATATATCAAACAAGGCAAGGAAAATAAAGCAATAGATGTGTTATCTTACGCAGAAGCCACGAATTCGACTTCTTGTAGAAAAATTGAAGAAGAGGTTGGTGTAACAAAATCTGACGCGCAAAAAATTTTAAGAAAATTTAAATATCATCCATATAAATTTAAAGTAGTTCAACATTTGCACCCCGGAGATGCCGAGCGTCGAGTAATGTTCTGTCAATGGTATCTGCAACAAATCCGAACCAATGAATCTTTTGGAAGGTTCGTCATCTGGTCTGACGAATGTTATTTCTCAAGTGCTGGAACTTTTAATCGTCACAATACGAGGCACTGGTCAATAGAAAATCATCACTTGATATTTGAAAGGGCATAACAAGGACGCTTCGGTGTTGGTGTATCATGTTTTATTTTGGGTAGACGCATAGTGTATAGAATGTATGAAGGGGGGCTCACAGCACGTAGGTATCTAGAGATTCTTGAGGAAGTTATACCCGAATTGCTGGAAAATGTTCCATTGGCCCATTATAATTCAATTTACCTCCAACAAGATGGAACCCCCAGCCACAATGGTGGCCATTTCCTGAAAATAACTTACCTGAAAGATGGATAGGTACGAACAGACCTGTGAGATGGCCTCCACGATCTCCCGATCTTTCCATATTAGATTTCTTTTTGTGGGGTTTCATCAAAAATGAAGTATATAAGGTAGTGCTGCGGAAATTGCCAAATATTACAAATCGATTAACCGATTTCTCCTCAAACCGGTTTCATTAAAATCGATTAATTGTGTTGAGTCGAAACCGGTTTTAAAATCGGTATAAAAAATCGATTTAAAAAATCGGTTCAAAACCGGTTTAAAATCGATTTTGAAATTGGCTTTAAAATGTGTTTTTCAAATGGGTACACTCAAGTTTTTCGATTAAAATTTCTGTTTTAATGATGACAAATCGTCAAACATAAATCCAGTTTAGCAATAACATTGATTCCGCAATATAAATATTTTTTTTCGAGCGGAAAGGAGTCGCAGCTACCTTCTCTTTTTTATAGTATATACATTAGGATACTGGTTGTTACTTGTTTTATTAAATTTCATTAATTCATATTACCGCTATTTATTTTTTCATCCACGTTAACCACAACGTGCTTTATGAGTTATAGATAAATAACAGGAGTTGCTGTTTAGTATCTCAACGAATATATTTTGCATAACAAGCACAAATGAATGAATGTATTATATTTTCGGTATTTTTTTACAAAACGCACTACATTCTCTATCTAGTCATCATCGTGAATGTATTATAAATATTAATAAAACAATTGCAACGCCATACAGAGAGGATTCAAAAAAATAATCATCGATTTGAAACCGATTTTAAAATCGATTTCAAAACCGATTTCAAAACCGATATCAAAACCGATTTTTCGATTACGATTTCCGTTAGATGGCGATTAATCGCTTAAGACAAAACCGGTTTGGTATAGAACCGATTACGATTCGCAGCACTAATATAAGGTACGCCATAATTCCGTAGCGGAACTTCGTGAGGCAATTGCTTTGGCCTATCAAGCTCTACAGAGAAAGCCCATCACTATTTTAAATGCAATTAAAAGAATGCCCAAAATATGTTAGAACTGCATTCGTCAAAATGGAGGTCATTTCCAGCACCTAACTTAAACCCTTGGCTTTGTAGTTTACGAATTGTTTATACTTGTTACTGTTAGCTATTACAGTTACAAATACAGCAATATAAAATTATCAAATTCTTAACTTATTTGTGTAAATAAATATACACAACTACATATTTTTGACGTCCCCAAATTATACTTAATCGAAATAAAAAATAATATACAGGGTGTTCCATTTAAATAATCATAAGTATGGTCCATAACTTGAAAATTATTACACTTAGAAAAAGACTAACTACGCCACTGGATTCTTCGTAAAAAACTGGTTGATATTCCATTTTCACTTTTTCACTAACTTCCATGGCAACTGAGATACGAGAGATGTTTGTGTATTGAAAATTTTCAATTTCTCCCTATATCTCAAAAACTAAGGGGGATAGCAAAATTCTGTTTGCGGCATCTTTCATTTCACAAAAAAGTAGGACAGTATCACGAAAACCGCAACCCTCTATCGTTATTAATAACTGAGATACCCTGGCAAAGTGCACAAAATGGGACACCCTGTACAAGTTTCATATCTGTAAATAATAATAAAAGTTTTTCTTTTTACAAAACTTATATTTTTATTGAATATAAACATGGTTCCATAAGCAAAATATTTGTAAATTGGTTCGAGGTTGGAAATTAAGAAGACGTAGGATTACTTCATGCTTTATTTCTCTGACAATAAAGATAAGAATTGTGTAGAAGAGCACATTCTACTCATTTAACATGTTCCACTGTGCAGAAATTTTGTACCTGAAATATACAAATATTATAGTTACACATGGCTAACTTATTGTTCGATTACGAAAAGCTATCACTGTATATATTTACATTTCTTACGTACTTACCTAGTTGAGGATAACGACATATGAAGTTTCGCATCACGCATGGGTTTGCGTGGGTTTTCTTTTCTTTGTTTTTGTCTATTGTACACTGCGGGTTGAATTCCAGCGAGCACATTTTACCACATTTGTCATTGCAGTATATGCCAACAAAGCAGACGGCAGTAAGAAGAACTTTAATAAAAAAGGAAATGTAATAAAGCGTTACGCGTTTTAATTAATTAATATTGTGAAAGAAATACTGGTAAAATGCAACGTTCAGTTTCTATAGTATAAACTGAGATAATCTGGAAAAAAATTGGAGCATCGAAAGTTATGTTTTGGCAAAATTCAGGAATAGAATTATTAATTGCGAAAGCTGCTGTTGTTGATAATGATTTCTATTTTCTTCGTGGCACAAATTTGTTTATACGAGGGACAAGCTACAATTATTGAGAATAGAAAGATTGATACAAGTTTTTAGAATTTTTATTTTAAATATGTTCAAAGTAATTGTCATTTATAATAATATACTCCTTCCATAGTTTAAAAGCGTTCAACCAGCTGTCTTTAGGGATACTATCAAAGAAACACTTCAAAGAACACGGCGATGTTAGTCTCTTCTTCTGACTGGAACCTTTTCCGTTTCAAATATTTTTCGAACTCAAAAAGTAGCCAGAAGTCACACATCGCCAAATTCGGTGAGTAATGAGGATGTTCTATAATTTTGATTTTGTTTTTCGCTAAATACTGAACAGTTGTCCCTGCTGTATGGGACGAGGCGTTATCATGATGCAACATGATTCCCTTTCCTGGCACTTTACTGAACAAAGTAGGCAAACAATTTTCAACATACCATGCAGCGATAAGTGTCTTCTTATCTTCTTGGTGAGTGGGAACATCAAAAAACGGATATACGTTTCATCGCTAATTACAAAAATGTGCTGGTCTTCAGCGTTTAACATATCTAAAGCTCGTTGGCAAGTATAACACATTCTGCTTTTTGTAAATCTGTCAGATCTGTCAGGGTACAAATCGAGTTACAACCTTTTTCAAATATAAATGTTCGTGCAATATTGATCTCACTTGCGAGGATCCAATCTTCAGATTGGACTCTATCATTGCATAGGTAATGTGGTTGTCATTTTCCACCATTTTCTTCAGCGCAGCAATGTTTTCGGAGTTAACAGCAGATGGCAAACTCCTCTTCTGTGTACCACTGACTTGCAACCGTTCTTGGAATCATAGTAAATCATTATCCGAAAGTTATCACGTGATAATTCAATTTTTTCGGTAACAGAAGACAAATAAAATAATGCACTATCTAATAAAAAACAATTTGTTTTGCGGTGGTAATTAGATCTTTCAATTCTCAATAATTGTAGCTTATGCCTCGTATAAATATGAAACTGTTTAGAAATATAAGTGAACTTGTAATCATTATTTTCTAAAGGAATTAATACGATATTAAGAATGCGTTACCTAGAATTAAGATGATATTCTTCATTGTCCCAAATTTCTTTCGAGAAAGGATTCGGATTTTTTAAGTAGCTGCAACGTTTACAACAACATTTGAATCGGCCAGAAAAAAGAAAAACATAAACGTAGAACTTACCTATTAAAACAACTTGGGCGTAACAATAAATGCAAACGTATGCATTAGTTTAGTAAATTTATATTATATCTGGTGTATAGTTAAGTCTTTGATAATTAATGAAAAACAACAACTAACATTTTTTTAGTTCTGGATTACAATACAATTGCAAATTTATAAATCTCGCATACTAACTTTACATTAAATTAATTATATCAGTTCCACACAAACTGTTACAAACTTGCAAAGTGTTGAAATAGTTAAAGATCTCGACAGTAACAGTATTTTGATAGTCGCTGCTCTTTTTCTTATCACATTCTGAACTGGATTTTATTCGATGCTCCTGGAAATACTTTAATAATGCTCGTGTACTTCATTTATTTCGGATATGTTATATGTTTTTGTAGTTTCATCATTATCAAAAACTCAGCTATGGCAATTAAGTGGCGTCAAAATTTAATGCATTGTATTCCTTTACCTATAAAATATTTTTGCATTTTCCAACGATAATAAAATGTTTTAACGTTTACAGAACGTTTATGGAACGTTAAATTATAACGTTTTATTTTTGTGACATTAAGACGTTTCCTAAACGTTATATAAACGTTTTTTCTAACGCTTAGGAAACCTTTTTAAAACGTTTTACAAACATTACATGCTACCTGAGGCTTTGTAATATGAAATAGAGAGGTTTATTTATTTATTTATTCATCTTTTTTTAAGTAATTTGGAATATGCGTCACAAGTATGGTCGCCACACTATGTTTATCTTCAGCTTGTGGTGGAGAAGATTCAGCGAAGTTTTTTTTAAATTGCTATCCTTTCGGAGTAATGGCTTTTACCTTCCACAAGGCGTTGATTATGCGGCTCTGCTAACCGAGCATGACATGGATGCCCTAAGTTATCGTCGGAGAAAACACTATCTACACTATCTCCATTGTCCGCATGTCCGTTTGTTACATTTTTAAAGTCCAAATTAATTAATTATAATATGATATACGAGGTCTGACAATGAAGTATGCGGAAAATTGGTTTCAAGAGCTTGTATTTCTGGCACACTCTTTTCCATTCGTGATTTCCACGACTAGAAACAATTCTTGGAAAGCTTGTCCATAAAGAGAGACCCTTGTTTCATGACAATTTCAGTAGCAAAAGGAGTCCCCTTGAGCACTTCGTTTTAGGAAAAAGGAAAAAATCATATGAGGCTAAATCTGGGCTGTAGGGTGAGTGTTCCAGCACGAGAGTCACTGTGGGTGCTAAAAATTCGCGAGTAAAGATGGTTGAATGCGCTAGCGCATTGTCGTGATGCAGCAACCAATTCTTGTTGGCCCACAATGTCTTCAGGACCTCAACATAGTAGGCAGCAGTTGCAGTTTGCCCCTTGGGCACTCAATGTTTCAAAATGATCATGGCCTTCACATGCGATGTGGACATGCGCACTTTGTTGGTTCTTGGCTCTCCAAGTTTCTTCCAGTTGAAACTTGGGCGGCGTTTAGTTCGCAGTATTGTCACGAGAGCCGCAAAAAAAAACTTTTCCGGATACTTAATTGTCAGACATCGTATACGATTTAATTTTGTGCCCAAAAGAATAGAAATGGAGTTTTCAATGGTTTTTCTTTTTTTTTTATTGTTATAAGGTTAAATGTTTTCAACCCTAAAACGCAATCGAGATTTTGTATCCTATGTAGGTCGTGGAAATAAAGCAAACTTAAGATTACTTAATGATTTATTTCTACAACAAGAAACTGGCTGAAACAGCGTCCTGTTCGCATTCAACAGCGACCCGCGTGCAGAAATTGAAGACCTGAAAGGTAAGACAAAAATAGAAGGTGATAACAGCAACATAGTTCAGCTTTAAAATTTGTAAACACTTTATATATGTACCGGGTGGCCAACTAAGAATGTCGATCATCAATATCTCAAAAACGGTTCATGGTACAGCTTCGGGAATTTAATTTTATACAAAATTTACCAAATTGAAATTTATTTATTAAAATCTGAATCTCCTGATAATTCCGCATATTTTACACTGGACAAATTTTTCGTACTTCATCAGATAAACGGTGGGGAGGAGGAAAAACTTTGTTTTGAACGAACGCTTATAATTCCGGTTCTACTGAACAGAATTTTATAAACTTGGTCTTGTTGGAAACAGTTCTCCTCTCCCAATATAATGCTTACCAATTTTGACGAATTTAATAAGTGACATAGCATGCTAGAGGGCGCTGTATAATTTTTTTCGGAAATTTTATTTTTCTTCAAAAATATTAAATGAAAACATATATTTTTAAACACGAATTAAGAAAGTAGACTAAATTACCGACAATTCAACGAAAACCGTGCATCGGTAACGTATAAATAGCAAGAATTTTTCTATAAATATTAATTATTCTGCTTGAGATATTGCCGAGCGACATTCTTAGTTGGCCACCCGGTACATACATATCTGAATATCATAGATATGTACTTACCTAAATCAGGATATTGACATATCAAGCTTTTCATATAGCATTCATTTATTTCGGTTCGTTTCACTCCAACCTTGTCTATCATACATTGAGGGTGGTATTCCCGGGTACATGGCATATTTGCACAATTATCGAATGCGCAAACAAAGCACACGACAATAAAGAGTACTTTCATGAAAATAAAATACCGATTTTTTAAATTTAGAAATTAATTAAAATAATATTTAAAATGACTTACCGACAACAGCAACTAGATTCTTCATTATACAAAGCTTCTGTCTTTCTGGAATTCGTCAAGTATCAGCCAACGTTTACAATAATGTTCGAACGTAACGAAAAAGAAATATAAATCTATAACAAGCATTTAGCAATAAATAAACGCAAACTTACGAATTAAATTGGTTCAATTGTAATTAAATCGACTATATCAAAAAAACAGAAGAATCAATTTTATTACTTGAGTATTGCAGTAACAATTATAGCAACACAATTAGTAATAAATTTACTTTCAATTATGTAGTCGTGAAATGATTTCGCCATGGTTATTAAATTAATAATTTACCGATACCAATAAATGAATGAATGATGTAAATTTCCAATTAGTGCTTAACTAACTGGCAACAATTACTTCTCATCGATGCTCTAAGCATTCAAGTTCAAGTGTTTTAATTTCTGTGTAATATTACTGTCTCTAGAATGAAACGACTTGGAAAGGTGGAATTTTTTATTTTTCAACATAGTCCTCTAACACGTTAACATAATTGGTATAACGATGATAAAGAACTTTAACATCCTCAGAAAAAAAATGTGTTGTCTTAGGCTGCAAACCACTCATTCGCCTCTATCAACAGTGTCTCATCGTCTCGAAAATGAATCCCATGAAGCTGTTCTTTGAGTTTGGGGAATTTGTTTTCGTGATTTCCACGACTGGAAACAATTCTTGGAAAGCTTGTCCATCACGAGCGTTCATGACTCCTGTTTCATGACCATTTCAGTAGCGAAAGGAGTCCCGTTGAGCACTTCCTTCATTTTAGGAAAGAGGAAAATATCATATGGGACTAAATCTGGGCTGTAGGGTCAGTGTTTCAGCACGAGAGTCACTGTGGGTGCTAAAAATTCGCGAGTAAAGATGGTTGAATGTGCTGGCGCATTGTTGTGATGCAGCAACCAATTCTTGTTTGGCCCACAACTCAGGTCTTTTGCGTGCAATCTGCCGCCGCAATGTCTTCAGGACCTCAACATAGTAGGCAGCAGTTTCAGTTCAACAACTCTGACGTTTGGTTTCTGGATCGTATTAGAATATCCAACTCTCATCACACGATCGAACATTCTCCAGTTGCCGAGTTAGTCCTGACAAATGCATTGCCGAGTTTCCTTTTGGTTGGAAGTCAGCAATCTAGGAACCAATTTGGTGCACACTTTCCTCGTGCCTAAATCGTCACGTATAATCAGCCGAACTGTCTCACGATTCATAACAGTAACGTCCGTTATGTGTCTAATCGAGCATCGACGATCATCCTTCAACACTTGCTCGACTTTTTGCAGAACGGTGGCGATTTGAACTTCAGCTAGTCGAACAGAGCACGGAGCGTCATTGCATTCCTCTACTCTCTCCACTCATTGGCCTCTATCAATAGTGTCTCATCGTCTCGAAAATGAATCCCATGAAGCTGTTCTTAGAGTTTGGGCAATTTGTTTTTCAAGCTGATGTCTGATGAGACTTGGCCGGAGTTGCTTCAGGATGAATCCTTGGATAGAAACTTTCCTTATTTCACACTCTGACAATCTAATAGCTGTTTCATCGAACAAATCTAAAACAGCCTGGAAATTAATTAATAGTGAAACAGTTGGAATAAATAAACAAATAACTTATGCAATTAAAGATAGCAACGAAGAAATAGTTGTTGACCCTATAGAATTGTGTGGCCTTGGTGCTGTTGCTGATGATGTTATTGTAGACAATTTATGCCGTAGCCCCCAACACACTCCTTTAAATAATGTAGAAAATATGTTTGTTTTTCCAACTGATAATTATGAAGTCTGTGGTGTAATTGCTGCAATCTCTTCTAAGTCTTCCTCAGGTATTGACGAAATCCCATATAATGTGTTGAAGTGTGTTGCCTATATTATTTCGCCACCTTTAGCTGATTCGATTAATAATTATTTTCAGAAAGGCGTCTTTCCTAAAACACTAAAAGTTGCGAAAGTTGTGCCTGTCTTGTTTTGCCAAAATTTTCAAAGAAGTACAACAAGTATATAAATGATTAGGCTCAGATAGATTCTATTATTTTTTTTATATCACCCACTACACTGTTTCCTCTCTATTTTCATCTCGCTCTCTCTTATTAAAACACAGCATTTCATTTTTATAATTGTATTGTTCGTTAATAACCGCGAAGATTTTCATTATAAATTGAGTTAGAATAAGAGTTGGCAATAAAGTTTTTTGTTGCTTTCTATTAATATTAACGACCTGCTCGACATAATCTAAATGCACTGGACTGTTCTATACGATAGCATTTTTCATTGGAAAGTGATAATTTTAACAGGTGAATTCTAGATTAGGTTTGTTTTTATTAGATTCAAACATTATTGTAGGAGCTGCAGATATTCTTCTTCAGGTTCCTTAACGAAAGAACATCGGTAACAATGAAAAATATCATTTTCATTGTAGGTAAGGCACTTTAATATTGTGTAAATTTCATCACAAACTTCACATCATTTATTTTAAAGTTATCTTTACTATCATTTGCCTCGTCAGCATAGACGGTTGCACATTAGAGGTGTGCGATAAGGAATATGAACCCCAGTGTACGATAAACAAAAATGGAGCAAAACGAACTCACGCAAATAACTGCAATATGAATAACTACATATGTCGACATCCTGAACTAGGTAAGTATACTTACATGAAAATGATGATACCCAACGATAATTTAATAATAATAATAATTTTTCAGAAGTTAAATGGACGAATGAAGGTGAATGTTTCTATATGTAGAACGCACCGTTCTACACAGTCCTTTAATTTAGAAAAAAAAATTAAGTACGATGTAATTCCAGGTCTCGGTAATTGCCCTGATCTATTCGGATGATATAGTAGTATAATAAAATCGGTATAAATGTTTAAATACAGAAGTTTAATTTAAATATCATAACCATAGTTCATGCTTACCTGATACAACAAAATAGCTACTAACTTGTGTTTCTACGTCATCAGCGTTTATTTGTTTATTTATTTCGTTTTAGCATATCATTTTCAAATTTCGAAACAAGTAGTAATCGGATGGTGTCAAATCGATGGAACTAATTCAGGAAATGATAAAATTAGAAGTAAAATAGTATAACCAAAAGTGAAGCTACTCAAATAGGTAAATTGCTGATATGGACAAAACAAAATGTCAGATTACTAAGTAATTGCAATATCCGAAGCTAATATTTAGAGACCTCGTGCCCTCGGCAAAACTTTTTCGTCTTCATCAACTCTTTTCTTATTTTGCGCATTCGACAGTAGCCTCGGCAACCACTTTTCCAAGACTTTTCTGAACTAAAAACGCGTTTCGATCATGTGTTGTAGGCATCTTTTTGACTCGCCAAGTTCAATACAAAGTAGGACCAGAGATGTTTTAGGATTCATCACCAGATAATTGGTGATGGCTTTTAACAATCTCGGATTAACCGGATTCGGAGGTCGTTCTTCTTCGTTCACTCAAAGGTACCACACCCTGTTGTGCTGCTCTAAATATTTATTCCTGTATGTACAAAATGATCCCTACTCTAGCTAACTATATTTAAGCCCAAATTTTGTGAGCACTCAGAAATAGGCAACAGGATATCGTTAAAAGTAATCTGTATCTGTGGAAGAATACTAGCCCTAGATGATGTTCTACCAAAGACCATCACCGACGACTTGCTGGAATTTATAGCTAGAAAATGTTGAGAAGACATTTGAGCAATAGATTGTCGGCGGCAACAGAGTGATAGAGCTGGGTCTCATCAGCATAAAGGTTGTAAGAGCAATGCTGCAGACACTTAATGATGTTGGAGGAATAAATACTAAAAAGCAGCGGTCCCAATACCGATAAGATTGTAAAACGCGACGATGACACCTGCGCAGCTAAGCGAACTGGCTCTGACTACGTCCCAATAAACAACGACCTCTGAAAAAATCGACTTTTTCTCGAGAAGCCTAAAATAGCACCAATACTGTGATCTTATCATTGTCAGTAGCCCTGAGTAGCTATATCATCCGTTACATGGGTTAGGGCAGAGGCACAACCATAACCAGAACGAAACCGCGATTGTTCAGACGGCAAAATGTGGTTGCTCTCTAAGAATGACCTAATTTGAACATCAATGATTCGCTCCAAAAATATATCATTAAAAGTAGAAGGGGAACAACTTTTGCTAACGGAGAAATCATGCTCTTCTTCCAGCAATCTGGAAAGACATTCTCCAGAAGGCATGTGTTAATTATATGAGTAATGGTGGGTAGCAAAAACGGACAGCACAACTTTAACATTTTCAGAGAAAGCCCGTCCGAGCCAATCGACTGAGATTTAAAGGAAAATAATACCGTCTCGATGTCAATACAAGAAACCACCGTAAAGCAGAAACGGGAATTAATAGCACCGTTGTTATTGTAAAAGCTTAACAATGTATCATCAATGGTAAGGCCAGGAGTGGCATTAAGAAAATTATTATTTAAATCCTCAACATTCGACAAATGCAAAGGAATTAACGGTGCGAGTGTTTTTATGGTAAACATTTAATGAATGTAAGTTATGCCATAAACATTTAGGATCATTATCATTAGAAATAAAACACAAATAAGCACGTTTCTCACGCCTGATAGCGGAAGTCGTAAAATTACGCAATTGCTTATAGTAATCGAAAGTACATTTTGATTTTTTGATTTTTTGATTTAGCCTCTCTTACTGCTTCGTCCAGGAGAGTCATTATCAGTCGTATTTTCTCCGTGAGCCAGGGAGCTTTTGCTTTACGGAAATAGGCAGTTTTAAAAGGTGCATGAATATTAAAAAGTTCATTTAGGAAAGTGTCAAAAAGACTCAACTTATCATTAATATCCCCGGCAAAGTGATTGTGATCAAAATTGTAAAATTCTCTAAATGTTTGATGGTGGGGTACATGAACAGGTAAGAACAAATTGAGCTGTACATGGGTCAAATAGTGATCAGATATCACTCAGTCGTATTTTACCCCACAAGCATACAATAAATATAGTAAAGCTGTGCAATAAACTTTTGATTTATTTATTTAAAGCCAATACACACATGTCATAGAAGTTTAACTGGAAAGAAGATTCTGAATATGTACAGGTTGGAACTCATTTCACTTTAGTATGTAGGTATAGGCATTGAAAAATCGTTTTACGACGATTGTAATAATATCTAAATATCTCCTCATCGAGGGTCGTTGGTTTGTTGATCCGCATCCGGTCCTGGAGGCTCCGGTTCCGCATTCCCCAGCGGGTCTACTTAAAAAAGCACAAAAACAGTAAGCCAAGTGAGAGAGCAACAATTGAGAACTAAAAACATGCATGTGTTAAAAAAAATGTTACTTCCCTTGCCTGTACGCCTCCAGCACCTTCAGCTGTCGAAAAGCTTCCTGAGTCGCGCTTACGGTCCCTTTGTTTATGGAAGCTTTGCTAGGTATTGTCAGCTCCTTCTCTGCTAGTCGTATTGCTCTGTATTGCGACGTTCACCCGGTTCCTATCTTCGAACTGTCTTGCCTCTCCGCCAGTATCCTGTCAGCGTTGTTGACTCCCCTGCGGCGTCGTCTCCGAAAAACAAACATGAATATTTGGAAACGAAAAAGCTATCCGCGCGATGGGTGCCACGATTGCTCACACTCGACCATAAGCACAACCGTGTGACCATTTCAAAGGAGTGTTTGGAGATCTTCATCCGCAATCCAAACGAATTTTTGCGCCGTTTTGTTATCGTAGACGAAACATGGATCCACGACACTACATTACACCAGAAACCAAGGAACAGTCCAAGACAGTGGGCTTCTTCGGGTGAACATGCACCAAGGTGGGTCTATCGGCCAACAAGGTCATGGCCACAATTTTCTGGGTATCATTCACATCGATTACCTCAAAAAAGGTAAAACGATCACCGGCGTATACTATTCGAGCTTTTGGACAAATTCGATATTGATTTGAAGCAGAAACGATCGCATTTGTCGAAGAAAAAAGTACTGTTCCATCAGTACACACGTGTGTAGCCACCATGGCTAAAATCCATAAATTAGGATACTAACTGAAGAGGTCATCACTAGAAGGATCGCCTATTTTGAGGCTCTTGACAAAAACCTATTTTTTTGAAGTAATAAAAAAAATTGAAACACGATTAACTAAATGTATCGAGTTAGGAGGATTCTATGTTGAGAAATAAAACGCTTATTTACCGAAAAAAAATCGCTGATTTATCAAACCACCCTCGTATGTATTACACTGCACAATAAACTGAAATAATAATAGAGTGCACTGCGCGAATTTTTTATCGTCTTTGCGAATTGATTCGACAGTCACTTGTTTATTTCTTTTATTTATTATTATAATATTTTTGTCCATTTTCGAATAAATTTTACAATTCGAACCTGTCACTAATAAGTTCCAAGCTCCTACACAAACACAAATGAAGCAACACAGTTACAGTTACGGCAGTTGCATGATTTTATTTTTATATTGTTAAAGCACTGTGATAAGTGTTAATTCACCTTATCGACGAATATCAGGAGGTAACGACATGCAGTGTATAGTTTTAAACTTTATTATTAATTGGATTACATTCACTACATTATAAAATGATCGTAATAAAGATTTCACTTTCATAAAATTTAACTGGCGTTTGACTATTATAAATGCACTAAACTGGTCAAAATGTTTTGCATTTATCGTTGCGAATTAATTATTGGAACAGGTAAGTTCTAAATTCGTACTTTTTGGTAGATTGAAACATCGTTGTAGACACTGTTGATACCTCTTCGGATTCCTGTCAGAAACGAGTTTGCCATAATGAAGCATATTATTTTTATTCTGGGTAAGCATCTGAATTTCTTTATAAAATATGAACGCTATAAAGCATGTCTTTAAAGTATTTAATCCTAGCCTTAAACTGCATAAGTATGATCATTGATCTTTATATTTTATCTTCATTAGAGTTCTTTTTACTACAGTTTGTCTTGTCAACATATACGTTCTGGCACAGTCTGACCCTGATAGTTGTCTCAAACCATGCACTAAGGAATACATGCCGTGGTGTACAATAGATAAAACTGGAGAGAAGGTAACTCATGGCAACAAATGTGTTATGGAAATATACATATGTCAACATCTTGATGACGGTACGTGTGAATGATATTCATGTAAATAGTGATAAGTTCTTAACATTTTAAAATTGAAATTATGTTGCAGTTTAATTTGATTCAAACTTATTTATTTTTTCTATTAGAAACAATTCTATATCTGCTTTTATTTGACTGATGTTGTATATTCCAGATATTAGAATACTGAGCCAAGGTGAATGCTGAATAAGTAGGAAGAAAGCTGTTTTATACAATTTTATGTCTGGATTATCAGCGAAATAAATTATGAATTGATCTCAAGTCTTTTCCATTACTACAATCTACTTAGATACTTATTAAGTTCATTATTATACTCAATCATTCTCTTTAATATACAGTGGTTATCTAATGTACTATGGATCGAAGATATTGGGCTATAGTATTGGACATCCTGCAGGAGTTAATTTTGGAACCTCTTTTGTTTATAATTTTCATTCACGAATTACTATATTTTAATAAATTAAAAAGGCATTAATTTTAAACGCAATATGTAGGTGTACAGTGGTGGCGACACATAAGGAAATGGAAGCGGTTGTTTGTGTGTTGCCTATTTAGATGTTGCAGAAATTCGTCCAATATGTCGTATGCATATCTAAACCAGCACTTCGGTTAGATTCAATATCTTCTTCCTCTAAAGTTTAGTGATTCCATTGCTGCATCACTCTTCTGTTCATAAAAGCTTCCATGTCATAAGAAATATGTCTAGATCAGGCAAAGTCTTGCCAATTCTATCAGATCTTCTCGGTACTAACTGTTGGATGATTTCTAGTGTTCTACTGATACATTCGTAAACAGAGACTCTATGTCGAAACTTACTGAGATATCACCATCCGACTTATCGTGCTGTTGAAGTATTTCCACAAAATGCTCTGAATTCTTCACATAGCTGTTAGTTATTCTGGTGAGGTCAGTGATTCATACGTGATTTAGTGGAAATTATGAAGAATCACAACACCGTAACAAATGCAGGTCATCGAACCCGTAACGAATCAGCGAAGCGAAGACGAAACAAGATATATAACGAACATGAGTCTTTAGAAACTTTCTGAAAAAGCTGACAGCATGCAAATTTATCTACGCGACAACACCCGGAAGACTACAACGCAGTAAACGACGGTCGTGGAAATCTACGCTCAACTATGTATACTTATTGTTAATTTTTGCAAAACTTAACAGGTATGATTTAGAACCCATCTCTCTAACACATGTCTCTACAGATATGTATGTACATCTTGAAAGGGTTGCCTGATCTGACCATGGTCTCTTGTAATCCTTTCATATACTACTTCTGGAAGTCTAGAGAGAATCTGAACAGGTGCTTGGAATTCCTATAATAGTGTTTAAATCTAACAAAAAAATTCAAACAATGGGTGCAATTTTATATTAGTTGAGTATATTGTTAAAATTAATGGAAAACAGTAAAACATATTTATTACAAACATATTGCAATACCAACTGTTGTAATCCAATTAATAGTAAACAAGAAATTAATATTATAAAGCATAATATAGAACAAGTGTTACTTTATGTCCCTGTAATTAATTTAAAAAAAAACAATTGTATCAGTATTGCTCAATATTTTTAATAATAAAATTGTCGGTGACTCCTTTTAGCCTTAGAGAGCAAATTTAATTGGAACTAAAATAAAATACACCATAGAAGTTCTCGAACAAGCCATCGGATAATAATAATAATAATTTATTAGTCCAACAGCTAACCAATTACAGGACTTATATTGTATTATACATACTTAAAATGAAACAATTAAACAATTCAAGTAAAAAAAACAAGAGTTATAGAAAAAAAGTAGTAAATGCTAAATTAAGTATAATCTAGATCTCAAACGCACATTTGTTCTAGCTCTACGAACTTTGAAAGATAGGTCATTACGTGTATTACGTGCAGGAACATGAACATCAAAAGGATTTAGAAGTGCAGATCAATTAATTTTGTTATATACGAGTAGTATAATAAATTTAATAAAAAATGTACGCTATTGAGATTTCGGCGTTCAGATAAAGAATGAAAATCACACTGGGACAATAAAATCGTGTAATCCACATAGCGTTCAGGATATGTACCATTAATCCTAAATAGAAGATACTTTAAGAATCTTCTTTGTATTCTCTGCAATGCAGCATGTTGATACCCGTAGTATGGGAACCAAATTATGGATGCTTATTCAAGATGAGACCGCACTAAAGCATAATATAAAGTTTTATAGCTAAAGCATTCGTAAAACTGCGAGTAGACTTAATAATTTTGAAGCAGATAGACACACAGCAGATATATGTTCAGCGAAAGACAAGTGAGTGTCGAACAATACTCTCAAGTTTTTAATTTTAGTGGTACGCGTGATGAGTTGAGACTCTGTTATGTAGTTGAAGTAAACAGGATTGGTACGTTTGGAGTAAGTGACAACTACACATTTATTTACGTTCAAAAATATATTATTACGTTTACACCATTGTTGAATTTTATTTAAGTCTCTTCATTCTTGCAATTTAAACACACAACTTCTTCATCTTGAATGTAGAGCTAAATATTAATGAATTAAATTAATTGTGAGCTGCATAATGATAGCATTGCCTGGCTACCCCCCCAAATGGAGCCTTGCCCCATCTATGTAGAGAATCCGTTTTTACTCCGCTTACATTAACCAAAAAAATGATTCGACTTACGCGAATCATTTTATAGATAATAATCACAGTTTTAATACAGATATTGATATCCTTCATGTAGAAAATAAAAGTATTAACCTAGATTTACTAGAGACGTTAGAAATTAATAAATATAATAATAATAATAATAATAAATGTCTTTATTGTATCATAAAATTATAAAGGAACACAAAAGAACACAAAAGTCTATGAAAATTATATTAGGTACAACCAGTAGGCGTGATCCAGCTATAGCTGTTCTATCCAACCTTACAGTATATGCAAGTAACTAAGACCACTGTATGCCTAAAACTAAAATCAAAAAGCAAAAGAAACTAGAATACGCTCTGTTAGAATGCTATATATATATATATATATATAATGCACGAATAAGAGCAAATAATTTAATAAAAATCTAAATTGAATGCATCACGCCGTACTCCAATATCAATGATTTACTGCCCAAGAAATAAAGCATTACGAAGCTTAGACCTGAATGTATGCACAGACAAACATTGCCACTCACAGTTCAAAATATTATATTTAGAATAAATGCCATAAGAAAATGAACGAGTAAATAATGACGTTCTAAAATAAGGAGGTGATATTAAACCACGAAATCTAGTAGTGATGTTGTGAACATCGGAGCGGAAACGTATTTTGTGATAAAGGTATGGTGGGGTTTTATTCAATAATATCCTATGAAATAGCGTGCATATCTGAAGTTCGCGCCTATTAGCCATATTAAGCCAATTCAAATCAACAAGTCTATGAGAAACATGCTCAAATTTTCTAATGCCATATATATAGCGAATACAAGAATTCTGAACCTTCTGAATTCTATTCGAAGTTATTTTGTCCATCGATAAATGGTACACCGAAGCACAATAGGTAAATTGGGACATAACAAAAGCCTCGCAAAGTTTAGCTTTTGTTTTAGAATTTAAGACTGCTCTATGTGGGTAGAGTTTTTTAAGGTTCGAATATGCACATTTAATATATTTATTAATTTGCTCCTTGTACCTAAAACTGTTATCCATAATTAAACCAAGATTCTTTGCTGAATTAACAATAGGTATAGCAGTAGAATTTACGCTAATAGTTATCGTATTATGTAGTGAATCACACATCGCTGCCCTACCAAACAATAGAGCCTGAGATTTGTTTGGATTCAGATGCAAGTTGTAGTCCAACCCAGATCGAAATATAGAATTTATGTCATCATTCAACTTTTTAATTGCAACTGCACAATCACGGGGCTCGAAAGATAAATACAATTGAACATCGTCAGCGTAAGCATGAAAACAACAACCAACATCTTTGAACAACTGAGACGAATAAATAGTAAATAAAATAGGTCCTAGAATAGATCCTTGTGGAACACCGTAACGAACACTCAAAGGCTCAGACAAACGCGAGCCCAATTTAACAGACTGGAGTCTGCCCGATAAAAAGTTCTCAATTAGAAGACCAGATCGTTCACCCATACCGACCTGCCATAGTAAAGAAACTAGTAGCTGATGATCAACAGTATCAAAAGCTTTACTAAAGTCAAGCAAAACAAGTACAGTCATTAAACGACTGTCAATAGCACGCAAGATATCATCAGACACCTTAAGCAGACTCGTCTCGCAGCTATATCCTGTTCTAAATCCAGATTGTGTTTCAGGAAGAATATTATATTCTCTAACAAACACTTTGAGTTGATCCAAAATTACTCTTTCAAATATTTTGGATATAAGGGGTAAAATACTTATTGGTCGTAAATGACTGAAATCCGTTGGATTCTTGATCTTAGGCAGAGGCATTACAATGGCATGTTTCCACTGAGAAGGGAAGAGGGAATACTCTATACAGTAGTTAATAATATGTGTTATGTACGGTACAATATGTGGATAGCACAATTTGATCATTTTTATACTTAATCCGTCAGCACCGGAACTATTGCTAGTTATCCCATTTATTATATCAATAATAGTCTTATTATCAGGTAAACTAAAGTCAAACTCAGGAAGACTATTGCCAGATAAATCGAGAACAAATGAAGGATTAGGTTGTAAGTGAAGTATACTTTATTAACAAAATAATCATTTATACTGTTTACGTCAGAGAGAATAGATGGAAGTTCTACCTGTAAGTTCGGAGATGACAAGTTCAAGTAGTTTAAGTGTTTCCACAAATGAGTATTGCTTGAAATTGTTTCATAATAAATTTTTTTCTCCTTTCTATGGCATGCAGTGGCGAAATTGCGAAGAGACTTATAATAGTCCCAATGTGATGGCAATCTAGTTTTTTGAAACCTTACCCTAGCCTCATCTCTCAGTTTAAATAATAATTTCAAATTGTCCGTCAGCCATGGCATATATTGCTTAGTAATTAGCTTGTTAATGATAGACGCATGTACTTTAAATATGAGGTTGAGGCATTCGTTAAAAACTATGACCTTCTCGTCCACGTCCGCCAAAGCAATAATATTCTTGAACGCCAGAGTCCGTAAGTGTTCTTGGAACAAGGAAGCATCGATATGCTTTAGGTCACGATACGAGATTATACGAGGGATAATAGAATATGATTTACAAGATAACAAACAATACGACATATCGAATATAAACATTCAGACAATTTATTAAACGATAAAGTGGACCTAACTCATCACCATTGTTAAATATATTCACTCAGTAGTACAGTTTCCCTAATTTCACACATAACATCTGTTAGCTTGACTTCAAGTATAGCTTTTACGATTTTTCTTGACACCAATTACTACTTCGAAACATGTTTTCCTAATGTGAAGTGTGGAAGTACACATCGAAATAACAAAATCCAATGGATAGACGATGAAGTTTTATATTATAAAAACAAGCTTCTGCTCCTTAATGATATAAGTAAACTAAATCCTATTGTGCATCCTAAATTAGCAAGTTTTGAGAAAAAATACAAAAATCTAAAAGAAGAAAACAAACAAACAGAGTGTAATGATAATTACGTAACTACTGCTTCAAACAAATCAAAGGCTGTCTGGTCTCTTATACGTAACAACAGAATGGGCGAAAAGAATGCTACATTAACGACTTAACGACTTCTTTTCCAATCATGCGGAGGGGATCCGGCTTCGTTCAGTATGACTGGATCTGAATCAATCAGAATATTGAACTATCTTCTAACTCGATGTATTTTTCACTAATCACCGCAACTGATATCGCCAGTGCTGTCGCGAGATTAAGCTCATCTATGGCAGTGGGCGAGGATGGTATTTATTCTTTTCTTATCAAACGGCATTGATAGGGTTCTGGCCTACATATTCAACTTGGCGTTAGACCAGGGAGTTTATCCAACCAAATTAACAACACCACTTGTGGTGCCTGTATATAAAAGCAAGGGTGACAATAATGATCTGAAAAATTATAGACCAATAAGCTTTCTGTCGGTTTTCTCCAAAATATTTCAGCATATAATAAACGACAGGATCATAAACTTTTTCTATACGTTTAATCTCCTCAGCAAACAACAACATGCTTATATAACTAGTAGATGTACTGACACCGCACTACATAACATGGTGAAAATAATTTACACATGTTTAGATGAGATAATACCCTGTTCAGGATTATCTATCGATCTGAGTAAGGCTTTTGATTGTGTAGAACACGAAATACTTTTTCACAAGTTAGACAGATATGGTATAAGAAATAATGTATTAAACCTTCTTAAAAGCTATCTAACCAATAGGGAACAGAAGGTAATTGGTGGCAATTGCACCCTACCCTTTTCTAATTTACACAAATGATTTACCACGGTTTCTGAAATTAGGGAATATAGTACTATATGCAGATGACATCAACTTTATACTCCAAGCTCTAAGTGTGGAGATCCTAGTTGCGAAAGTGCAGACAGCTTACTGGAATGTAGTACAGTGAACGACTGCTAATAGATTAATTATTAACAACGAGAAAACAACATGTATAATTTTTCAAAACAGAATGAACCACAAAATTAGGAATTTAAATCCAGGTAACACTCATACTTGCTTGAGTCCATCCAGTAAAATACTGGACCTAATTGTGGATGAGAATTTGAAGTGGGACAATCATGTGAACACCTTATGTGGAAGTTTTACAAAAACTTGCTTCTCTTTGAAACATCTACAAAAATCATGCAATAACCATGTCTTAAAAACGTTCTACTTTAGTAACTTTTTATTAAGATGAAGAGCTTTATTATTATTATTATAGTGTAAATCTTACACATTTGTAGCCCCCAGCGACCTATTCCAAAACCTAAAAAAATCGCTGGCAAGAAAGAGATTTGACTCAAATGAGGAGATCATGGCCGCTACAGAGGATTAATTTGTAGACCTCCAAACATCCTACTTTTCTGCCGGCTTGAAGAGACTGGAGCACCGTTTGAAAAAGTGTATTGATCTTCAAGGAAGCTACATCGAAAAATTAAAGTTTTTCTTGTCTAAGGAAAAATTTCAGGTCGCCCTCGTAAAAGCGGATACGTACATCAATAAGTGACCCTAAATTTAAACTAAAATATCTTTGACATGAACTAACTTTAGGTATGGAATATTCTGGATTAGGTAACAAACAAGACCGAGAATTATTCCAGCATTTATTTTCCAGTGATATAAATTAAAATATTTTGTTCAAACATCCTCGTCCTACTCATTCATTCACAGTTTCCTGCGTGCAAGTATTTAACATCTGAAAGATACAAAAAATTTATTATTTTTTTTAATCTAATTAATTTGTGACTTAATTTAGCTGAATAGTATACGTACTTAGGTGGGGATGTGAACAAATATAGTTCAGCATCTCACATGGGTTGCTGTGAGTTTCTTTTACTCCGTGTTTATCAATTGTGCATCGCGGGTTCAGTTCCTTAGTACAAAATCCATTGCACTTACTTTCAACGTATGTACCAGCTCGGAAAGAGCTAACGAGGAAAGCTTGAATAAAAAAAAATAAAACGATAATTTAACTAAACTTGAAAATGAAAGGAAATTGATAAATATTTGATTTTAACAGAAAGATTAAAAATCAATTGTTTGTTACTCGTTTGAATAATGGTGTATAAATTAGAATGAGAAAATGTCCAGAAAAAACAGCTGCACCAAACATAACCTCAACAATAGTAAACGCAAAAAAAAATGTCTCCAATGTGGTGTAAGCCTTTTAGAAAGGCGTTGATAATTTCAATGGAACTCTTAACAATGTTTAATTCAAAGTTTTTGGTTAAAATCATGGTGTAATGTGCAGTTTCCGAAACAAATCTTAGGGAGTAGGCAATCCTCTCAGTGTAAATGTTAAGACAAAGTTGTCTTATCATTTATCCTAACAAGCTTTGTATCACTTATGATAGTAATGATGATGAAGCCATCAGCTTGGGAGGCTCCCCGTCCAACTTCCAGACCGAAATAATTGCTATCCAGGCCTGTGTAGAGGGCATTTTAAACCACCCGCAGGAAAATGAATCGGAAACATTCTATCTGATAGACAGGCTGTCCTTAGAGTACTTCAGGCTGTTAGGTTTGATTCCGAGGTGGTAGTAGAGTGCCGTAGAAAGCTCGAAAAACTGACTAAACATCACATCATTACGCTGAAATGGCTAGCGAACGACAATTCACAGGTCCAGACTTAGTATGGCAGCATCAAAGCCTTTGTCAGATCTAAACTTGCTCCTACTGGAATGGACTTACCGACTTGAGATACTGTAAAACTCTCGAGATTCGTTCAAGTGAGGAAAAAGTCCACCACGTCCCCACGTTGGGCGCCGAAAATACGTAGTGTAGTATTTTTTTGCGAAGACAGGTTAGTTTGAGACCATGTAATATTTTGCTAATTATGTAGCAACTATTTTGAAAAGGAATTTATTAAATATATTAAATTTGCCTCACCTAGAATTAATATTATCATCTTCATTTTGCCACCGTCTTCCTAAAAGGAATCGAAAGAGGTATCTGGAATGTATACAATAATTTTAGAATGTAATAAAAAAGAACCATAAATCTGGAATTTTCTCAAGAATGCTAACTATTTTGCAATAATAAACGCCAACAAAGTATGGCTTCGTGCATTTATGCATACAGACATTGCGTGGATGGTAAAAGTTAATTATGTACATACAAAAGAAATTTAATTACTAACCTATTACGATGCCAATTGTTTGCAACGAATTACCTATAATATTTAACAATGGTACAGTTAATCAATACTGTGGGCCTTCCTATTGTCTGGTAAACTTTTAAGAAAAAAAATGCACCTACAACGCCTTCTCTCTTCTCTAGCATTACTTAGTAAGTATCTGTTAATTGTTTATTACTTAGATATCAATATAATATAAAATTTTATATTTAAATATCGGTTAGAGCAGTCCTAGGCTAAATGTTTTTTTTTTGGCTTGGCAGGGATTATCCTGGCACCCTGCAAATTTTTCATAAATGGGATAATTAGGCTATTCCATCGAGCCAACTGGGTTCAAATGGTTGCAGTATACTCCATTTATGAAAAATTTGAATGAATAAATTAATGCACTTATTTAGCCTAACATAGCTTTTTATGATTTAAACCAGTTAACTACTTAAATCCTTTTTTTATATTTATGATTACTTTTTTCTATTGAGCAGCCTTCGACATCTAATCACGGTCAGTCAGTGACAATAGAACTCAATCGACCTCAGATTGTAGAATATGAGCAGCCATTAACAGCTCTGCCAGAGCAATCATTAACGTTAGAGAGAACTTCTACTAAAGTTTGTAAAAAATTACATAAAAAAGGAAACCCAAAAAACAAAAGGATTGTTAATAATTACGAAATAATAACTACCGCAAAATACCTTGAAATCAAAGGAAAAAAATGGAAAGAGAAAGAAACAGCTTTGATTGAAAAATAAGAAAAGCGAAATAGAAGAGAGGCAAATAGTAAGACATAATTCTGATTGTTTTTGATTAATTGAGAGCAACATTTTCTTTAAGACGACACCAGCGAGGTATGGAATCGAGTTAAAACAGCATAGTTAGCCACCCCACCACCTACCACACAACGACTTATTGTTCTCTCTCGTAATGTAACAGCAGAGTTGCCCTGCTTTCCAAGAGAAGGTAAGTTGTGCTACCTAAGTACTACTTCCATACCAAATTTAATTGCGTTAGAATCACATTATACAGGGTGTGCTCCCCACTTTTTCTAACAGTTAACAAATTAATAAAATTTAGGAACATAAATAAGACTTAACAGTTTCTTTATTATTAACTTTTGTAGCGAAACAATTAAAATATCGTATAATTCAACGTACTCCTATTCAACATTTTCCAGCATGCAAGAGTTTAACACCTGAAAAATACAAAAATTAATATTGGTTCAATGTTGGTTACTCACAAAAATAAATTTGAATCAAGATCAATTATTTACCTAAATCTGGACGTGAACATGTGAATGAAGACATCGTACATGGATTGGGGTGAGTTCGTTTTATCCCTCTATTATCTATCGTACATTGTTGATCACGTTCCATAGTACAGACTGCCCTACATTCCTCATCGCCGTCACCGTATGTACCGGCAAGACAGGTAGCAATAATGAAAGCTTTAATAGAAAAACGATTATATCAATGTAATTTAAAATGTAAGCTTAGAATGGATTGAGTGTAGAAAGGTAGATTAGGATTGAATCAGAGGAATGCCTACTCTCAAATTGTACCAGATCTAAGGCCTAAATACTTACTTAAGAGTTGCTAAGGATTGAAGAAGAAATTCATGAAGTAAATACTTTATTGCAAATCGTAAAATAGACTTAAATAAGTCCTAAATTGTGTCCAACAGATTGATTGATTGAAGAATTTGGAATCAATGCCACACAATTATCACAAATTAGTTAGCCTTCCTTGGCTATCCATCCACGATACGAAGAGTAGTGTAATAACAGGACAATATTGTGCAAAATTTCTGTTAAATGGCTTACCTAGAATTAAAAATAAATTCTTCATTTAGCCGGGGCTTCTTCCTAAATGGAATCCGGGCAACAATATTTGAATGTAGTAAAATGGTGTCAATAACTTGCTTGTTATAAAATAGCTAGTTTGTACTAAAAGATGCGAAATCTTGAAATATTTTTCAACATTTTCGTATTACTCGCGCTAGCTCGTTAAAATTATTATCAGAAGCAACAATGAAATGGAAAATTTTATTTCGAATCTTTATTACAAATTGAGAATTATTGTAATTTCATTCTAAAAATACGTATATTAATTGTGTATTTCACACTTTTTAATATAATCGCTGGTAATTTAAGAAAAACACAAAATTTGGATATCCAGTGGCTATCGAAACTTCCGAGCTACGAACTCAAGGCTCTTCGCGGCACTATGCGAGAGCATGAACTCACCCCACCAACAGCTGCTTCTCCATATAGAAGTGAGGTGGTTATCGAGAGGAAGGGTTCTTTCGCTACTATTCGAACTGAGAGAAGAAGTAAAGCAGGTTTTGCGAGAGCGAAAATCTGAACTGGAGCCTTTGATGACTGAAGAATGGCTGGCAGTTCTTGCTTACATGGCGGACATATTCAGTCTGCTTAATGAAGTTAATATTTCTCTGCAGGGTTCAAATACAAATATTTTTACTTTAAGAAATAAAATGGATGCGATCAAAAAGAAGAAATAGTCGCGTACAAGAGGAAGATGTAGAAATGTTTCCTCCTTTGGATGAATTTTTGATTGCTGCTGATGTGAACACGAAAGTCATATTTAACATAATAAAGCAACATTTAAGAGCATTAGCTGAAAATTTGAATAAGTATTTCCCAGAAAATGAAGATCCTCGTAAAGGTAACCTCTGGATTAATAATCCATTCTTGGAAGATATAAACTCACGTGCACTTGATCTTCATGAAAAAGAAAAGCTGATCGAGTTGTCTTCTGATGTCACTTTTGGATATCGCTAGAACAAGAATATCCAACTTTAAGTTATAAAGCTATCAAGTTATTAGTAAATTTTTCGACTTCCTATTTATGTGAAAAAACTTTTTCAGCCATGTCTGTAATAAAAACAAAACAGAGAAACCGACTAGATGTTAATGCAGCGCTTAGTCTCTCAGAAACAACGCTGCAGCCTCGAATATCAGCTCTTATATCAAAGAAGCAGCAGCAGATATCACACTAAAAAATGTAATTGAATAACATATTCTATAATAAAAAATAATATCTACAAACATATTGGTTTTTATTTGTCTTAGTTTTCAGTTGATCCGCGAAATATTTATCCTATTTTCACAGGTCCGCAGGTGCAAAAAGGTTGAAGAACACTGGTATAGACGGCCAAGGCTAGAACTTGAAAGAATAGAAAATGTAAATAAATTGTGTTGCCAGTATTTTAAACAGGAAGGGCTACTTAACTGTTGCAGCTACAACCTTACTATGCTTGAGCTAACCATAGAAACCATAGCTATTACAGCAAATTGAGAAAAATAGTCGGCATCCTACACAGCTGTTTTGTCTATTTAGTTTATAATTTGACTATTGCATCTGTTGAAACTAGTGGTTTAAAAAGATATTTTCTGAATGCAATTACACTTTATTGTTAAAAGCGTTTGGATTTGTTTAACAACTCCTTCGGATATGACAATGAAGGAATCAAATTCAATTGAACAACAATTGACAATCATGTACAAAATTTGGGTTCAATGACTCACCCAGAATTAGAAATAAATTCTTCATTATGCTTCTTCCTAAATGGAATCGAAATGGATATCTGCAACATATACAATAATATTTGAATCTAAAAAAATGATGTCAGAATTTACTTGGTATAAAATGGCCAGTTTTTACTAACGAATTGGAAATCTTGAAATATTTTTCAACATTTCTGTGTTACGCACGTGAGCTTATTAAAATTATTATTATAAGCAACAATGGAATAGAAAATGTTATTGCACATTTTATTATACATTATCGTCATAAAAGTTTGATTTGTTATATTTAATTACCGAAACAATTTTTACCCATTTCCAGAAATCAGGAAATGTGATTTGTTTGTTTGGGTACAGAACCCAATCGCGTGATTTTATATAAAGTTTCATAAACATCATCAGTTGCTAAATCGAGGTCGCTATATCTGATAAAAGTATTATACTGATTATTATTATTCATGATCGTTGTTAGTATTATGGCTAAAGCAGGCAAAACCAGTGGCAAATATTTAACAAAACACAGTGGATTTCTTAATTTCGTAGTTCCTCTAAATTCTAAAATTAGTTTCTCTTCGAACACCAAATGCAGACTACAAATACATTTATTAAAAGTAAAACAGAAAAATTACACCCTTGAGATACATCTAGAAAGAGTAATAGGTCTTCTGAAGAAAAAGTAACTATTGCCTTACGATAAAAATATGGCTTTTTAACCATATAGTATAATCGGAATAATTCCTCTTACTTAAAAACATTTGCAATTATGAGTGAGGATAATAAAAAAAATGATTATTGCCTAAACACGATTCATCGTCCTTGTTAAACGAGACAGCTACTTGTTAGTTAATGCATACTAATCTACAATAGTGGAAATAAAATTTCTCTTCAATTTAAACTTCAACTTTATTTAAACCAACTACCATTTTCACTTTCTCCTCTTGCTAGCTTTTCTACCTTAGAAGTTGAATTTTGATATTACTGCTACTGCAGATCCTTCAGTATGCCTTTTGTGTGAATCTTAGGCAGACGATCTTTATTGGGCGGGAGTAACTGCTTTATCTTCTTAAAAGTGTTCAATCATGTTCTTATATTCTTCCTATCTAATGTTTCCTTTAATCTGTCAGTTATTCCAGCGATGTATGGTAGGTATGCGTATGTGGTTGATTCTTGTTGACTTACATCCTCCTGCTTCTTCTCTTTACGGCTTTGTCGTATGTCTTTGGTTTCGTTGTGTACATGTCGCACCTCAGATGATCTGTGTTCCTTATCACTTATCTTCTCTGCTCTTCTTAGCAACGTGTTGATGAGGGATCTCTTTTGTTGCGGGTGATGATGTGATGTAGTGTGTAGATGTCGATCGGTATGCGTTTTCTTACGATATACGGTGAGGCTTAGAAGCTAACAACATGATCAGCGAAAAGTCAAGTACAAACTTATCCACGCGACAGCACCTGGAAGACTTCACCATAGTAAAGAGCAGTCGTGAAAATCTGCGCTCAACTATCTATGTTACATGTTTATATTTCACTAAATGGACAAACATTCTAAATGTAAATATATATATTTCGAAATAAACTTGAAAGATAAACTCTGCGTGTTATCATTTTTTTCGTTTGACATGTTTTCTTATTCAAAATTAATCTGAGAAAGGCCGTAGCCGGGTAAGTATGGGTTGCCGGCCCCCGGCGATTTTTGGTTGAAAATTAAGGCATATATTTGACCCCCTAAAAGTCGCCTACAGCCAAATTTTCACCTCTGAATATTGAACGACCTTCGAGTAAAAAATTATAAACCAAAATTTTGTTGGAAATTTTTATTTCACGATTGGGTTGTCCGATCGGAACGAAAAAAAATGAAAACATGCACTTTTTTTGGCGCTATCAGAAAAAAAATATTTCGGTTTCCGTCCGTCACGTGATCAATTTTTTTTTCAAGTTTTTGTTTCTTAATTATTTTTTTTGACAAAGTAGCCGTTTTGGTACAATCACCAAAATTTTTATAAATCTTCTCTTACTATTTCCCTACTACCTCATTTTTTTTCTAGACGATCCAAGTGGTACGCCATAGTAAAAAAAAACATTCAGTTAACAGTGTCTCATCAACATTTACCTATCTAACGAATTCGTACAATAATTTTTATTTATTTATTGATAAATCCACAAATTGTTGCAAGAAAAGTTATTTGTGTAGATATTAACATAATTTTAAGCCATTGATAGCATTCACCTAAATGTTATATAAAAATAAATTATCAAAGCAAAATGGTAGATTTTTTAATGAATTACTTATTCAGCCAATAAAAAAATGACATACATACATACTAATTAACCTTCGTCGCTATCATCCGCAATTACAATGGTTGCTTTGTCGTTACCAAATAATTCACTCAATATTTAAGCCGGGTTTAGAATTTTTGAGAGGTATCTTGCAAATGACAAATAGTAAATAATTGCTGCTACATGTGAACAGCACCCCCCAACAGTTCTTTGTCCGTTAGCACACTCACACACATATCGCCGAATAGCAGAATACCCAACACCGTACGGCGCATAGTCAATAAAACATCTATATATCTTGCTGTCAATGTGACGAGATTGTATTTGAAACTTCAATATGTGCGTTCGGTCCTTGATAAACTGCAGATTAATTGAATCCGAGTCAGCCATCATTTCAGCTAAATATGATATCGCTTGTTTATATTGATATGAACTAGTGAATACAATCTTCAGCTTCTTGTCTGTCATTTTGGGAAAAACGCTCAAGTCGTCAGAGGTAATGATTTCAAACGGAATTTTCTTGCGCTGCCAACCGTTGGCTTCAACTTCTGTAACTAACGTATTCTCAACATCTATCTGACTCTTCATTCTATTTACTATCTCGTCGGAGGAACTAAGATCAGATGTAAGTCTTTTTCCAAACTGATTACGAAGAAAAGATGCTTTTTTGAGGTAAATACCAATTTTTTGGAAGCATTTTACTATTTAATTTTTTGTCGAGAAGCTGGAATTTTTGTTTTAACATAACATGCACTGATTCAACAGACCAACGAATTTTTGTTACAAACCGAGATTTATTTGATTCCTTTCAAAGCTGGCATTAGCACTTGAAACCCTTTATCTGCTAAATCAGTTTTCGCCTCACGAAAACCTCGGTCCAATACGAAAATATCTCCCGGTGCCATCAATTTGCCTAAGCCTTCTGGATCACGTACAACTTCTTTCAAGATAGTTGCGTCATTTACATTAGCAAGATATGGTCCTACCATATTAACTATGTAACCATCAGTCGTGCATACGATAAATGGTTTACATAGAGGTACCTTTTTTGTCCAGAAAAAGATTTTCTTTGAAATTCATTGTTTGAACTTTTTTGATGGCGTTCATATGTACCATCACAAATTAACACGACCTCGTTCGTCGTATTATGCAGTTTTTTTTGTAAGAGACGTAGTATGGCTTTCAATAACGTCACTTCGAATTTGCTCTGCAATACCAAAACGAGTAGAAAGCACAGCTGTCTCAAAAGCTCGAATATCTGATACTGAAAACTCGGAAGCAGATTATTCACGCTCTAGCTGAAGGAATGATGATATTAGTTTATTTTGAGTACATGTAAGACCGGTATAGATGCACATTTGCTCATCTGAAAATCGGTACTGATTAAGCTGATCGAATGATGTGGTGCTACATTCAATTTGAAGAGTTAGAATAAATAACTTAATTCGTTAGATAAATGTTGCCGCGACACTCTTAACTGAATGCTTTTTTTTTACTATGAGGTAGTAGGGAAATAGTAAGAGAAGATTTACAAAAATTTTGGTGATTGTACCAAAACGGCTACTTTGTCAAAAAAAATTCAAAAAACAAAAACTTGAAAAAAAAAATTGAACCCGTGACGGACGGAAACCGAATTTTTTTTTTCTGATAGCGTCTAAAAAAGTGCACATCTTCATTTTTTTTTTCATTCCGATCGGACAACCCAATCGTGAAATTTGGTTTTTATTTTTTTACTCGAAGGCTGTTCAATATTCAGAGAGAGAATTTAGCTATAGGCGACTTTTAGGGGGTCAAATATATGCCTTAATTTTCAGCCAAAAACCCATACTAATACCTACCCCGGCTACGGCCTTTGTACAAAATTATCTTTTAAGTATATTGATGACTTTAGACCATACGAGTGACAATTTGAAGAAAATAAATGAATAGATATTTTAATAAACTTGTCTGCATTTGGGCTACACAGAAAACACAGTTTTCGATTGGAAACTTTCTTGTATAAAATAGGTGTAATTGTTCAATTAAAAATCGACTACTAACATCACTCGATTTTCAGAAACCCATTCAAAATTTACAAAATTATAAACCGCTTATATTTATAATCGCTTTGTATACAAAAGAAAAAGTCTAATAATACTATTTAAAATTTATTTTTTCAACGAATGGATAACATACAAATATGTATTTTAAATTATCACTTTAGCAAACTCCATTTTTAATAAACCGGATACCTATTAAAAAAATAGTTTAATTTATTTAATATATTTGTAAATTTTTGTTTTTACCTTTCTCAGGATGTTCACAAACTTCACTATCTAAGTCGCATCGATTCCCGAAAGTGTGTTTGATTCCACTGGAATCCTCACCGCAGACTGGACGGAAATCCTTTGTGCAGAACTTTGGACAATGATTAGCGAGAACGATGCTTGTGTAAAACACAATAGCCAGAACTGCGAAGAAAATTTTATTAAAATTCAAATGTCATAAATGTAAATAAATTGTGTTGCCAGTATTTTAAACAGGAAGGGCTACTTAACTGTTGCAACTACCATTTCACTATGCTTGAGCTAATTTTTAAAATTGAGACAAAATTAATTTATAATTCAGAAGTAAAATCGAATTATTATTTGCCTAATTTGAGAGCTGTCAAAATGATGTTACTATCTGCAAGAAAACTACAAATGATTGTTTCGAAAATTTAATAACTGCCAAAACGATTGGCAACCCAAGTCAAGTCAAAAATGGTTAAACTATTGGTTTATAGCTTGCAAAAACTGAGCTGTTTTAAGATGATGTAATTATAGGTTATAATACGACAGTTTCATTTGTACATAAAGAGATAGAATGTTTACAAAAGACTATTAGTGGCATCCTACGCAGTTGTATTGTCTATTTAGTTTATAATTTGACTGTTGCATCTGTTGAAACTGAAACAAAATTGTTGTTTCCGCGATGTGACGATCACAAAAATTTGCAGTAAATACTACAACTAAGTCGTTTTAAAGATATCTTTTGAATGTAATTGCACTTCATTCTTAAAACCGTTTGGATTTGTTTAATAAGTCCTTCGGATATGACAATGAAGGAATCAAATTCAATTGAACAACAATTGACAATCATGTGCAAAATTTGGGTTAAATGGCTCACCTAGAATTAGAAATAAATTCTTCATTATGCCAGAGCTTCTTCCCAAATGGAATCGAAACGGATATCTGCAACATATACAATAATATTTGAATCTAAAAAATTGATGTCAGTACTTACTTGGTATAAAATGGCCAGTTTTTACTAACGAATTGGAAATCTTGAAAATTTTTCAACATTTATGGGTTACGCACGTGAGCTTATTAAAATTATTATTAGAAGCAACAATGGAATAGAAAATTTTATTACAAATTTTTATTGTACAGTGTAAATCTGAAACTATTGTTTGTGTTTTATTTCTGTTGGAATATGGATTTACATCAAGTAAAGGCCGAATCTATTGAATTTTTGAATCTTTATTACAAATTGAAAACTATTGTAGTTTAATTCTAAAAATAAACTTTTACGTAGGTAATTATTTTTATTTATTCTTTTTTATTTTTACCCGTTTCCAGACATCAGGAAATGTTATTTATTTGTTTGGGAACAGTACCCAAACGCATGATTTTAATCATCAGTTGCTAAATTGAGGTCGTTATATCTGATAAGAATTATTAGAAGTATTAGGGACAATAATATCTTAAATGCGCTTGTTTAAATAGAATAAATATTTGAACGAGTTATGCGAAATTGCAGTAGTAGTAGATGTTTGCCCTTACATTCTCCTATTCTCTATATTTAACTCATTGATTATCTTTGATGTATCTTGCTGCTTGTTTGTTTTGTATTGCTAAACAATTTTTCTTCTAAGAGTCATGATACTGTGTTATAGGTTATTCATCTCTTGTTTTCTTTTTTAACAAAAATATTACAAACCTACTTTCCCTCCATTACTTGTAAGGTAAACCAGGGCAAGTGTGACCCAATTTTTTAAAATTGAGTTTCAAGATACAACGCTAGTAGGAAAATAAGAATTTTCAAATTGGCCTTTAGTCATCTAAATGATTAAAGCTTTCTCTTTGCGATGAAACGTTTCTTGAAGTAATTATAATGAAGGTTACCGGGAAATAAATTAAAGTTCAAAGTTGCCCTTAGGTCGCACTTTTATATTTTTTCTGATGGGATCTCAAAAATAGAACCAAAATTATGAACTTTCTATTAGCAGTAAAATTTAATACACCAAATAAAAAAACATTTCCTTCATAATATACTTAACACAAATTTAAACTCTATTGGTAGAAAATCAAGATTTACAAGTTCAGCCCAGAAAAGTCAAGGAAGGACCCGGTAGAACTCGAATAATTTCTTGATCATCCATAGTTTCAATATCTTCCTGCAATAGCCACTTAAATATTCGCTGCTTGTATTCAGCGAGTTTCATTTTCCATCCCTCATTGTCTTTTTCAATAAATTGAGCAACAAAATTTTTCACAGATTTCTTTGTGGTGTACTTTACAAGTACCCAGCTTCCGATCTTAATTTCTAAATCATAAGCATCATCTGCGTCGGTGTAGCCTTCAGGATCAATATCATCGCAATCTTCTGTATAAACGGGCTCGTTCAAGGATTCATCTTCACTACTACTAAATGAATCTTTTCTTCTGGTACCAGTTTCTTTAGTTGCAGTATTACGAGTAGATGCTCTACCAGAAGCTGCTTTGGGTGTATTTTTCTTCTCGTTTTCCTTCATTCTTTGTACAGCTTCTGTTTGAATTATTACTTCAGCTCCAGAACAAATTTTCTTTCTTCTGCTAGTAGACGCATTACCTTGTTGTTGCACAGTTCTTGGTAGAATCTCTTCAAAAGATACCGACGTGCTTGGCTGAGCTTGGTCGTGACAGATTTCATGTTCATCCGTTCTGTGTTGTCTAACTTCTTGTTTATGTCCTCCCAGGAGTTGCATTTCTTTTTCTTTTTTCTCTTCTTCTGTGGATTCCTCCCATCTATTGAAAACTACGGGATCATATTTTCCTTTTGCAATAACGGCAGCATTATACGGAACTATTACTCCTTTTCGGAAACCGCTTAGTATGTTTTCTATTGTCAGATCTCACCGTCCCTGTCCAATAAATTCTGCGAACGTTTTCTTTGACATTTTGACACCAACATTATCCCGACACCACCTAACAATTTTTGTATCCCATGCATCTTTCATTGGCTTCAAGACACTTAAGTCTAAAGGTTGGAGAAGATGCGTTGAGTGTGGTGGCAGTTTTAAAATAGTAATGTTATTCTGGATTGCTAGATTTAAATGCAGATGAGTTAAACTGGTCTTTCATCTCCTAGTGCTGGTATTAACTTATTTTGATAGTAATTATAAAATATTTCGGAATTTATCCATCCGTTTTCACAGTTGCATAACCGATATCGTTGTAGCTCTTACCATCGTCCGCCATCCAGCGGCACTGATTACACTTAAGAGTATAGTGTTTTCTCGGACTTTCCCCTCTCACCAACAACCTTTGTTTTAGAAGGATCTAAAGCAAAACTAGTTTCATCTAGAATCAAAATGCACTGGGACTTATCGGAAAGATTCAAATCATTTAAGACAGATTTTTGCGAGATAAAGTATTGATTAATAAGGAAAGGGTCCACCACATTTTTCCAAGCGTATTCTACCGGTTGCGGCTTTTTAATACTTAGACGATGTTTATCTTTGCAGTTTTTGAACCAATCATCCCCTGGTACACCATCCTTAAAATTTGTTTCGTTCTTATTTTCTCGGACATAACCGGCCACCACCTCAAACACTTCTTTCCTAGAGATACCAAATCGCCATTTTTCCATTACTTTTATGGCATTTGTAAGCCTTTGTTCTTGTTCTAAAGGGATCGTGGTAGGTCTTCCCTGAGACACACCCCTTTTTCCTCCTTTACCACTTAAGTGACAATATAAAGTGGTTTTGGGAATTTTGTAAAACTTGTGTGCTCTGTATAAAGTCATAGTTCCTGCTTTAATGGATGCCACTGCCTGTTCTACAATATTCTATCATAACTTCCTCTGTCGTTTTTCCTTTTATAATTGCGTACCATCTGTGAGAGAGATATAAAATTAACATGTTCACACTTTCCCGCCTATCGATGAAAATTTGGCTTTTTAACCGTAACATAAAATCACAATAAAATATCTTACTTAAAAGCATTTGCAATTGTCTTTAATAATAAAAGAAATGTTTTTTTTTTCTAAACACAATTCATTATATACAAAACAATTGCTTTGAATCATCATTGTGCGGTCACGAAATACTGAATTATCTGGACAATGTGGGCAAATATAAAAAGGTAGTTGCCATTTTGAACATTTTTGTTTTTCGATCGATCGTTCTCTAAATTCCAATTCGATGATCAAATTTGATAAAAGTAACCTCCATTTTAGACTTTCCTGTTTTTTCAAACAATCCTTATCAACGTCGATATTAATGGAGCCATAAGACCTCCACACATAATAATTACATTTTTGTATTTCCGCCGATCATTTTCAAAATCAATATCTACAGGATTTTGTGTCCTGCAAACTTAATCAGGTGCCGAAATTTTAAAAGTGATAGCCATTTCGAAGTTTGTTGTTTCTGGACCGACGGATTTCAGAATTCCGAACTTGAAACCTCCAAACTGAATTCAGTGATTGCATTTTGTTCCGGCCGCAGAGCACTGAGTTGATACAAACTTTGTCACCACCGTGGGAGTTGACTTTTAAAAATCGTCAAAAAATATGATTTACTAATTGTGTATCTAACTCTTCGAAAATTACACCTAACTGTTTAGACAAAACTTTGTATTTTCTTTAAAAATATATTAGATCACTGCACTCTTACTATGTCTATATTATTATTTGCTGGAACAAGCTACAAGGCGAGTTGTTCAATATATAAAAGGTTATTTTTCTGTTTCTTCTGATCTAGCCATACTTAACCAATTACCGCTTGAAATGAAAAATAATTAACCGAATTTGTTAAAGATATCTATTTATACATGTAAGTTGTCTTTAAAATAATAGTACAGTTTTAATACACACCAACTTTATTAGTCTCTGTCATTAACAAAAACAAAACCAGCAAAATGTTTACATTAAAAAGCAGTATTTTCTACGTCTAACATTTACCTGGATGGAGATATCGAATACCTGAAACATACAACAAAAACTATTACTATTTGAAAAGTATTGGGAAAACAAACTGTGATAACAACACTACTGCAGAAGCACTAAAAACCGTTTACGAAACAATTTTATTTATTAATTAAAAATATCTTGAGAATAATCGTTGTAAAACAAGATGAAAATTTCTATTTTAGATAGGTAAATTATTTATGCTTACTTGGATTCGCACACATTGCATTCTCCAAAAGGCACTTGTTAGCATAGGTATATTTTCTTCCATTAACATCTGTACCACAAATTGGATCGTAGATATAAGGGCAAACATTCGAACATTTTGTGCTAACCGTTATGGTACAGGCGGCCAAGGCTAGAACTTGAACGAATGGAAAATGTAAATAAATTGTAATGCCAGTATTTTAAACAGAAAGGACTACGTAACTGTTGCAACTACCACTTCACTATGCTTGAGCTAATTTTACAAATTTTACAAAAACGAGTTGATTTATAAAGTAGCAGTTGCATCTGGGGAAAAATAACCAAAATGATTGTTTCTATAATTCAATAACTTCCACACCGATTGGAAAATTATAGCTGTCAAAAACTGAGCTGTTTCAAAATGATGAGAATCAATTTGGTTATAATACGACAGTTTCATTGGGACATAAAGAGGCAGAATGTTTAGAAAAAACTATCAAATACTTTTTTATAATGTTGCCAATATTACAAAGAATTGTCTATTTAGTTTATAATTTGACTGTTACAAAAAATTGCAGTAAGTTCTACAACCAAGTGACTTTAAAGATATTTTTTTGAATATAATCACAATCCATTGGTGAAAGCGTTTGATTTTGTTTAAAAACTACTTCGAATATGACAATGAAACAATCAAATTCAATTGAACAACAATTCACAATATTGTGCAAAATTTGGGCTAAATGACTCACCCAGAATGAAAAATAAATTCTTCATTATGCCGGGGCTAATTCTTAAATGGAATCGAAACGGATATCTGCAACATAGACAATAATATTTGAATCTAACAAAATGATGTCAGTACTTACTTGATATAAAATTACCAGTTTTTACCAACAAATTTGAAGTCTAGAAATATTTTTCAATATTTATATGTTATGCACGCAAGCTTGTTAAAATTATTATCAAAAGTAACAATGGAATGAAAAATTTTATTACGAATCTTTATTACAAATTGAAAACTATTGCAATTTTATTATAAAAGTACAAAGTTACGTGTTTATTATACACATACATTAATTGTTTATTTCACAATTTTTAATACATATTGAAGTATTTCACGGTGCGAAATCAAACATGTGAGCGTATGCGTTAACGTTTAATAAAGCAATGGCCTAAAAGCCGACACATACCATACAAAAAGTAAGTACAAATAAAAACTATACGATATAAAAATATATATACGTATGTACAGAGGTACATCACATTTACGTACGCTACAACGAATATTATACATAGAAATATATATACAGGATATACCACATTCTCCGCCACCAAATGAAAACATAATTTACACTTACACCTAAGTATAAATGAACATACATATGTATTACATTTCTAAGTAACAATTCATTCAAAACATAGTTACATCATTTCTCATAAATTAAACGATCAGGAGGTTTTACCAATCTTTTGGGCCTAGTGGTATTAGGTTGTTCTAAGTCAGTTCCCTCATTTGGTCTTGGAGTTTTAGAAGTAACGGTAGGTTCATTACACTCAGTAGAGACTTCACGATCGACTAACCCGCTTTGTATTTTAGTTTTTCGAATTTGATTAGTATGACGCTTCCATGATCTATTTAATTCGGGAATTTTAACAATATATGTACAATTACCTATTTTCTTTTCAATAATGCCGCTGATCCAAGTTTGTTTATTAGTTTGTCTATAATCTCTGGCGATAATCCTTTCTCCTATACTAAATCTTCTTGTATCTCTCCCCCAAAATTTTTTGTTTGAATTTGTTGTTTATTTAAAACTCTGCTTTTAACGTTTTGTTTTATGTCGGATTTTAAATTATCAAAACGAGTTCTTACATTACGTCCAAACATCAGAAAGGAAGGTGATACCCCAGTAGTAATGTGATCGGCATTACGATAATCAAATAAAAAATGATTTAACGCGGTATTTATATTTAAACTTTTGTTATGACCTAATGCGTTTCTTAAAGCGTTTTTAATATTCTTGACAGCATTTTCGGCAGCTCCATTTGATTGTGGAAAGAATGGTGCACTAGTTAAATGTTTAATTTCATATTTTTCTATGAAAGTTTTAAATTCAGCACTAGTAAAGCTTTTGGCGTTATCGGATACAATGACTTTAGGCAACCCAAATCTAGCAAAAGTACTATGTAAAGCTGTTATAGTGAAACTAGTGGTTATTGTAGAAGTAGGAAATACTTCTATCCATTTAGAGTGACTATCTATTATTATAAAAAAGTACGTGTTCATAAATGGACCAATGTAATCAATATGAATACGAGAAAATACATCTTCAGGCCATTCCCAAGGATGTAATACGGTTTTAGGAGGATTTGCTTTATTGACTGCACAATTTTGACAACTTAAAGCAATTTGCTCGATTTCTTTGTTTATTCCTGGCCAAAAGAAATAGGACCTAGCCAGTCCTTTCATTTTAACAATCCCCAAATGTGACATATGCAACTGATTCAAAACACGTCCCCTAAGCTTCCCTGGTATAACTATTCTATTATTCCAAAAAAGTACGTTATTTTCAACGGTAAGTTCATGTCTAATCGCGTAATACTGTTTAAATTTTTCATCACGTTTAGCACTTTTTGGCCATTTTGTTCTTACAAATTCTATTATTGCTTTTAAAATTAGATCAGAATTAGTGTATTCTTGAATTAATTTAAAATTCGTTGTAATGAATTCATTATCAGAGAAGAAGTTAACGTATTCCACATCAACTGATTTCCAACATTCATCATCGCTACGAATCGGTAAACGGGACAAAAAGTCAGCATTATTCTTCTCAGATTTAACATATTGAACATTATATTTATAGTTTGATAATATTACTGCCCAACGACGCAATCTGTTCGCGGAATATTGAGGAATACCCTTTTTAGGATTAAAAATTGCTAGTAAAGGTTTATTATCACTAACTAAAGTAAATTCTCTACCGTAGAGATATTGATTAAATTTACACAATGCAAATATAATGGCTAAACCTTCTCTTTCAACTTGTGCGTAACCTTTTTCCGCCGAAGTGAGTCGCCGCGATGCATACGCTATTGGCCGCTCTTGACCGCTTGGCAAAATATGAGACAAAACACATCCAAGACCATATGGACTTGCATCGGCTGTTAAACGGAGTGGATATTCAGGATTATAATGCACTAAAATGTCTGCAGATGTTAAAATACTCTTTACGTTTTTGAACGCATTACTGCACTTTTTAGTCCATTTCCACCTGACATCCTTTTTTAATAATTCAAAAAGTGGATGCAATAACGATGATAAATTAGGAATAAACTTACCATAGTAATTAATCATTCCCAACACCGATTGTAACTGCTTAGCATTAGTAGGTTCAGGAGCATTTTTAATTGCTATAATTTTATCAGGCGCAGTATGAAGACCATCTTTGTCAATAATATAACCAAGATAATTTATTTTATTTTGCGAGAAGGTACACTTATCTGGTGTAACTTTTAAACCAGCATCCTGTAACCTTTGAAACAGTTTGTTTAATCTTTCTAAGTGCTCTCGTGTATTTCTCCCGCAAATAAGGATATCGTCAAAAAAACATACACAACCCTCGATATCTTGCGTTAAGGATTCCATAATTTTTTGAAATTTCGCAGGCGCGCACGCAACTCCATAAGGTAACCTCTGATACTGAAAAAGTCCCTTGTGTGTGGATATTGTTGTAAGAATTTTAGACTTCTCATCTAAACATATTTGCGCATACGCTTGGGACAAATCTATCTTTGAAAAAATAACCCCACCCTGCAATTTAGAAAATAAATCATCTATCCTTGGAATTGGGAATTGATCGATTTCTAACACAGGATTTAGTGTAATCTTAAAATCGCCGCAAATTCTAATTGCTCCCGATTTTTTAATAACAGGTACAATGGGCGTAGCCCAAGGGGAATAATCTACCGGTTTGATAATGTTTAATTTTACCAAATTTTCAAGCTCGGCTTCGACCTTTTGCCGCATACCGTATGGTAATGGCCTAGCTCTAATAAATTTGGGTGTTACGGATTGATCTTGTAATGTTAAAGAAACTGTGCCTTTATTAAATGTACCTAAACCAGGTGTAAAAAGTTTATCAAATTTACTGATTAAAAATTCCGTGTTATCTAATTCATTAGCAAAATTTACTTGTGAAATAGCGAAATTATACAACGTCATAAAATCTCTACCGAGTATAGGTGGACCCCCATTTTCAATAACGAAAATAGGTAAATAATTTTTAATATTATTGTAAGAAACAATAAATTTACACATACCCAAAACTACCATTTTCTCGCCTGTATATACATTTAAATTTTTATCTGGTGGAGATAATTTGTAAGTATTTGCAAAATTTTCTTTCCAAAATTTATCCGACATGGCGGAAATGCTAGCTCCGGTATCTAAGCAAAATTTGTATAGTTTAGAATCTATTGAAATGTCCACCATGAAAGGATTTTTGTATACTTTATTACTTTGAATTGAGAACAATTCTGCTTCAATATAATTTTGATATCTATTTTTACCTGTCTTAGATTTTTTTGGTTGTTTACTTGCGCAAACCGGTGCTAAATGTCCCTTCTTCTTGCACAAATGACAAGTGTAACTTCGGAATCGACATGCTGTGGTCGTATGATTGCTTCTCCCGCAACAGGAACACTTTTCGGAAGACCGCTGATTTCCACTTGGAGGCGTAGCTGTCTTCTTGGAACTCACGTGATGAATACCTGGCTCCATCTTTACAGATGTGACGTTGGAGACGCCGTTCGATGATGCCACGGCCGCCATTTCGGTTACCGCTACCTGGATTACGGCAGCAAATGTGCTTGTAGTAGACTCCTTGAATAACCTTGACTGAACTGATCCTTGGGTGAACCCAATAATGAATCTATCTCGTAACATCATGTCAATGACTGTTTCTTCAAAATTGCAATTTAACGCCAAACTTCTTATTCTTGCCGCCCATTCATTGGCTGTTTCGTGCGTATTCATAAAAGCCGCAAAAAATTTTGCACGTGTAACGAAAACTGATTCCGCCACCGCGAAATATTTGTTGAATAATTCCGCCAAATCTTTATATGTTTTATCTTCCGGTAATTTTGGTAGACACAAATTATATATTAACTTATAAGCCTCCTCATCCAGAGCGTTTAATAAGATTGCTTTCTTTTTTTCGTCCGATACTATCTCATTCACCAGAAAATAGTTATCGAGTCTTCTTTTATAGATTATCCAGTCACTATTTTGAGCACTGAACTCGCGGATTTTACCGTAATATGATGGATTTGTATCTGTCATTTTTCTTTTTTTTTAAGAACACTTATCCTCGTCGCCAATGAAGTATTTCACGGTGCGAAATCAAACATGTGAGCGTATGCGTTAACGTTTAATAAAGCAATGGCCTAAAAGCCGACACATACCATACAAAAAGTAAGTACAAATAAAAACTATACGATATAAAAATATATATACGTATGTACAGAGGTACATCACATTTACGTACGCTACAACGAATATTATACATAGAAATATATATACAGGATATACCACACATATGCTGGTAATTTAAGAAAGACATGTTTAAAAATTTTGGTATCCAGTGACTATCGAAACTTCTATCGCCTTAAAGGTTTGATTTTTGATAGTTAATTACCCCACCAATTTTTGCCCGCTTCCAGTAATCAGGAAATGATATTTATTTGTTTGGAAACAAAGTTGCAGTTGCAGTTTCAAAATTGAACCTAGCAGTTTAGAAACAACTTTATTAGGACGCTGCCCTAAAAAGTTCATCCGTTCTGTGTTGTCTAACTTCTTGATTATGTCCTCCCAGGAGTTGCATTTGTTTTTCTTTTTTCTCTTTTTCTGCGTATTCCTCCCATCTATTGAAAACTAGGGGATAATATTTTCCTTTTGCAATAACGGCAGCATTATACGAAACTATTACTCCTTTTCGGAAACCGCTTAGTATGTTTTCTATTGTCAGATCTCACCATCCCTGTCCAATAAATTCTGCGAACGTTTTCTTTGACATTTTGACACCAACATTATGCCGACACCATCTAAAAATTTTTGTATCCCATGCATCTTTCATTGGCTTGAAGACACTTGTGGTGGCAGTTTTAAAATAGTAATGTTATTCTGGATTGCTAGTTCAACAAGATTTAAATGCAGATGAGTTAAACTGGCCTTTCATCTCCTAGTGCTGGTATTAACTTCTTTTGAAAGTAATTATAAAATATTTCGGAATTTATCCATCCGTTTTCACAGTTGCATAACCGATATCGTTGTAGCTCTTACCATCGTCCGCCATCCAGCGGCACTGATTCCACTTAAGACTATAGTGTTTTCTCGGACTGGTCCACTTACAGTTCTAGTAGTAGGCTTTCCCCTCTCACCAACAACCTTTGTTTTAGAAGGATCTAAAGCAAAACTAGTTTCATCTAGAATCAAAATGCACTGGGACTTATCGGAAAGATTCAAATCATTTAAGACAGATTTTTGCGAGATAAAGTATTGATTAATAAGGAAAGGGTCCACCACATTTTTCCAAGCGTATTCTACCGGTTGCGGCTTTTTAATACTTAGACGATGTTTATCTTTGCAGTTTTCGAACCAATCATCCCCTGGTACACCATCCTTAAAATTTGTTTCGTTCTTATTTTCTCGGACATAACCGGCCACCACCTCAAACACTTCTTTCCTAGGGATACCAAATCGCCATTTCTCCATTACTTTTATGGCATTTGTAAGCCTTTGTTCTTGTTCTAAAGGGATCGTGGTAGGTCTTCCCTGAGACACACCCCTTTTTCCTCTTTTATCACTTAAGTGACAATATAAAGTGGTTTTGGGAATTTTGTAAAACTTGTGTGCTCTATATAAAGTCATAGTTCCTGCTTTAATGGATGCCACTGCCTGTTCTACAATATTCTATCATAACTTCCTCTGTCGTTTTTCCTTTTATAATTGCGTACCATCTATGAGAGAGATATAAAATTAACATGTTCACACTTTCCCGCCTTTCGATGAAAATTTGGCTTTTTAACCGTAACATAAAATCACAATAAAATATCTTACTTAAAAGCATTTGCAATTGTCTTTGATAATAAAAGAAATGTTTTTTTTTTCTAAACACAATTCATTATATACAAAACAATTGCTTTGAATCATCATTGTGCGGTCACGAAATACTGAATTATCTGGACAATGTGGGCAAATATAAAAAGGTAGTTGCCATTTTGAACATTTTTGTTTTTCGATCGATCGTTTTCTAAATTCCAATTCGATGATAAAATTTGATAAAGGTAACCTCCATTTTAGACTTTCCTGTTTTTTCAAACAATCCTTATCAACGTCGATATTAATGGAGCCATAAGACCTCCACACATAATAATTACATTTTTGTCTTTCCGCCGATCATTTTCAAAATCAATATCTACAGGATTTTGTGTCCTGCAAACTTAATCAGGTGCCGAAATTTTAAAAGTGACAGCCATTTCGAAGTTTGTTGTTTCTGGACCGACGGATTTCAAAATTCCGAACTTGAAACCTCCAAACTGAATTCAGTGATTGCATTTTGTTCCGGCCGCAGAGCACTGAGTTCAGTATAGGCGCATGTGAACGTGAGAGATTCGTTTTTTGATACAAACTTTGTCACCACCGTAGGAGTTGACTTTTAAAAATCGTCAAAAAATATGATTTACTAATTGTGTATCTAACTCTTCGAAAACTACACCTAGCTGTTTAGACAAAACTTTGTATTTTCTTTAAAAATATATTAGATCACTTCACTCTTACTATGTCTATATTATTATTTGCTGGAACAAGCTACAAGGCGAGTTGTTCAATATATAAAAGGTTATTTTTCTGTTTCTTCTGATCTAGCCATACTCAACCAATTACCGCTTGAAATGAAAAATAATTTACCGAATTTGTTAAAGATATTTATTTATACATGTAAGTTGTCTTTAAAATAATAGTACAGTTTTAATACACACCAACTTTATTACTCTCTGTCATTAACAAAAACAAAACCAGCAAAATGTTTACATTAAAAAGCAGTATTTTCTACGTCTAACATTTACCTGGATGGAGATATCGAATACCTGAAACATACAACAAAAACTATTACTACTTGAAAAGTATTGGGAAAACAAACTGTGATAACAACACTACTGCAGAAGCACTAAAAACCGTTTACGAAACAATTTTATTTATTAATTAAAAATATCTTGAGAATAATCGTTGTAAAACAAGATGAAAATTTCTATTTTAGATAGGTAAATTATTTATGCTTACTTGGATTCGCACACATTGCATTCTCCAAAAGGCACTTGTTAGCATAGGTATATTTTCTTCCATTAACATCTGTACCACAAATTGGAACGTAGATATAAGGGCAAACTTTCGAACATTTAGTGCTAACCGTTATGGTACAGGCGGCCAACGCTAGAACTTGAAAGAATGGAAAATGTAAATAAATTGTGATGCCAGTATTTTAAACAGGAAGGACTACTTAACTGTTGCAACTACCACTTCACTATGCTTGAGCTAATTTTACAAATTGAGAAAAAAGTTGCATCTGGGGAAAAATAACCAAAATGATTGTTTTTATAATTCAATAACTTCCAGACCGATTGGAAACTTATAGCTGTCAAAAACTGAGCTGTTTCAAGATGATAAGAATCAATTTGGTTATAATACGACAGTTTCGTTTGTACATAAAGAGGCAGAATGTTTACAAAAGACTATCAAATACTAAGAATTGTCTATTTAGTTTATAATTTGACTGTTGGAAAAAAAATTGCAGTAAGTTCTACAACCAAGTGACTTTAAAGATATTTTTTGAATATAATCACAATCCATTGGTAAAAGCGTTTGATTTTGTTTAAAAACTACTTCGAATATGACAATGAAACAATCAAATTCAATTCAACAACAATTCACAATATTGTGCAAAATTTGGGCTAAATGACTCACCCAGAATAAAAAATAAATTCTTCATTATGCCGGGGCTAATTCTTAAATGGAATCGAAACGGATATCTGCAACATAGACAATAATATTTGAATCTAACAAAATGATGTCAGTACTTACTTGATATAAAATTACCAGTTTTTACTAACAAATTTGAAGTCTAGAAATATTTTTCAATATTTATATGTTACGCACGCAAGCTTGTTAAAATTATTATCAAAAGTAACAATGGAATGAAAAATTTTATTACGAATATTTATTACAAATTGAAGACTATTGCAATTTTATTTTAAAAGTACAAAGTTACGTATTTATTATATACATACATTAATTGTTTATTTCACAATTTTTAATATATACGCTGGTAATTTAAGAAAGACATGTTTAAAAATTTTGGTATCCAGTGACTATCGAAACTTCTATCGCCTTAAAGGTTTGATTTGTGATAGTTAATTACCCCAACCATTTTTGCCCGCTTTCAGTAATCAGGAAATGCAACTTTGTTTGGAAACAAAGTTGCAGTTGCAGATTCAAAATTGAACCTAGCAGTTTAAAAACAACTTTATTAGGTCGCTGCCCTAAAAAGCAACAATATGTACTTTTACTGCTATAACACTATGTTATTATTTACTGGAACAAGCTAACAAGGCGAGTTGTTCAATATATAAAAGATTATTTTTCTGTTTCTTCTGATCTAGCCATACATAACCAATGACCGCTTGAAATGAAAAATAATTTAAAATAATAGTACAGTTTTTAATGCACACCAACTTTATTAATCACTGTCATTAACAAAAACAAAAACAACAAAATGTTTACATTAAAGAGCAGTATTTTCTACGTCTAACAATGACCAGCATGCAGATAATGAATACCTGAAACATAAAACAAAAAATATACTATTTGAAAAATAATGGTACAACAAAATGTGATAACAACACAACTATACAGAAGCAATAAAAACTGTTCATAAAACCATTTTATCTATCCATTAAAAAGATCTTGAGGATAATCGTTATAAAATAAGATGAGCATTTCTATTTTAGATAAATTATTTATTCTTACTTGGTTTCTCACATGCAGCTTTCTCCAAACTGCACTTGTTAGGATAGGTATGTTTATTTCCACTAGCATCTGTACCACAAACTGGAGCTAAGATATGATGGCAAACTTCACCGCATTTACCGTTAGCCGTTGTGATAAAGACGGCCAAGGCTAGAACTTCAAAGAATGGAAAATGTAAATAAATTGTGTTGACAGTATTTTAAACAGGAAGGGCTACTTAACTGTTGCAACTACCACTTTACTATGCTTGAGTTAATTTTCAAAACTGAGAAAAAATTAATTTATAATTCAGAAGTAAAATCGAATTATTATTTGCCTAATTTGAGAGCTATCAAAATTATGTTACTATCTACAAGAAAACTACAAATGATTGTTGTATATGCCTGTTTGATAGCTCTTAAAACCGTAACCGTAACAGAATTACGAAAACGAGTTGATTTATAAAGTGGCAATTACATCTGGAGACGAATAACCAAAATGAGTGTTTCTATAATATAATAACTGCCAGAACGATTGGCAACCCTCAACTCCGGCGTCAGAAATCAAAATTATTGTTTCCGTGATGTAACGATTGACATAGAGATTTGCAGTAAATACTACAACTAAGTGGTTTTAAAGATATTTTTTGAATGTAGTTGCACTTCAATCTTAAAAGCGTTTGGATTTGTTTAATAATTCCTTCGAATATGACTATGAAACAATCAAATTCAATTGAACAACAATTCACAATATTGTGCAAAATTTGGGTTAAATGACTCACCCAGAATTAGAAATAAATTCTTCATTATGCCAGAGCTTCTTCCTAAATGGAATCGAAATGGATATCTGCAACATATACAATAATATTTAAATCTAAGAAAAAGGATGTCAGTACTTACTTGGTACAAAATGGCCAGTTTTTACTAACGAATTGGAAATCTTGAAATGTTTTTCAACATTTATATGTTACGCACTCAAGCTTATTAAAATTATTATTAGACGCAACAATGGAATAAGAAATTTTATTACGAATCTTTATTAGAAATTGAAAACTATTGTAATTTCATTCTAAAAATACACTTACACGTGTTTATTTTATACATACATTAATTGTTTATTTCACAACTTTTAATATAGACGCTGATAATTTAATGAAGACGTGTTTAAAAATTTCGAAGGACACGTACAGGAAGTTTCGATAGAAACTTCTATCCTGTTAAAGGTTTGTTTTGTGATAGTTAATTATCTGAAAAATTGGGGGAGGAAGGGGAAATGTTATTTGTTTGTTTGGGTACAAAACCTAAACGCGTGATTTTCTATAAATTATCATAAAAATCATGAGTTGTTAAATTAAGGTCGCTATATCTGATAAGAATTATTGCACTGATTATTATTATTCATCCTATTCTTAGTATTACGGCTGAAGCAGACAAAACCAGTGACAAATATTTAACAAAACACAATGGATTTCTTAATTTCATTATTCTTCTAAATTCTAAAATTATAATTATATTACATATCTACCCATGAAACCCCATAAAGTGGGATTTTAAATTATTCGTACTATGTGAAGTGGAAATATATTCTGGACAAGAGAACAATGACTTTCGTAAAAGCGTTTCAGAACCAGATCTAGGTGCATGCGCCAATGTTGTCGTCAAAAATCTAAACTACTAATCATATTCCGATAATTACTATACTACTCTCGGGCTATTGGTTTATTTAGCCGAAAATGGGATTTTAAGTCTTGGAACAGTACAGCGAAATAGAATTCCAAATTGTAAATTACCAGCTGAGAAAATATGAAAAAAAAATCCTCAGGGAATAAGCTACGAATTTGTAGCCAACCACAAGCAAAGAGATAAGTTGCCCGTTCATTATAAGTGGAGTGGGTGGAGTAGATTTACTTGATGCAACTACATTACACATGACTTATTTTTATATATTTCTAAACTTTCGAAAACATTTAGAAACTTACAGTTGTCTATTTGTCTAATTAATTTAACATTCGTATGATCGATGTTGTGATCTGATTCAAAAATGTGTTGGGCAACGCTCGATTTCTCAATTTCATTAAATCTAAGATTAGCCATATGCTCTTTGAATTTAGTCGATATATTTTTGATTACAATTTTTACAATTGAATTCGTAAATACCTGACCTTTCTAAAGGTTGTATTTTATCTTTAGGGTTACCGATGAGACTTCGTAAACTAGTCCCACAACTGTAAAATATTCTGAGATCTAGCCCTTTGAAAATTTTACTCAAACCTTTAGTGATAAAGGGAGCATAAGGGAGGGTCGCAACTGGTAAAGCTTTAACATCCTCTCGAATCTGCTTCGCTCTGGGCAAGTTAGTTCATGTTGTTAATCTAAACAAGAGGACAAAATACCAGGACGGCACATTAAAGCGTTTGAGTGCTGTGACCGTTCAAACTTCAACTTCGGACAAATTTTTCATCATATAAATATTACCTATCTCGATAACCGTTTGATGGATCTGCTTCCTCCTCGGCAAGTAGGTTCACCTTGTTAATCTAAACGGGAGGCCACACTCCCAGCAGGGCACATTAACGCCTTATAGGGCTAAAATTTCGTCGATATTTTCTCGAGAACCGTTTGATGAATCTACTTCCCTCTCGGCCAGATGGTTCATCCTGTTAATCTAAACGAGAAGACAAACTCCCAGGAAGGCACATTAACGCGTTTGAGTGCTGTGACCGTTCAAACTTTCATAAATTTTCTGGACAACTTTTTCATCATATAAATATTACCTAGCTCGATAACCGTTTGATGGATCTGCTTCCTCCTCGGCAAGTGGATTCACTTTGTTAATCTAAACGAGAGGCCAAACTCCCAACTAAGCACATTAACGCGTTATAGAGATAAATTTTCTCGAGGACCGTTTGATGAATATGCTTCTCTCTCGGCCAGATGGTTCATCCTGTTAATCTAAACGAGAAGACAAACTCCCAGGAAGGCACATTAACGCGTTTGAGTGCTGTGACCGTTCAAACTTGATAAATTTTCTGGACAACTTTTTCATCATATAAATATTACCTAGCTCGATAACCGTTTGATGGATCTGCTTCCTCCTCGGTAAGTAGGTTCACCTTGTTAATATAAACGAGAGGCCAAACTCCTAGCTAGGCACATTAACGCGTTATGGAGATAAATTTTCTCGAGAACCGTTTGATGAATCTGCTTCGCTCTGGGCCAGATGGTTCATCCTGTTAATCCAAACGAGAAGACAAACTCCCAGGAAGGCACATTAACGCGTTTGAGTGCTGTGACCGTTCAAACTTCATAAATTTTCTGGACAACTTTTTCATCATATAAATATTACCTAGCTCGATAACCGTTTGATGGATCTGCTTCCTCCTCGGCAAGTAGGTTCACCTTGTTAATATAAACGAGAGGCCAAACTCCTAGCTAGGCACATTAACGCGTTATGGAGATAAATTTTCTCGAGAACCGTTTGATGAATCTGCTTCGCTCTAGGCCAGATGGTTCATCCTGTTAATCCAAACGAGAAGACAAACTCTCAGGAAGGCACATTAACGCGTTTGAGTGCTGTGACCGTTCAAACTTCATAAATTTTCTGGACAACTTTTTCATCATATAAATATTACCTAGCTCGATAACCGTTTGATGGATCTGCTTCCTCCTCGGCAAGTAGGTTCACCTTGTTAATATAAACGAGAGGCCAAACTCCCTAGCTAGGCACATTAACGCGTTATGGAGATAAATTTTCTCGAGAACCGTTTGATGAATCTGCTTCGCTCTGGGCCAGATGGTTCATCCTGTTAATCCAAACGAGAAGACAAACTCCCAGGAAGGCACATGAACGCGTTTGAGTGCTGTGACCGTTCAAACTTCATAAATTTTCTGGACAACTTTTTCATGATATAAATATTACCTAGCTCGATAACCGTTTGATGGATCTGCTTCCTCCTCGACAAGTAGGTTCACCTTGTTAATATAAACGAGAGGCCAAACTCCTAGCTAGGCACATTAACGCGTTATGGAGATAAATTTTCTCGAGAACCGTTTGATGAATCTGCTTCGCTCTGGGCCAGATGGTTCATCCTGTTAATCCAAACGAGAAGACAAACTCCCAGGAAGGCACATTAACGCGTTTGAGTGCTGTGACCGTTCAAACTTCATAAATTTTCTGGACAACTTTTTCATCATATAAATATTACCTAGCTCGATAACCGTTTGATGGATCTGCTTCCTCCTCGGCAAGTAGGTTCACCTTGTTAATATAAACGAGAGGCCAAACTCCTAGCTAGGCACATTAACGCGTTATGGAGATAAATTTTCTCGAGAACCGTTTGATGAATCTGCTTCGCTCTGGGCCAGATGGTTCATCCTGTTAATCCAAACGAGAAGACAAACTCCCAGGAAGGCACATTAACGCGTTTGAGTGCTGTGACCGTTCAAACTTCATAAATTTTCTGGACAACTTTTTCATGATATAAATATTACCTAGCTCGATAACCGTTTGATGGATCTGCTTCCTCCTCGACAAGTAGGTTCACCTTGTTAATATAAACGAGAGGTCAAACTCCTAGCTAGGCACATTAACGCGTTATGGAGATAAATTTTCTCGAGAACCGTTTGATGAATCTGCTTCGCTCTGGGCCAGATGGTTCATCCTGTTAATCCAAACGAGAAGACAAACTCCCAGGAAGGCACATTAACGCGTTTGAGTGCTGTGACCGTTCAAACTTCATAAATTTTCTGGACAACTTTTTCATCATATAAATATTACCTAGCTCGATAACCGTTTGATGGATCTGCTTCCTCCTCGGCAAGTAGGTTCACCTTGTTAATATAAACGAGAATCCAAACTCCTAGCTAGGCACATTAACGCGTTATGGATATAAATTTTCTCGAGAACCGTTTGATGAATCTGCTTCGCTCTGGGCCAGATGGTTCATCCTGTTAATCCAAACGAGAAGACAAACTCCCAGGAAGGCACATTAACGCGTTTGAGTGCTGTGACCGTTCAAACTTCATAAATTTTCTGGACAACTTTTTCATCATATAAATATTACCTAGCTCGATAACCGTTTGATGGATCTGCTTCCTCCTCGGCAAGTAGGTTCACCTTGTTAATATAAGCGAGAGGCCAAACTCCTAGCTAGGCACATTAACGCGTTATGGAGATAAATTTTCTCGAGAACCGTTTGATGAATCTGCTTCGCTCTGGGCCAGATGGTTCATCCTGTTAATCCAAACGAGAAGACAAACTCCCAGGAAGGCACATTAACGCGTTTGAGTGCTGTGACCGTTCAAACTTCATAAATTTTCTGGACAACTTTTTCATCATATAAATATTACCTAGCTCGATAACCGTTTGATGGATCTGCTTCCTCCTCGGCAAGTAGGTTCACCTTGTTAATATAAACGAGAGGCCAAACTCCTAGCTAGGCACATTAACGCGTTATGGAGATAAATTTTCTCGAGAACCGTTTGATGAATCTGCTTCGCTCTGGGCCAGATGGTTCATCCTGTTAATCCAAACGAGAAGACAAACTCCCAGGAAGGCACATAACGCGTTTGAGTGCTGCGACCGTTCAAACTTCATAAATTTTCTGGACAACTTTTTCATCATATAAATATTACCTAGCTCGATAACCGTTTGATGGATCTGCTTCCTCCTCGGCAAGTAGGTTCACCTTGTTAATATAAGCGAGAGGCCAAACTCCTAGCTAGGCACATTAACGCGTTATGGAGATAAATTTTCTCGAGAACCGTTTGATGAATCTGCTTCGCTCTGGGCCAGATGGTTCATCCTGTTAATCCAAACGAGAAGACAAACTCCCAGGAAGGCACATGAACGCGTTTGAGTGCTGTGACCGTTCAAACTTCATAAATTTTCTGGACAACTTTTTCATGATATAAATATTACCTAGCTCGATAACCGTTTGATGGATCTGCTTCCTCCTCGGCAAGTAGGTTCACCTTGTTAATCTAAACGAGAGGCCAAACTCCCAGCAAGGCACATTAACGCGTTACAGAGATAAATTTTCTCGAGAACCGTTTGATGAATCTGCTTCGCTCTGGGCAAGTTGGTTCATCGTGATAATCTAAACGAGAAGACAAACTCCCAGGAAGGCACATTAACGCGTTTGAGTGCTGTGACCGTTCAAACTTCATAAATTTTCTGGACAACTTTTTCATCATATAAATATTACCTAGATCGATAACCGTTTGATGCATCTGCTTCCTCCTCGGCAAGTAGGTTCACCTTGTTAATATAAGCGAGAGGCCAAACTCCTAGCTAGGCACATTAACGCGTTATGGAGATAAATTTTCTCGAGAACCGTTTGATGAATCTGCTTCGCTCTGGGCCAGATGGTTCATCCTGTTAATCCAAACGAGAAGACAAACTCCCAGGAAGGCACATTAACGCGTTTGAGTGCTGTGACCGTTCAAACTTCATAAATTTTCTGGACAACTTTTTCATCATATAAATATTACCTAGCTCGATAACCGTTTGATGGATCTGCTTCCTCCTCGGCAAGTAGGTTCACCTTGTTAATATAAACGAGAGGCCAAACTCCTAGCTAGGCACATTAACGCGTTATGGAGATAAATTTTCTCGAGAACCGTTTGAAGAATCTGCTTCGCTCTGGGCCAGATGGTTCATCCTGTTAATCTAAAGGAGAAGACAAACTCGCAGGAAGGCACATTAACGCGTTTGAGTGCCGTGACCGTTCAAACTGCATAAATTTTCTGAACAACTTTTTCATCATATAAATATTACCTAGCTCGATAACCGTTTGATGGATCTGCTTCCGCCTCGGCAAGTAGGTTCACCTTGTTAATCTAAACGAGAGGCCAAACTCCCAGCTAGGCACATTAACGCGTTATAGAGATAAATTTTTTCGAGAACCGTTTGATGAATCTGCTTCGCTCTGGGCCAGATGGTTCATCCTGTTAATCCAAACGAGAAGACAAACTCCCAGGAAGGCACATGAACGCGTTTGAGTGCTGTGACCGTTCAAACTTCATAAATTTTCTGGACAACTTTTTCATCATATAAATATTACCTAGCTCGATAACCGTTTGATGGATCTGCTTCCTCCTCGGCAAGTAGGTTCACCTTGTTAATATAAACGAGAATCCAAACTCCTAGCTAGGCACATTAACGCGTTATGGAGATAAATTTTCTCGAGAACCGTTTGATGAATCTGCTTCGCTCTGGGCAAGTTGGTTCATCTTGTTAATCTAAACGAGAAGACAAACTCCCAGGAAGGCACATTAACGCGTTTGAGTGCTGTGACCGTTCAAACTTCATAAATTTTCTGGACAACTTTTTCATCATATAAATATTACCTAGATCGATAACCGTTTGATGCATCTGCTTCCTCCTCGGCAAGTAGGTTCACCTTGTTAATACAAACGAGAGGCCAAACTCCTAGCTAGGCACATTAACGCGTTATGGAGATAAATTTTCTCGAGAACCGTTTGATGAATCTGCTTCGCTCTGGGCCAGATGGTTCATCCTGTTAATCTAAAGGAGAAGACAAACTCGCAGGAAGGCACATTAACGCGTTTGAGTGCCGTGACCGTTCAAACTTCATAAATTTTCTGAACAACTTTTTCATCATATAAATATTACCTAGCTCGATAACCGTTTGATGGATCTGCTTCCGCCTCGGCAAGTAGGTTCACCTTGTTAATCTAAACGAGAGGCCAAACTCCCAGCTAGGCACATTAACGCGTTATAGAGATAAATTTTTTCGAGAACCGTTTGATGAATCTGCTTCGCTCTGGGCCAGATGGTTCATCCTGTTAATCCAAACGAGAAGACAAACTCCCAGGAAGGCACATTAACGCGTTTGGGTGCTGTGACCGTTCAAACTTCATAAATTTTCTGGACAACTTTTTCATCATATAAATATTACCTAGCTCGATAACCGTTTGATGGATCTGCTTCCTCCTCGGCAAGTAGGTTCACCTTGTTAATATAAACGAGAATCCAAACTCCTAGCTAGGCACATTAACGCGTTATGGAGATAAATTTTCTCGAGAACCGTTTGATGAATCTGCTTCGCTCTGGGCCAGATGGTTCATCTTGTTAATCTAAACGAGAAGACAAACTCCCAGGAAGGCACATTAACGCGTTTGAGTGCTGTGACCGTTCAAACTTCATAAATTTTCTGGACAACTTTTTCATCATATAAATATTACCTAGCTCGATAACCGTTTGATGGATCTGCTTCCGCCTCGGCAAGTAAGTTCACCTTGTTAATCTAAACGAGAGGCCAAACTCCCAGCTAGGCACATTAACGCGTTATAGAGATAAATTTTTTTGAGAACCGTTTGATGAATCTGCTTCTCTCTCGGACAGATGGTTCACCCTGTTAATCTAAACGAGAAGACAAACCGCCAGGAAGGCACATTAACGCGTTTGAGTGCCGTGACCGTTCAAACTTCATAAATTTTCGGGACAACTTTTTCATCATATAAATATTACCTAGATCGATAACCGTTTGATGCATCTGCTTCCTCCTCGGCAAGTAGGTTCACCTTGTTAATACAAACGAGAGGCCAAACTCCTAGCTAGGCACATTAACGCGTTATGGAGATAAATTTTCTCGAGAACCGTTTGATGAATCTGCTTCGCTCTGGGCCAGATGGTTCATCTTGTTAATCTAAACGAGAACACAAACTCCCAGCAAGGCACATTAACGCGTTTGAGTGCTGTGACCGTTCAAACTTCATAAATTTTCTGGACAACTTTTTCATCATATAAATATTACCTAGCTCGATAACCGTTTGATGGATCTGCTTCCGCCTCGGCAAGTAGGTTCACCTTGTTAATCTAAACGAGAGGCCAAACTCCCAGCTAGGCACATTAACGCGTTATAGAGATAAATTTTCTCGAGAACCGTTCGATGAATCTGCTTCGCTCTCGGCCAGATGGTTCACCTTGTTAATCTAAACGAGAGGACAAACTCCCAGGAAGGCACATTAACGCGTTTGAGCGCTGTGACCGCTCCAAATTGATAAATTTTCTGGACAACTTTTTCATCATATAAATATTACGTAGCTCGCTAACCGTTTGATGAATCTGCTTCCGTCGTAGATTCTTTCACAGTTTTCTTATGATTAAACATCCTAATTAACTTATAGATATGCTGAGGCTGGAAACCATTACACTTGGCCGCATCTTTTATAATTTTAAGCTCTTTCTCATACCTCGCCTTGTTCAAGGGAAAAGTCTGTGTACCAAAAAATTCAGACTTGCCATTTTGTGTTGAATACAATGATGGGAATCCGAAGGAATGTAGCGAAATGTACTGGTTTCCTTTCTATACACGTCAAACTCTAATCTACTGTTATTTCTAATTACTAAAGTATCTAGAAAGGGTAGCTGAACGTTCTCATCTCTTTCACAAGTGAACCTTACTTACAAGTACATCCTCCTGCTTCTTCTCTTTACGGCTTTGTCGTATGTCCTTGGTTTCATTGTGTACATGTCGAACCTCAGATGATCTGTGTTCCTTATCACTTATCTCTCTTATCTCTTTTGTTGCGGGTGATGATGTGACGTAGTGTGTAGATGTCGGTCGGTATACTTTTTCTTACGATATACGATGTGGCTTAGAAGCTGACAACATGATTAGCGAAACGTCAAGTGCAAACTTATCCACGCGACAACAGCTGGAAGGCTTCAACATAGTTAACAGTGGTCGTGAAAATCTATGCTCAACTATCTATGTTACATGTTTATATTTCACTAAACGGAATAATATTTTTGGATAATCCAAAATTCATTCTAAGTGTTTATATATTTCGAAATAAACTTGAAAGATAAGCTCTGTTTATTACAATTTTTTTTTCGTTTGACATGTTTTCTTATTAAAAATTAATCTGAGAAATTTGTACAAAATTATATTTTAAAATATATTGATGATTTTAGACCTTACGAGTGACAGTTTGAAGAAAATAAAGGAATAGTTATTTTTAATAAACTTGTCTGGCTATGGGCTACACATTGCACAGAATTTCTCTAGGGCTTCCGATTGGAAACCTTTTTTTATAAAACAGGTGTAACTATTAAATTAGCCCATTCAAAATTTCAAAAATTATAAACAGCTTATATTTATAATCACTTTGTATACGAAATAAAAATTCTAGTAATATTGTTGAAGATTTATTTTTTAACAAATGCATAACATACAAATATGTATTTTCAATTATCTTTTCAACATTTCCCTTCTTTAATGAACCGGATACCTATTAAAAAAATAGTTTAATTTATTTAATATGTTTCTAAATTTTCTTTTACCTTTCTCAGGATGTTCACAAACTTCAGAATCAAAGTGGCATCGATTTCCGTAAGTGCGTCTGTATCCATAGGAATCCTCACCACACACTGGACGGTAATCCAGTGTGTGGTGAGGACAATGATAAGCATTCGGACATTTACCGAGAACGATGCTTGTGCAAAGCACAATAGCTAGACCTGCGAAGAAAATTTTATTAAAATTCAAATGTTATAAATGTAAATAAATTGTGTTGCCAGTATTTTACACATGTGGCAGTTGCATCTCTGGAAAAATAACCAAACTGACAGTTTCGAATAATTTAACTGCCAGAACGATTGGCAACCCTCAAGACCCCCAGACTTTAAAGTCACTGGAAGACCAATAGGTTTCTAGCCGTATCAAAATGATGAGAAATAATTTGGTTATAATACGACAGTTTCATTTCTGTATAAAGAGGCAGCATGTTTACAAAAGACTATCTAATATTTTTTTGCAATGTTGCCAAAATTACGAAGAATTCTTTTAAACTGTTGTTAACTGACAAAACCATAGCTATTGCAGCAAATTCAGAAGAATAATTGGCACCCTACACAGCTGTGTTGCCTATTAAGTTCATAATTTGACTTTTGCATCTGTTAAAACTGGAGCAAAATTATTGTTTCCGCGATGTGACAACTGCCAACAAAAAAATGCAGAAAATACTACAACTAAGTGGATTTAAAAGTATTTGGATTTGTTTAAAAACTACTTCGAAGATGACAATGAAACAATCAATTTCAATTCAACAACCGTTCACAATATTGTGCAAAATTTGGGTTAAATGACTCACCTAGAATTAAAACTAAATTCTTCATTATGCCGGGGCTTCTTCCTACGTGGAATCGAAACGGATATCTGCAACATAGACAGTAATATTTGAATGTAAGAAAATGATGTCGGTACTTACTTGGTATAAAATGGCCAGTTTTTACTAACAAATTTGAAACCTTGAAATATTTTTCAATATTTATATGTTACACACATAAGCTTGTTAAAATTATCAGAAGCAACAATTGAATGGAAAACTTTATTACGAATCTTTATTACAAATTGAAAACTATTGCAATTTCATTCTAAAACTACATATTTACATATTTATTTTATACATACATTAATTGTTTATTTCACAGTTTTTAATATAGACGCTGGTAATTTAACAAGGACATGTTTAAATATTTGGTTTGATTTGTGATAGTTAATTACCTGTTCGCAGAAATCAGGAAATGTTATTTATTTGTTTAGGAACTGAACCCAAACGCCCGATTTTAATCATCAGTTGCTAAATTCAGGTCGCTATATCTGATAAGAAAGAATAATTTAAATTTATAGAAGAATTTTTTACCATTCATACGTTTCTGAAGATATCTTCGGATTAGTAAAAGATAGCGATACCCCGTTTTCGCTGCTTTGTTGGTAATTTAGTCTACTTTTCTAATTTGTTGTCAAAAATATATGTTTCCATTTAATGTTTTCGAGATAAAAACAAACTTCCCGAAAAAATTTAAACAGCGCCCTCTAGCATGCACGTCACTTATTAGATTGGTACCAATTTGTAAGCATTACATTGGAGGAGTAATACTGTTTTCAACGTGAACCGAAGTTATAAGCTTTCCTTCAATACAAAGTTTACCCTCCTCTCCCTGTTGTCCGATGTAGAATATGCAAAATTTTCAGTAGATTCCGATTTTCATATTAATGATTGACCTTAAGTAGGTGAATTTTGCGTAAAATAATAATGAAAATTTTTGGTGATCAATTACGCCCTCTAGCGGTCATCCTACGATTTTCTAAATATTTCCAAATGTTTCTCGAGGTCACTTTTATTTTCTTCCCAAAGCAGTACTGTAAACCGTTTCTGAAATATGGCAGAGCGACATTCTCAGTTGGCCACCCGGTACAGTCAGATGATTACGAATGATTACATGTTACCAATAACTTGACACCAGAAAATACTAAATAAATCAGTATTTAGTACTACCATAAAGCGATTAGTTCCGCAAGTGCTGACTCAAAGCTGGTTTGGGACTGCGTAAGAGCCCTAAATGAGGTGGGCACCCTAAGGAAAAATAACCTTGGCCTGGGTCCCCAGCCACACGGGAGTGAAGGGAAACGAGGCGGCAGATGAGCTGGCCAGACGAGGTTCGTCAATGCCTTTCATAGCAGCGGCCCCGTCCTTCGGCATTACCAAATCTCAAATTAAGAGGTCCATCTACGAATGGTCACAAAACAAGTCCAAGGAATGGTGGGAAAGATCACCAGGACAAAGACAGGCTAAGGAGTTCCTAAGGGAACAGAGGCCTAAGTTTACAGAAGACCTACTGAGTAAAGACAAGAAGACTGTCAAGATGATAGTAAGTCTGATGACCGGTCATTGCAGACTGAATAGGCATATGTTTAACATAGGCCTGGCAGAAAATGCTCTCTGCAGATTCTGTCAAGAGGAAGAAGAAACTCCAGTTCATGTTTTGTGCCACTGTGACGGCCTAACGAGGACAAGGTTTCTAGTAATAGGGGTAGAGAACCCCACAGCCAACGGCTACACAAAAGAGCCGCTCTCAAAAATGATAAGTGTGATTAAGAAGGCGAAACTAGAGAGCGTTCTCTAAGGTAAAGGGGATCACAATAGACCTGTAAAGATCGCGGTGAAACAGGGCCGCATGCCACCCCACTTCTAACCTAACCTAACCTAACCCTAACCATACAGTGCATCTATCTAGAAAAAATATGAAGAACAACTACTAGAAGTGTTAGATATCTCGATCTGCTAGCAGTCTAATGGTGATTTCATATACGGCTTACCATGACGTAAGCATACGAGAGCGTCAAAAAATGCCTCAATATAAAACCAAGACATGCTTGTAATAGGCGCTCATGGTACCTATATTGTTGAAAATCTCCCTGCAAACAAGTTCAATGACGAGTTGCGACGAAATTAGGTCTTGCATTTGGAGGACCGCTAACGACATCAGTCAATTTTCTGATGCTAAAATAAGATCGTCAGAGACTCAGAGGAACACAACACTGTATCTCACTTTACAATTAACTTAAATGAGCAATTGTTACTACAATTTTTTAGACTATGACGAAGAGTCGAAAAGCACTTAAACTTTATTTATCACTTCAAAAAGATGATAAGTTTAGAATTGTGCTATTCAAACTTTGGCTGGGCATGCTACTAATAATAAATTTTTACTAAAATTGAGACAACCATTGCATGAAAACCAAAAAATGTTACGTACAGCTAAATTATTATTATTTACTGGAGCAAGGTACATGCATAGCGAGTTGTTCAAGAGATAAAAGATTATTTTTCCAAGCATGTAAGGCAAAATAACTAATGTTGAATAGCTGTAGATTTCTTCTGATCCAGACATAGATAAGCAATGACCGCTTGAAATGTTTCTACCTTCAAATTTTAGTAACTTTATATGATTTATAAGTTGAATAAAGCATTCTGTTTTTCTTTATAGCTTTCCAACTATAAGTATTTCTTTCACCTCTCAGTTGTTAAAATTAACTAATTCGCTAACTCTCTTTAAGATGTTTATTTATACATGTAAGTAATCTTCAAAATAATAGTACAATTGTAATACACAACATCGGTATTAAACTCTGTTATTAACAAAAACAAAAACAACAAAATGTTTACATTAAAAATCAGTATTTTCTTTATTTAACATTCACCTTCGGACAGATATCGAATACCTGAAACATACAAAAGAAAAATATTACTAACGTGATAACAACACAAGTACAGAAAGTAGTTGGTTTTTTTTCGGTAAATTACATACCCTTACTTGGTTCCTCACATGCAGCCACCTCAAGAGTGCATTTATTACCATAGGTATGTTTATTTCCATCTTTATCTTCACCACAAACTGGACGGTAGTCAAAATTGCAAGCTTTCTCGCAACTAGCGCTAACCGTTGTGGTACAGACGACCAAGGCTAGAACTTGAAAGAATAGAAAAAGTAAATAAATTGTGTTGCCAGTATTTTAAACAGGGAGGGCTACTTAAGTGTAGCAACTACCAATTTACTATGCTTGAGTTAATTTTCGAAATTGAGAAAAATTCAATTATAATTCAAAAGTAAAATCGAATTATTATTTGTCTAATTTGATAGCTATCAAAATGATGGAAAAAAAATACCAGACTTTCAAATCTCTAAGGAAGGAATTTTTTCTCGCTTATCAAGTCAAACATGGTTAACCTATAGTTTTATAGCTGTCAAAAACTGAGCTGTTTCAAGATGATGAGAAATAGTGTGGTTATAATACGACAGTTTCATTTGTACATAAAGAGGCAGAATGTTTACAAAATACTATCAAATACTTTTTGTTTTAATGCTTGCTAACTGACAAAACCATTAGCTATTGCAGCAAATTGAGAAAGATAATTGGCATAAGTTGTATCTATTGAAACTGGAACAAAATTATTGTTTCCGCGATGTGACAACTATCAAAATAAAAATGAAGTAAATATTACAACAATTTAAAGTGGTTCTAAAAACGTTTGGATTTGTTTAAAAACACCTTCGAATAAGACAATGAAGCAATCAAATTAAATTGAACTGCCTCGACTAAATTAATCGGAAGATATTAAAACTAAAAACTTACCGAAAACTAAAATTCCAATATTCTTCATTTTCAGAGAGTTTTCCAAATCTATCTACAACATTAATAAAAACAGTTAGCTTAAAACTTTGTCTACATTTTATACTTACATTCTTTAACAGCGAATAATGAGTAACTGTCGGTTAGCAACGAAATATACAAAATTAATATCAAAATGCTATAATATATACGTAAACAAAACGACAGAATATTAGCAAACATTGATAACCCCAGTTTTTTTTTTCCTATAATAAATATTAATAATATGGAAGCGAATATTCCAGGAAATACAAACATGGAGCAAGGTTTTATTTTGAACGAATATGGAATTTCTAAAAAATATCCTCATGAGATCTGTGTTCTATTTATTTGTATCTATATTACATTGCTTATAATTTTATTATACTGGAAGAAAATATTCTTCAAATTTTGCAAGGTTATTATTATTGACAATTGTGTATCTATTCTATTTTCCTACGAATATATCTAAAACTAAATAAACAAATATTTTTAGGTAATCCAAAATTCCTTCTAAATATTTATATATTGCAAAATGAACTTGAAAGATAAGCTTTATTTAAATTCTGTGACCTATAATTTGTAGATGTTAATTCGGATGAGTTTTTGTGTTATCGTGTTTTTTTTTCGAAATATATCCTTGTTAAAAGATAAAACTGAGAAATATGTACAAAATTAAATTTTAAAATATATTGACGATCCACAAAAATTTAGATCTACATCAATATTAAAATAAACTTTGTATATGATAAAAAGCACATATTCAATTAACTTTTAGGATCATAGTAGCTCAAAGTATGACTTCCTAAAAGCTAGAGCATATATTCCGAAAAGGAATTCTAAAATACACTTAATCAAACGACACAATATTAGCAAACAATGATTTTCCTGAAATAAATATTAATAATATGTATCTTTCAATTCCTGAAATATTTCCACTTGTAGGTCAATAAAACAACAATTAATTAAATACCAATTTATTTCATAAATATAAGTGGAAATATTTCAAGAATTGAAATATTGTTGTCCTATAAATATAAATATAAATCAATCAATGCAATAACCAAACATTGGGAAGAACTAAAAATCACACCACCCTACCATTACATGAGTTCATTAAAGCCACTGAAATAACACTCAATAACACATACTTCCAATATAATAACCAATTCTTTAAACAAACATATGTCCGTGCCATGGGATCACCAGTATCTAGTGCAATTTCACAATTAGTACTGGAAGAACTTGAAAAAGAAACGATAACTAAATTAACTTTTCAACCAATATTCTTTAAACGTTATGTAGACGACTGTATTTCATGCTTTCCCATAACCAAAATTACAATTCACTATAGAAATAAAGACAAATCAGAAAATTAATTTCCTGGACATGACATTAATGAGATCAAATAATAAAATTCTAACAAAACTATACCATAAACCTACAGCTTCTGACAGATACTTAAATTACAATTCCAACCAATCAATAACACATAAAAGAAACGCAATCACAGCTCTTGCAGATAGAACAATAAAACTAACAAGCGCAAAATATAGAGCAGAAGTCATTACTCACACCAAAAATATACTACAACAAAACAATTACCCCCTCCAATTCATAAACGACATATATAATAAAAGATTACATAAATATTACAACAATACCACTTAAATAAGAAACTCAAACCAAAATATAAAATACATACGCATCCCTTATGTAAGACATTTATCAGAAAAACTAAATAAAATACTTAAACCACATAATATAACAATTGCCCACAAAAACAGTAATAACCTGAACTCATTATTCACCAAAACCAAAGATAAAATACCCTACAATAAACAAACACATGTCGTTTACAAAATTCCATGTAACAATTGTAATGGCATATACAGGATGTCCCAGCTGACGCGGTTTCTTTGATAATTTGTTTATTGTACAGTATAGAGGAAAAAGTTTGAAATAATTAATAAGCGTATGTAACTTTATTACTTTAAATGGATCAACCTATATATTATATATTTTTTAGATTCTACGTGTATATAGGCCAGACAAAACAATATTTAAATGAACGTATAAACGGACACAAATTTTCAAAAAACACCACAGCATTAGAAAAACATGAAAACCAAACAAAACACTTCTTTAATTATAAAGAAACCTCAATAATAACAAAAGAAACAAACTACAAAGCTAGAAACATATTAGAAAGCATCCACATACAGACAAAATAAAATCTCAATAAATGACAGAACTGACATTGCAAACTTATCATCCATTTATTATTCCATAATATAAGACCCCCGAGAGACGACACTGACACATATGCACAAATGAATAAATAATTTTAAGTTAAAATAAGAAAAATTGTAAAAAATAGCTACACATGATAAGATCTTTAGATTTACTAGAGAATAAGAATCATACATCTTATTATGTTCTTCAAACATGCAAGGCAACTAATATTAATTATTTAAAAAATGCCGAAATTTAAGATCAGAATGTAAATTTCAAATATCTAATTAATGAAATGTTTAGAAGTAAAATTAAGGTAAGCCCATAGCAAACATGAAAAGTTTAAATAAGGAATTGGAAACACATTAAATAATTAATAGCACCAGCAATACACATAGTAATGTTAATTTGTATTTAGTTTTAGTTTTTTTTTATCTGAGGAAGACAATATACATATACACTACCGGTCACGGAAGTATGGACAGTTGCTTATTCTAGTAAAAAGTGAATATAAATGATTAATACAACAAATTTTGTAGTAAATTTCTTATTAATTACTTTATATACATATTTACAATTTGATTTACTAGGAATATACCAAACAATATTTCATTCTTAATGTAATAAATGGGGCATATCAATTAAACCTTTTTTTCATCGAAAAAACCTCCTTTCGCATTTATAACAGCTTGCACCACTCTCGGCATTCTTTCTATTAATGTGTGTAAGGTATCCTGCGGAATGGTGTCCCATTCTCTCTTCAACATTAGCCAAAGCTGATTTTTCGACGTTGGACGCGTTTTTCTAACTCTCCTGTCTAACTCATCCCAAAGTTTCTCAATTGGATTGAGATCAGGACTTTGGGGTGGCCATGCCATAAGATTTAATAAATTCTGTTCTATCTGCTCCTTTAAGTAGTTTCTACACAACAATGACGTGTGCTTCGGGTCATTGTCGTGCATAAATTCAAAATTCTGCCCAATTGTTCGAAGTCCTGATGGAATGGCATTTTCTTCTAAAATTGTTTTATAATTTTCTTTTCTCGTGATACCCTCTATTTTTATTAAGTCACCGGTTCCGTGGAAGGAGAAACATCCCCAAACTAGCACCGACCCTCCTCCATGCTTCACTGTCGGTATTATGCAACTTGGGGACATCTTTTCGGCAGCGGATCGTCTTACAAAAATTCTTCGTCTTTGACCGAACACTTCAAATTTCGATTCATCGCTCCATAGGACGTTCTTCCAGTCATCCACTGTCCAGTTAGCATGTTCTTTCGCCCATTGCAACCGTTTATGGCGGTTTCCCCGTCGTAGCAGCGGTTTTTTTGTAGCTATCCTACCGTGCAGGTCTGCTTCTCGAAGACGCCGTTGCACCGTGCTCACGGATATGGCTTTTCTTCTTCCCCGATTAAACAATTTCCGGTACTGTTAATCGTCTATTCCTTTTACTGATAAGTTTAATACGTTGATCATCTGATCTAGACGTCACTCGCGATGGCCCGGGACGATCACGGTCTTCAAGACTACCGGTCTGCTCATGGCGACGCAACGTCAGATGTACGGTAGATTTTTTAATTTTTCAGCTATTACGCGCATGGAATACCCTTATCATTAATAGATAGAGCAATAAAATTAACTTCACCGGAATATAGACCAGAACTAATCAAAAGTATTAAAATAATTTTTGAAAAAAATAATTACCCTTTCCACATATTAAATTCGACAATCAAAAATCGCCTACACAAAATTTATCATCATTTATCATAATACACGTATAATATCTATTCAATAAATGCTCCAGATTATTTAAATATGTGCACATGCAATAAAAATATTTATCAATATAAAAATAAAAAAATTATAAAAATAAATTGTTTTCCTTTCCAGATCCCAATCTCATATCAAATGAAAACGTCGCAAACACATTGTCTTAAAACGTAATTGTGTCATTGTAATTCTTGTTAAAGTAATTTTTACAATAGCGACGATTTATAATTTAAAAAAAAACAAATTTAATGGATTAAATTATATAAAAAAATAAGGTAGTAAACTAATGTTATTTTCATATTTATTATTCACAGATTTTAACAAAAAATATTTTAATTACAAATTATGTAACACTACTAGAATGTATTTCTGAGAAAGACAATAAATAAAATGTTGCCTGATCATACAATCAACTTCTTGAGAAGGTTTCTACAGACTGATGTTGTCGTCCTCTGCTCCTCGTTATATGAATATCGTGTTTCTTCTTCGCTTCGCTGCTTCGTTACAGTTCGATCAGCTGCAATCGTTACGCTGTTATGGTTACATCGAAGATCTTGTAAAGTTAGTCGCCAGATACTGCTCAATCTATACCCATATCCTCTATCTTTTCGAAATAAACTTAAAAATTAATTGAGAAATTTGTACAAAATTATATTTTAAAGTATATTGATGAGTTTAGACCTTTTGAGTGACATTAAAAAATAAATGTATAAAATAGATGTAATTATTAAATTAAAAATCGACTGTTAACATCATTCAATTTTCAGAAACCCATTCAAAATTTCAAAAATAATAAACAGCTTATGTATATTAATAATCACTTTGTATACGAAAGAAAAATTCTAGTAATAGTGTTCAAGATTTATTTTTTAACCCATGCATAACATACAAATATTTCCAATATTCTCTTCAACATGCTTCATCTTTAATAAACCGGATACCTATTAAAAAAATTGTTTAATTTATTTAATGAATTTGTAATTTTTTTTACCTTTCTCCGGATGTTCACAAACGTCACCATCCAATTGGCATCGATTCGCATAAGTGGTTCTGTTTCCACTGGAATCCTCACCACAGACTGGACTGTATTCCAATGTGCAGAACTTTGAACAATCATTAGAGAGAACGATAGTTGTGCAAAAAACAATAGCCAGACCTGCGAACAAAATTTTCTCAAAATTCAAATGTCATAAATGTAAATAAATTGTGTTAACTGTTGCAACTACCACTTCACTATGCTTGAGCTAATTTTCAAAATTGAGAAAAATTAATTTATAATTCAGAACTAAAATCGAATTATTATTTCCCTAATTTGAAAACTGTCAAAATGATGTTACTATCTGCAAGAAAACTACAAATGCTTGCTTTATATGCCTCTTTGATACCTCTTAAAACCGTAACCATATCAGCACTACGAAACCGAGTTGATTTGTAAAGTGGCAGTTGCATCTGGGGAAAAGTAACCAAATTGATTGTTTGTCAAACTTAATAACTGCCAGAACGTTTGGTAACCCTCAAATCCGGCGTCAGAAAAAAAAAACAAAAGATTATCAAATACTTTGCAATGTTGCCAAAATTACAAAGAATTGTCTATTAAGCTTATAATTTGACTGTTGCATCTGTTGATACTGGAACAAAATTATTGTTTCCGCGAGGTAACGACTGTCGAAAATAATTGCAGTAAATACTACAACCAAGTGGCTTTAAAGATATTTTTTGAATGTAATTACACTTCTTTGTTAAAAGCGTTTGGATTTGTTTCAAAACTCCTTCGAATATGACAATGAAACAATCAAATTCAATTTAACAACAATTCACAATATTGTGCAAAATTCGGGTTAAATGGCTCACCCAGAATTAAAAATAAATTCTTCATTATGCCGGAGCTTCTTCCTAAATGGAATCGAAACGGATATCTGCAACATAGACAATAATATTTGAAGGTAACAAAATGACGTCAGTACTTACTTGGTATAAAGTGGCCAGTTTTTACTAACAAATTGGATATCTTGAAATATCTTTCAATATTTATATGTTACGCACGCGAACTTGTTAAAATGATTATCACAAATAACAATGGAATATCAAATTTTATTACGAATCTTTATTACAAATTGAAAACTATTGTAATTTAATTCTACAATTACACATTTATGTATTTATTTTATACATACATTAATTGTTTATTTCACTGTTTTTAATATAGCCTCTGGTAATTTAACAAAGACATGTTTAAAAATCTAAGTATCCACTGGGTATTAAAACTTCTATCGCTTCAAAGATTTGATTTGTGATAGTTAATTACCGAAACAATTTTTACCCGTTTCCAGAAATCAGGAAATGTTATTTCTTTGTTTGGGTACAGAACCCAATCTCAATCATCAGTTGTTAAAATGAGGTCTCTATATCTGATAAGAATTATTACACTGATTATTATTATTCATTCTATTCTTAGTATTATGGCTGAGGCAGACAAAACCAGTGACAAATATTTAACAGAACACAGTGGATTTCTTAATTTCATTATTCTTCGAAATTCTAAAAAAACTTTCTCTTCGAACACTAAATGCAGACTACAATAATGTCCTGCATCGATTAAAAGTAAAAGAGAAAAATTACATCCTTGAGATTTTGAAGGAAGAAGTAATTCTGGAAATGTTTGCATACATCTGGAAAGAGTAATAAAAGAGAAAGATTGTCTTTATCTAAAAGCCGATAAAGAAAACTAGGGACACAATAAAAAGTTGCCCTAACTTAATTGATAATAACTTAAAAGTTAAATTGATTAGTTCTTACCTCACTATTCCGAAAATGTATTGTTTGCCGAAAATTCATAAACCCGGAAATTCAGTAAGATCCATAGTTTCAGGAATCAATTCACCGACTTATCATTTATCCAAATGGCTATAATCTAATGAAAATAAGAAATTCTCCTTACATTCTAGAAACTTAAACTTAATTGAATTTGTGGAATCCATAAACAATATCGAGCTAAAACAAGGAGAAATTTTGACGTTAGTTCACTTTTTCCGAGCATACCTATACCAGAAACGTTGGAGTATTTAGTAGATTTTCTTAAACATAACAACGTAGATGAGATTAAAGTACCTGAATACAAAAAGTTAACATCGTTATGCTTGCCTCAAAATCGGTTTCAAATGAATGGGAAGTTTTATGAACAAAATGAAGGCACTGCAATGGGTAATCCATTATCCCCTTTCATTGCTAATTTGTTCATATGTAGTTTTGAAACGAGCATGAAAAGAGAGAATAGATATTTTCCGAGAACCTCGCTTGGGTACGTTGATGACAAATTCGCGGTATTTGACACTACAAAAATGAGTGTCAGCGAGTTCGTTAGCAAATTAAATACAAGATTCAATACCATTAAATTAACAGCAGAAGAAAAAGTGAACAATAAACTTCGTTTTTTTGGATACTAAAGTTATTACGAATGAACATAATAGAATGGAAATTGACATCTACAGAAAAGAAACAAATACGAATATGTAGATTCATTCTAGCTATTAGTTCGTGTTAGGTAAAGAATCGTATGCTATGTTTGTTTATACTAGAAGAGGGAGATTTTTATAGTGACAGTTTTAATATTATTTATTCATTCGGTATTCGGTTGATGGTCAGAACCCATACGTTCTCGAAACACGTGTCCCGAGTAATTAATCATAGTTGTGGTGTTTCGTGATACCGATGTTTTATCTGTTTATGACGAGCCCGTAGCCCTTGAAATCGCTCAAATAAATTAGTATTTACTATTACTATAAGGTGCGTCAATCTAGAAAATAATGTGAAGAACAACTAGTAGAAAAGTCACAGAGGAGGTCGTCCTGTATCCTGGATAATTCGTGGATTGTCAGTCCCGTTAGATGCCTCGATCTGCTAGCAGTCTAATGGTGAAACTTTAATGTTGTCATAATAAAATTAATGCGATGGTCCCCATCTTGAAATAGGTGTTCAGCTACTGTAGATCTTTCAGCATATCCACGTTGGGTATCCCATCGGTGTCCTTTAATTCTGCACTGGATGCTCCTTACTGTCTATCCGATGTAACTTTTTTCCTTATTAGATACACGTTCGTACATGCCTGTGATGTGAAGGTTAATGGACAAATATTTTAGGATAATCCAAAATTCATTCTAAATGTTTATATATTGCAAAATAAACTTGAAAGATAAGCTCTGTTTGTTAACATTTTTTTCGTTTGACATGTTTTCTTATTAAAAATTAATCCGCGAAATTTGTACAAAATTATATTTTAAAATATACTGATGACTTTAGACCTTACGAGTGACAATTTGAAGAAAAGAATAGTTATTTTAATAAGCTAGTCTACACAGAGCACAGAATTTCTCTAAAGTTTCTGATTGGAAACGTTCTTTTATAAAATAGGTGTAATTGTTAAATTAAAAATCAACCATTAACATCATTCGATTTTCAGAAACCCATTCAAAATTTCAAAAATTAAAAAAAAATTCTAGTAATACTGTTCAAGATTTATTTTTTAACAAATACATAACATACAAATATGTATTTTCAATTATCTCTTCAACATTTTCCTTCTTTAATAAACCGGATACCTATTAAAAAAATAGTTTAATTTATTTAATATATTTGTAAATTTTCTTTTTACCTTTCTCAGGATGTTCACAAACTTCACTATCAAAATGGCATTTATTCCCGTAAGTGCGTCTGTTTCCACTGGAATCCTCACCACAGACTGGATCGTATTCCTTTGTGCATCCCATCGGACAATCATCAGCGAGAACGATGCTTGTGCACAGCACAATAGCCAGAACTACGAAGAAAATTTTCTCAAAATTCAAATGTCATAAATATAAATAAATTGTGTTGCCAGTATTTTAAATAGAAAGAGCTAGTTAACTGTTGCAACTACCACTTCACTATGCTTGAGCTAATTTTCAAAAGTGAAAAAAAAATTAATTTATCATTCAGAAGTAAAATCGAATTATTATTTGCCTAATTTGAGAGCTATCTGCAAGAAAACTACAAATGCTTGTTTTATATGCTAGATGTTACAGCTGATGTGTCCGTATATAGCTCCGTATGTTTGTCATTTAATTAATTATTGCATAGATTCCTGTAAGGTTCCACATGTGTGGAAAGTTGCTAAGGTAACACCAATTCCTAAAGCTGGAGTGGTTTATGGCTATGGTGATCTCAGGCCGATCAGTATTTTGCCTTGCCTTTCGAAGATTTTGGAAAAGGTATTGGAGCAACAGATGCGTTCGTATTTAGAGATCCATCATCTTATACCTGCGAATCAATCGGGTTTTAGGCCACGCCATGGATGTCACACAGCTCTTCTGCACATTGTTGATGAGATTCTTTCAGCCACGGATAATCACAAACTAACTATCCTCATCCTATTAGACTTTTCAAAAGCATTTGATACTATTAATCATGGCACACTATTGCATATTCTCGCTTATCTTGGGTTCTCTCCTTCAGCAATAGGTTTACTTGAAAATTACTTACGTGGCAGAATGCAGTATGTGTCTCTACATGGTAGAGTCTCGTCTGAGCTTTCCTTGACTTGCGGGGTTCCCAAGGCTCAATTTTGGGGCCTTTATTATTTACCTTGTATTTGTGTAACATTGATAAATGTTTCAAATTTTGTAAATGTCATAACTATGCGGACGATACGCAGTTATTTTATTCTTTTAATGTTGATGATGCGCCCATGGCGAGCTCTCGCGTTAACGAGGACTTGGACTCACTGGTCAAGTATTGCAATTTACATTCTCTTAAAATTAATCCTGCTAAATCCGCGGTCATGTTGTTCGGTAGTGAGAGTCTGCGAGAAGCAGCCAAGTGTCACTTGGATATAAAAATAAATGGTAGCAGTTTGTCATTGGTGGACATTAAATGTAACTTAGGATTACATCTTGATATTCCTCTGAGATTTAAACAGCACATAGATTCCCGTATAAGAACATCTTACTCTGCCTTAAAAGTACTGTACTCGAATCGTGACTTTTTGAATCGAAGGTTCAGAACAATGCTGGCAGAGGCACTAGTACTTTCACAGTTTAATTTCTGTGATGTAGTGTATGGACCTTGCATAGACAAGGTTACAAGTAATAAAATTCAGCTTGTGCAGAATAACTGTGTTCGCATGATCTATGGGTTGCGTAAATGGCAGCATGTTTCAGCTAAGATTAACGAGTTGAATTGGTTGAATATGCGGAACAGACGAGAATTGCACAGTCTATCTCTTTTTCATAAAATCCTGACAACAAAATGTCCCCAGTACCTATTTCAGAAGATATCCTTCCGAACAGATGTGCATAATGTGAACATCCGGAGCAGAGGTTTATTAACTACACCCATTCATAGAACTGCTATGTATGAGAGAAGTTTTTCATATCAGGTTGCTAAAACATATAACTCTATTCCGGATTATTTCAGAAAATTATCTTTGGCATCTTTCAGAGTGCACGTTCGGAGGAAACTTTTTGTCAGCCAGGAAGGGGACATGCGCTAGTGGCCACTGCTCAGTTGAAACGCTTACACAAATATGTACCTACCCCTTTATCGACTGTTTTTTTTGTGGTATTGATTCTTTTTTTTTTTTTTTTAACTCTCTTTAATTAATGGGAACGTCAGCGCTTTATGCTTTGTCCTATGTGTTTATCATATACTGATGTATGCTAGTTTGTATCACCAATCCGGGCAGTATCTGAAGGTGACTGTGGAAAGCTCCTTTAAAATATCAGACGCCGGGCGACCATTGTGGACGCCTGCAGGTCTGTGGAGTCGCAGCCCGTTTATTTTTTTACTTATTGTTTTTTTTTTCTCTGGTCAATTTATTGTTGGAGTCTTAATGATGAAATGTAAATTTAATTTAATTGTAGTAATGTAATGTTTAAATAAATAAATAAATAAATAAATATATACATATGCCTGTTTGATACCTCTTAAAACCGTAACCATATCAGCATTACGAAACCGAGTTGATTTGTGAAGTGGCAGTTGCATCTGGGGAAAAGTAACCAAATTGATTGTTTCTCAGACTTAATAACTGCCAGAACGTTTGGTAACCCTCAAATCCGGCGTTAGAAAAAAAAACTACCAGACCTTCAAATCTCTAAGGGTCATATTTATAGTTCGTTAGGTTTATAGTTGTGAAAAACTGAGCTGTTTCAAGATGATAAAACAATTTTGGTTATAATACGACAGTTTCATTTGTACATAAAGAGACAGAATGTTTACAAAAGATTATCAAATACTTTTTTTGCAATGTTGCCAAAATTACACAGAATTATCTATTAAGCTTATAATTTGACTGTTGCATCTGTTGATACTGGAACAAAATTATTGTTTCCGCGAGGTAACGACTGTCAAAAAAAATTGCAGTAAATACTACAACCAAGTGGCTTTAGAGATATTTTTTGAATGTAATTACACTTCATTTTTAAAAGCGTTTGGATTTGTTTCAAAACTCCTTCGAATATGACAATGAAACAGTCAAATTCAATTGAACAGCAATTCACAATATTGTGCAAAATTTGGGTTAAATGGCTCACCCAGAATTAAAAATAAATTCTTCATTATACCGGAGCTTCTTCCTAAATGGAATCGAAACGGATATCTGCAACATAGTCAATAATATTTGAATGTAACAAAATGACGTCAGTACTTACTTGGTATAAAATGGCCAGTTTTTACTAACAAATTGGAAATCTTGAAATATCTTTCAACATTTATATGTTACGCACGCGAACTTATTAAAATGATTATCACAAATAACAATGGAATATCAAATTTTATTACGAATCTTTATTACAAATTGAAAACTATTGTGATTTAATTCTACAATTACACATTTATGTATTTATTTTATACATACATTAATTGTTTATTTCACTGGTTTTAATATAGCCGCTGGTAATTTAACAAAGACATGTTTAAAAATTTAAGAATCCAGTGGCTATCAAAACTTCTATCGCTTCAAAGATTTGATTTGTGATAGTTAATTACCTAAACAATTTTTACCCGTTTTCAGAAATCAGGAAATGTTATTTGTTTGTTTGGGTACAGAACCCCATCTCGTGATTTTATATAAATTATCATAAAAATCATCAGTTGTTAAAATGAGGTCGCTATTTCTGATAAGAATTATTACACTGATTATTATTATTCATCCTATTCTTAGTATTACGGCTGAAGTAGACAAAACAAGTAAATATTAATTATTCTTCGAAATTCTAAAATTACTTTCTCTTCGGACACTAAATGCAGACTACAAATGTCCTGCATCGATTAAAAGTAAAACAGAAAAATTACATCCTTGAGATTTTGGCCTTTGGAAGAAAAAGTAACTAAGAAGTTTTAGACAAGATACCAAGATAGAGATTGTATTCTTGTGTATTCTTTTATAAAATAGATGTAATTGTCAAATTAAAAATCCACTAATATCATTCGATTTTCAGAAACCCATTCAAAATTTAAAAAAAAATAAACAGTTTATATTTATAATCACTTTGTATACGAAAGAAAAATTCTAGTAATGCTGTTCAAGATTTATTTTTTAAAATTCATAACATACAAATATGTATTTTCAATTACCTCTTCAACATTCTCCATGTTTAATAAGCCGGATACCTATTAAAAAATTAGTTTAATTTATTTAATATATTTGCAAATTTTCTTTTCACCTTTCTCAGGATGTTGACAAACTGCAGAATTAAAATCGCATTGATTCCCGTAAGTGTGTTTGTTTCCACTGGAATCCTCACCACAGATTGGACGGTATTCCATTGTGCATATCTTCGGACAATCATCAGCAAGAACGATGCTTGTGCAAAGCACAATAGCCAGAACTACGAAGAAAATTTTATGAAAATTCAGATGTCATAAGAATAATTCAAAAATTCATACCTGTTATTATGATAACTCCCTTCATTATGCAAGATAAAGTTGTAACTAACAAAATAAATTTTTATTTTAAAATCGTGATAATTCGATGATAATACGAGAACTGTCTATTAAAGTGTGAGTTACCAAGCGTTGGCTTTAAAAATGTAACCGTTAACTGAATGTTTAGAAAACGCTGATAACCTTAGAGGAAACTTATCTTCACCTTTAAATAAATAAACGACATTAACGAGTTTAATTTAGGAGTTTTAATACATTTTGTTGTTTAACAAGTTTAAAATAAAATAGTACCTAAACTATTTCTGATTTTGTATGTTATTTTTTTGCATAATTTATCAATTTTCTTGTATTGAAATCTGTTTTTATCTGAAGGAACAAACAAAGCTGTACAAGTGGTGGTACAAATAACTTAATTCAAAATATAGTTGTAATAAATTGTATCAAGCTCCTTTCACATGCAGATGATTATGTTATTTATCGAGCACTCTCGTAAAATTGGATGCATAACATTAATATCAATATGTTACTAACAATTTTCATGCTATATTTTACGGTTCCTTTATTCATTTTAATAGCATAAAGTTTAAAAAAACCTGTATGATTTTCAATAAAATTACAGAATATTATTAACAAATAAAATGAACCGGTGAGTTGAATAACAGTATAAGTCCAAAAATGGCGGTTTTAAACTGAGATTAAAAGGCAAGACAAATGCACGTTTCTGGAATAGTTTTCTATAGGTAGCTGTTTGAGAGTGAGTTGAAAAACAGTATAAGTCCAGGACTTGTATGGTTCTTTGACAGAGCACCGGTGGCGCTAGGATAGGAAATCTTTTATTACAGGCAGCTGTGGGTACATTCTTTTGAAATACACAACATAAAGGATGATAATGGGCAGTTTTATATGTATCACGGAGGGCAAGCCCTCAAAGGACCGAATGAGGATTGCACTGTTTTAAAGCATAACAAAGAGACCAAGATACCTCCGAAAATAACAGAATTACATGTGTTCTGTGATGGCTGTCCTGGTCAAAACCGCAACAACACAGTAATAAGGTTTCTTTTGGCACTTGCTGCAGCAATACGATTTACAACCATCTACCAATATTTTCCCATTCGTGGACACTCAATTCTGTTTTGTGACCGTGATTTTGACTGTGCAAAACGGTTAATGAGGAAGGCAGATCGAATTTATGTCCCAGAAGAGCATGAACCGAACATTACTTACAAAGACATTGTCGATTTAAAAAACTGTTGGTCCTAGTTTTACAAAACTACCAATAAAAGTATGGATGCTTCCAGTACTACCAAATTCATGGTAAATGACTTCACAAAGCTAACATATCAGAGTGCTAGTCCAGGGAATGTCACAGGGCTTTCCTATATAGGCGGTTTCATATCCCATACATTTAAACTACAAAACCCAAATGTTCATCTCCAGTTGCCAGTTACATCTGCGTATAAGGAACCTCTTCCTATAAACTCACAAAAAATTGATGACATCAAAAAAATTCTCCAGTAAGTATCTGGAGAGCAGCTTACATCGTGGAAAACCCACAATAAATATGGATAATGAATAATTCTTTTAAACTTGTTTTTGTTCATTAAGTTTTATCTTTATTTAGTAGGAATGTATATCTATTCATGTATTAGTGAGGAATACGTTTTGAAACAACGAAAAAATTGTTTCGTTTGATTGAGTCAAAAACCATACAAGTCCAATTCTTTTTTTATGAATGATTCTTTTACAAATGGCTAAAATCAAGATTTGTCTGTTTATATGAATGAAGCATATATCTACTGCTATTGTACAAAACATCCCAAACCTTAAAAGTTAATAGTTACGAAGTGAGACATTTTTTTCCATTTTTCTCAAAACTATGTTTTTGGACTTATACTGTTATTCAACTCACCCATTTTTTTTAACTATTTAATAGTAAAAAAATGTAAAATGCAAATGAGATTTGCATTGCAAAAAAAGGCAGTTGTGCATTGGGTCTACTATAAATTTTATAGTAGACACAATGCACAACCGTCAGTTTTTCGATATCTTTCAGAACTCTTTCGACACTTTCTGGTAGTTCAGCAACTTTGATGTGTTGTCCGAAATTTTGAACACACTTTTAACCCCTTATCTTCATCATTCTAACCATTTTTTCCACATGGCTGCTCTTCGGTTCTCGGGTTCTCTGCCGTGTAGAAAGGTTGTGGTACTTGACGTTTCGATCAGAAGTGAAGTAGAAGAAGATGATCGAAACGTCAAGTACCACAACCTTTCTACACGGCAGAGAACCCGAGAACCGGAGAGCAGCCATCAACAGCGGCCGTGAAAGCCTGAAGACTATTTTTTCCACATTGTTCACAGTTAGATCTATACTTTTAAGTTATATAAATTTTTGTATCACTTCCTGTCTGTCCCTTGCAACCATATATTTTGTCTGTCAACCACGGTGAGTACTATTACTAAAATCTTGAAAAGTTTCAGCAAGTTCAACATGTTTTCGACACCTTTTAACACATCTTCAACATCATTTCTCCAGATTTTTCCGACATTTTATCGATATTTTCTCCATATTTGTCGTTTTTTTTTCACTTCTTTCGGCACTTTTTCTGCACTGTCGATACTTTCCAAATCACCGACAGTTTCGACAATTTCGCCAGACATTTACGCATGTTTTTTTTTTCGTTTCTAAACATACGATATCTGTAACTCAAAAACTAGCTCTCACAAAAAAAAATCACTCATTCAATAGTTAATATATTTGAGATAACAGATATTGTGAAATCTACTGTAACAATAATCATGTCTTAACATCCCCTCCAACCCCTCCGCCGCCAGAAAATGCGCCAATTGCACGAGTCATTGACTGGATATAAGTTATTTTTACACTTGTGCCTGTCAACCAACTCAAAAAGTTAGATCTCTACATTTCACAAAGTGTTAGGATTACCACCGAACTGGTCCAGGTAAAAAAAATAAAACTGTAACGAGACTGGATTAAATTTTAAGGCAGTGCCAAAAGAAGCTGTCAAGTTAGTACTTATGATGATTTGTGATGGTCAGCCTTCAAAAGTATAAACGTTCTGTAGAAATCAAAACAAGCAATGAATGCGAAAGCGGTGACCAACAGACGAATTCACGTCATGTTTGATAGCCAAGCGACACTAAAGGCATTAATAAGCCGGAAAGCGTCGTCCAGGCTGGTAACGGAGTGTCTCGACGAATTGGTGGAACTTTGGAACCGGAATAAAGTCTGCTTGACTTGGATACCGGGCCATCAAGGGATCGATGACAACTCAAGAGCTGACGAACTCGCAAAGAGAGGGTCAGAGATGAATATATACGGCCCAGAACCTTTCTTGGGGTTTACAAGGCAAACGACCCAAAGATACATAGGCGACTGGGTCCGTACGAAACAGCAACCATGTAAGAAGAGAGCTAGAGATCTGCTACAGCTTAGCAGGAATCAGCTTTGTATTGTTACGGACACAAAATCGGAGTGTTTGACGGGGACACAAAATGTAGACTTTGTGAGATAGAACCGATCATATACTACGCGACTGCAAGGCACTAGATCGCAGAAGGCAAAACCTATTTGGGAGAACGAAAGGAGACCCAGAGATAAAGCTTACCCGCTCGGTTAGGAACCTGTACAGATTAATGGAGGGGACTTCCATGTTAGAGTGCGTGACTTGAATACACAAACTTGGCACAATAAACCTAAAGGCTGCGGTGCCTTAGCGATGACCACTGGTCGGACGGGTCTAGTTTAAGGGGAAAAATTTGTTTTTAATAAATCATGGTTTCTTCAAAATGTTGTACCTACTGCAACAGGATGTCGATATTTTTAATGAAAAATACGCCACTAGTATCTCTTAAAGATGAAATAAGCCAGCAGATATGAACATTTTGCAATGGGGACCAATCCACCCCGTATTATTATTTAGATTTAGGAAGCTTTTCGAAGTGGTAATGCCCCACAATGGGGTGTTTAACCATTATATATATACGTAGTATTCCTTAAATTGACGATTTCTAACTCCGAATATGACTTCTTTGTCACAGCGTGTGGACCAGAGGGCTCTTCCAAACATAAAGCATGCATACAAAAGCTCTTACAAAGCTTAATTGGAAATTAAAAGGCATCCAAAGTCATGACCAAACTTTTCCTGAATCAACCAGATGCATGTGATGAAGTTTCCCCCAAATTGTTAAACAAATTTTAGACGATGTTAGTTGGTGATTGTCTAACGATTGCGAAGCTCATGACCAAGAATTAGCTTCCACAACATTAATAATTCCGATAGAGATTCTGATGACAATGCGGAAACTAACCTGAAGCAAATTATGTCATGTTAATGAGCTGCTGACGTAATTTTTTCGCAATTTTTTATTGTTACAGCTTGCGGATCGGAGTCCTCTGCAAAAAATAAAATCTCGAAAGCTATTACGAAGCATAATTGAAAATCAAAACACAAAAAGTTATGGCCAGGATTTTCCTGAATCGATCAAATGAAGAAGATAAAGTTTGTCCAACTTGTTAAAAAATTCTAGACAGTAAAGAACCAAATAATACATTTGTTAGTCAGTGGTTGTCAGACGACAGTGAAGCTTATAAGATATGTCTATATCCATATTCTGATATGGATACAGAAATGAGAAAAATGGATGTCCTGTTTATGAGCTTCTGAGGCAATTTTGCTGCGTTGAGATATCCTTTCATGCGATAGCATTTTCATGTGGCACCTTTTAAACACTTCTTGATACATTTTCTCACATTTTTTACAGTTTCAACACTTTGAATTGAGAATGGCGAAAAGTTGAAATTGACAAGAATGCACATGTTGAGTGTCGATGAGTTTATAATTCATGAAAATAAATAGAAGTTAATAAATGCTATTTATTTAAAAATCAAAAACATATATAATTGCCAGTCTAAACATAAAAGTAGTAAAAAAACAAATATGATTTATTCATCATAAGCGCAGGGTCCTGATCTCAAAAATCGCCAATCTGAAACAGAAAAACAAAATTAAAGAACAATTAATTAATTTGTATGAAACACACAAACATAGGACCACAAGAAACATTAACGAAAGCAATGTTTTCCTTGAAGGAATAAATGAACAAGCGGTAATCGGGAATCTAAAATTTAATCACTCACTTTTTTGAGGTTCCTCACATTGTCGAACAACTAAATTGCAAACGTTAGGGAATGTACCTAATTCACCACTGCTGGTTTCAGCACATACTGGTTTCATTTCTCTTGTGCAGGCTATAAGGCAATTGTCGCCACTCACGTTACTCCACAGATATACAACTATAATTTTTTAATAAATATTAATATAATTATTAATTAATGTATTTTAACATTTGTAGATACTTACACAATAAAAACAATACCTTTCGTCTCATTTTGAAGAAATTGCAACAATACTAGTTTAACAATTGGTTTTGGAAAGGTATATATACTTTGAATAGTCTTATCATAATTATATTCACATCGCCTGTTGAGTACGACTCAGCCTTTACTAGTTGCAGTCAACAGATTGATAAGAATTAATAAAAACTAATTTTAAAAGCAAATAAGGAAAGTATTCAATTAGCATAGATAAATGTGATAATGCACATAAAAAATATCGTGCAATACTCATTACTGCGTTTCCTTCATAAAAATATAGAAAAACTCATAAACTGTTACACATATTATGCAAAATATTGTAATATTATTATTATACAATCTAAGTGAGGTTACTGAACATCGTCATAACAGCTTATTGTTTCTCCTATTATATATATATTAAATTTCAGAAGCTTTACTTTTTCTTCCAATAAGATTCACCAGTTAATTTCTGTTGTACTTGTTTCTGTTTGTCAGTTGTCGCCCCAAATAATACAGAATTTTGCCGTTTATAATAACAACAAATCGGCAAGTCGGTGGAAACTCAGGAAAGGAGCTGGTCTTCCTTTAACTGCTGTTAACCCCGAAAACATTGCTGCGGTGAAGAAGATGGTGGAGAAGGACAACAGCTTTACCTATGCAATGATAGAGTCTAATCTGAGGATTGGATCTTTCCAAGTGAGATCAATATTGCACGAACATTTACTTTTGAAAAAGGTTGTAACTCGGTTTGTACAGATCTGACAGATTCACAAGAGCCAGAACGTGTTAGAATTTGCCAACAAACTTTAGATGTGTTGAATGCTCGAAGCCATCAAATTATTTTTATTATAGTTTTTTGATGTTCCCACTCGCCAAGAAGATCAGAAGACAGTTACCGCTAAATGGTAAGTTGAAAATTGTTTGCCTATTGTGTTCAGTAAAATGCCAAGAAAGAGAATGATGTGACATCATGATAACGAATCGTCCCATACAGCGGGGACAACTGTTCAGTATTTGGCAAAAAACAAAATCAGAATTGTAGAACACTCTCCTTACTCACCGAATTTGGCGATGTGTGACTTTTGACTATTTTTTGAGCTCAAAAAACATTTGGGAGGGAAAAGATTCCAGTCAGAAGAAGAGATTGACATCGCCGTTAAGTGTTTTTTATAGTATCCCTAAAGACAGCTGGTTAAACGCTTTTAAACTATGAAAGGAGTGCATTATTATAAATGGCAATTACTTTTACTTACTATTTAAAATAAAAATTCTAAAAACTTGTCTCAATGTTTCTATTCTCAATAATTGTAGCTTGTCCCTCGTCGTAAGTCCAGGTGGACAAGTAGCGAAAAGAAATTAAAATAGAAACAAAAGTAGAAATAATTAAATGTGTAAAGAAGGATAGATAGGGTCAACTCTCTCTTCTATTAGCCTAGTGAGAGTGCAAGAAAAACCTCGAAGCATTTTCAGCAATTTGCTTTGTGACTAAGATTTATAGCAAGTAAAGGTTGGTTAAGTCGCTTTAGAATTAGGACAAATATACACAATACTAAAGTGCAGAAGGAGGCAGTCAGTGTTGATGTAGCTACAGCAAACGAATTTTCTATGAAATTGCGAAACTGGATTGTTCTGGAAGAAGATGCCTGAACGAACCTATATCTCAAAAAAAGAAAGAAATGCAGGGTAGGCTAAACTTATTGCTTGGAGGTAACTCATTCTGGAAATAAAAAGTCATGCTGTAGGAGCCGACAATATTAGTATAAACATTATAAAATTGTCCCTATATTCCTCATATAATTAATTGCTCCTTACATGACTGTACTTTTCCTAGTATTTGGAAATTTGCTATTGTAGTTCCCCTGCCGAAAAATAATAATACATCTAATTTTTGTGACCTATTAGTATTTTGCCAGTATTGAGTAAATTAGAAAAAATTATTCACAATTAAATTAATCAATATCTTCTTCAGCATGATCTTCTTCCCAGTTGCCAATTAGGTTTTAGCCAACATCACAGTTGCACTACAACATTGCTAAAGGTGACAGATGATTTGATTGATGCAAGAGACAAAAACAAATTAACGTTGCTGGTCAAAGTTTAGAGTTAAGTTCTTTTAATACTCAGCATTTAAACTGTATGAATTAATAACTAATTCAAGAATTTGGTGTAAGAGTAGGGGGTAATGTTTGTTATTGAAACCTATCTGAACCACTCGTTGTCAATTTCGTAAATCCTGTTTGATTTCCTTTTTTTTCTCTTTATTATGTATTTATACAGGGTGACATAGAAAAAAGTACATTGCATAGTGCCACACAATAGAGGACACTAAAATAAGAAAAAAAGTTCCTATGAACATGGGTCCGCAAGACCTTCGGTTAAAAGATACGGGGTGTTGAATTTTTTTTTTAATTTATTTGCAAAAACAATGATTAATTAAAACAAAAAATTAAGTTTTTAGAAGATGTTGAAATTGTTGCCCTTGTACTTCAATACATTTTTCCATTCTTCTTCTTAATGATTGACGGCATCTTTGAAATATTCCTGGGTTATTACGAAATCTATCTGCCGATTCCATAATTCTTATCCACAATTGGTCTTCATTATGTATTTCTACAGCATAAACTTCATTTTTCATAAATCCCCAAAATGAAAAATCGAGGGGATTAAGGTCGGGACTACGAGCTGGCCAGGGTACAGGCCCCCCTCGACCAATCCACATATTTCCAAATCTCCTGTCCAAATATTCCCTTGCCACTCGAGAAAAGTGAGCTGGCGCCCCATCATGCATGTAATACATTCTTCCAGTAATGGCCAATGGAACATCCTCTAATAATGTGTTTAAATCACTCTCCAAGAAATTTCGATACAGTGCACCTGTCAATCGATTGGGCAATCGAAATGAGCCAATTAAATAATTGTCAATTATACCCGCCCACACGTTAATTGAAAACCCAAATTGGTGACTTCGAATTACAGTTTGATGAGGATTTTCATCACTCCAATGGTGCATGTTATGTAGGTTCAGTATACCATCACGACTAAAACCAGCTTCGTCAGTAAACAAAATTGATGAAATAATGTTTTGTCTTTGGTTTTGCAACCATTGGCAAAATTGTACACCAGGAACAAAGTCATGTTCCAATAGTGAATGAATTTTTTTGAAATGATATGGGCGAAGAAGTTGTTCTTTGAAAATTTGTCTAACTGATTCACGGTTGTTTCGTACCGCTGATAGAAACACAAAAATATGAAGAATTGGAAGATCGAGAACCTAGAAGGTTTACGACAAAAGAGTTAGCTAAAAGTCTTTCATCTTATTGAAGCAGGATTAGCTAAGGTTGAAAAGCAAGACTCTGATTTACGATTAAAGAAACCACACAAAACGTTAAATTCCTCTTTTAAAGAATTGCGTTCAACAGAATCGAAGATTTCGTTCCACTAGATATTTATTTAAGAGTACCCTCCTGTTAATTGATACTATTTTAGATATCTGCATATCAATACGGAAGACAGTTTACATTGCGTTGCATTACGTAGATTATTTTTTGTAGATAAGACCTATTAATGCTCTTAAATAAAACAAACATAACTGGTTCAAACTTGTGTAATAATTCATACTAGTTACTACAACCGGAAAGAGCTCCATATCAGACGTTTTTTAACGTAATTTCTTATATTTATCTTCATTTATTACACCAACGTCAACATACATTTACATTACGTATAAGCACAATATTTCGATCTATTTTTAGAAACAATAACTATAATTTTAGAACACTTTAAGACAATAACAATTAACGCTTGAATTGACGTTATAATTATAATGGAACTCGTCTGCCTCGACTAATTTTATTATTTAGAGCTCTAACCTATTAAATTCATCTTAATATCTCACTCGGTAAGAAAGTGGGAATAACTTGAAGACTATTGTTATCGCTACTATGGCAGGTCCGAGAAGATGGTTTAGTGCAAACTTCGGATAATTAGCGTTATCACGTTATTAATCTATAGATATTACGATTATGCTTCTTATTGATTCTATTCCTCTTTGCAGATGCTGGTGTGTAGAACCGAGTATAATTGACTGTGTACTAGCAAGAGTTTAGTTTCATGATCATTTAGTGCAGCATAGTAACAATCTTAATAGAAGATTATAACTGCGTGTGTCCTTCGATTGCAATATTAATAACTCGATTTATTTTTATAACTGGAAACACAAAATTGGATGCAAATTGCGATGTCCGTTTAAGCGCCGAGTGTGCAAGATATTTGCCCCGCGATGTCAAGACGTATCAATCAATTAAGACGAGAACACATATTTGGCGCCTGACGAATTGTTAACTCATTGTCAGACATCAAATGTATGCATATTATATGGAATAGGCACTGCCTAAGATTATTTTTTTTTTATAAATATCACCCATAATAATAAATAGTAGAATTGGGACGATTGGACGGATTCTGTCTGACTTCTAACTTTGTTACGAAATTTTGAAATCAAAACAAACTAATCGATTGCATTGCAGAATATGAGATCAAGACACAATACTCGTTTTAATGCTTAGATAGATAGATAGATAGATAGTTTTATTGTCGTTACCCTGCTACAGACATTGTCACAATACAACTAAACATATAAAAACAAATACATACATACAAAGTGTAAATAAAAAATTTGTATAAATAAAAAAAAAAGCATGTCTTTGCATATGTGTGCACTAGAAGTTTAAAGAATAATATTCTTCAAGGGAGTATATCGGATGTTCCACTAGCAACCCTTTCAATTTCTGGCGGAATCCTCTTAGCGTTAGTGTTTTATAGCTGTCAGGAATGATGTTATATATCTGGAAAGCGTAGTAATTTGTTGATGTTCGTGTCGCCCCCACCCTGTGATAAGGTACTACAAACTGTCCTGCTGTTCTGGTCGGATAATTGTGACGATCTTGATGTTTATCGTATTTGGATTTGTGTTGGTGGATATATTCGGCACATTGCAATGCGTATACAGCAGGTAAAGTAAGTATTCCACTCTTTACAAAAAATGGTCTGCATGAGGTTGTTTTGGGTACCTTATAAAGCTCTCTAATAGCTGTTTTTTGTTTTAGGAACACCATGTGCGCTTCCGGAGAGTGTCCCCACAGCAAGATCCCGTACGTGGCTCTTGAGTGGAATAGCGAGTAGTATGCAATCTTCGCTGCTTCAAACGTTGCTATTTCTACTAGTCGTCTTACGGCGAACAAGGATGATGAAAGTTTACTACACAGCTCTTCACAATGATTTTTGAATTTCATATTTGCAGACAGTTGAAGACCCAAGAAACAGACGGTGTCGTGACTGGGAAGTGTTTTAGTGGTGAGTATTAGTTTCTGCGTTTTGTTGTAATTCAGGCTTAATCTGTTGCTCCCAAACCACTCTTCGGCCTCTCGTTCTGCCGTCTCTGCTTTCTGCACAAGAGCTTCTCTACCTCGGCTTCTGCACAGAATCGACGTATCGTCCGCAAACAAGAATGACTTGCCGCTGGCAATGGAACTGGGTAGGTCATTTATATATATAAGGAACAGCATTGGCCCTAATACTGAACCTTGTGGAACACCTCTTAGTAATTCCATTCTATTAGACAATGCTCCGCTCCATGCGACCACCCGATTTCGATTACTGAGATAAGATGTTAATAACTTATGAGCCTCTCCTCGTATACCATAATGGTGGAGTTTCTGCAGTAAAATCTTATGGTTAACGGAATCAAATGCCTTGGTTAGGTCACAACAAACCAGCATCGCCTCGTCTTTGTCGTCCACCACATTTGAAATTTCCTCCAGTAATTCTACCATAGCTGTAATTGTCGATCGGGAGTTTCTGTATCCATGCTGGTTAGATACCAGAATATGGAGCTTATCGAGGAAGCTGCAGAGTCTTCTTTTTATAACGACCTCAAAAATTTTAGCAAATATCGGCACGATTGCTATCGGTCTGTAGTTGTTTAATTCTAAGCTGTCCCCTTTCTTCTTTATTGGAACGACTCTAGCCAATTTTAGTTCGTCGGGAAACACACCTTCGATCATACATTAGTCATGGAATAATAAACTAAATAAATTCCCAGCATTACCGAACCATAAACTTTAACAACTATTCATCCTTAGACATCCTTCACAGGACATCCTTGCACAGGAAACTGCGCCAAAATTTTTATTTTGCTAAAGAGAAACTAGAAGTTGAATTCCTCTGCTTCAATTACCAATACAATGCTCCATTAACTAAGGCACCCTCAACGTATGCTTTTGATTAAATGTCTTAACAAAGCGAAGGAAATTCCAGTCAATCTCCCTACCGATTGCCTAGCAGCGTTAAGAGAGAGAAACGAATATACTACCAGATTGCGGACTTCTTTGTCCGAATGCAATCTGGTTGACATGCCTAATAAACAGCATGAAGGCACAATAGGCCTTACTGGTCATACAAGCGCAAAAAAGCTTACTATATTTTCTTTAGTCTTACTAATGGTAGCACAGGGGCTGTGCTGATTTACATTACATTTTGATTTAATTCATGAAAAAGTATACAGCGTGTTCATTTGAAAACTTCCCACCGTAAATTTCTGGAAATCTAGAAAATTATGAAAAATTTAGTATTAGCGAGGGAACAACTTTTGATGCAAAAATTGGCTCACCTACTTCGACACCATACCCCTTGGAGCTACCGCCTTAAAAATCTTTAATGGAAAGGGGTATCGAGTAATACTTCATTTTAATAGTCTTTTGAAACACTACATTTTAGTGTTTAATTTTTTAAAATTGATCGATTCCTTTTCGAAATTTTTAAGACAATCTTTTAGTTTGTTCTATTTGTAATTTTAGGAGCATCGGAACCACACCCTGTACTTAAAACGCACTTTAACTGATTAAGGTGTAAGTAAGGTGCAGTAATCCTGTGACGAATTTTCAGGTTGAGGTGTAAGTGCAACAGACTTTAAGTAACTCCATAGAAAAAAATCGAGTGGCGTCAAATCTGACGATCTCGCTGGCCATTCTATAAGTCCTCTTAGTCCTGTCCATTTATTCGGAAATACATTGTCTAACCACTGCAGTCCTAGAAGAACATAGTGAGGAGCAACTCCATCGTGTTGAAAACGTAGTTCATCCTCATCAAGAAGGAGATTGCCATCTCTATCCAGTTGATTTTCGAGAGAGTCAGTAATCAGTGGATGAATAGTATTTTCTAGCATATCCAGATATGCTTCGCCATTTAGATTTTCATTAAAAAACAAGGGTCCATTTACTTGGTCCTCCAAGATGCCTGCTCATACATTAATTTTTTCAGGGTACTGGGTATGTCCATCTACAAGCAGATAATACAAAATTGCAAATCCATGTAAATAAAAACTACATTCGTCACTGAAACAGATATTTCTTGCAAATGCATTATTATTATTAGTCATGGTTGTAATCTGTTCACAAAACTCTATCCAATAATTTCATAAGAAACGTAATTTTTTCTGACGAGGCTACGTTCGTGCTCACTTAGTTCTTGACATATTTTCATTTTATAAGGATGGAATTTATGAAGTTTTGTAACTTTATGAACGGCACCCAAAGAAATTCCATTTGTCCCAGAAATCTGACGTAATGAAGTACGAGGATTTATACCGAAATGACCCAACACTTCCAGTTGAGCAACTTTATTTAAAACTCTCGGCTGCTTATGTTTTATATTTGCAACAGACCCAGTTTGAGCAAATTTATGAATAAAATTTAAGACATACCTATGAGAGGTTATCTTATCAACCTTTTCTTACGAACTATAAACCATTTTTATTATTTTATTTAAATAAGTTTAGGTTGATAACACTAACTACCAATTTATACTAAAGCAACAGATGTATTTCCGAACGAAAAGTATCGGAAGAGAAACTGATATATCCGCTTTTTATGTTGTTCCCTGTTTTTCGCTTATAGCATTATTTCATGTTTTCTGTAACAAATTTAATCAACGAATGCAAAATCGACACGACATCGACGACAAGTTTTTTTCGTTTGTTTTTTAATTTTTATCTGCAAAAGAATACCTGTGAAAGAGAAAGTAAAATATCTTAAAAAGTTAAAGCAGGTTTTGAATAATTTGTTTTTGTTCCGACGCTCCTAAAATTAAGAACAAAAGAAACCAAAAAATGTTCTTAAAAATGTCGAAAACGAATCGATCAATTTCAAAAAACTAAACGCCAAAATGTAGTGTTTCAAAAGACTATTGAAATGAAGCATTACTCGATACCCCTTTCCATTTAAGATTTTTAAGGCGGTAGCATGTTCAAGTAGGTGAACCAATTTTTGCATGAAAAGTTATCCCCCTCGATAACACTTACTTACGTGTTTCAAGAAACTTTTACAATTTTCTGGATTTGCAGCAATTTGCGGTGGGAAGTTTTCACATGAACACACTATATATGAAATAACCGTATACAGGGTGACCGGGAGAATGTGGGAAATCTCTTGGATGCAGATAGAACATGGACAAATAAGATGACAAGTGCCTATAAAATTGTTTCCTACAGGCCCTTCCTACGGAGATATGCGTCCCTGAAGGACGCCGCTGGAAATCGGTTTTTCTGGCATTTTAGAACTTGTCATCTGTCACATCGTTGACACATTGAATTTATTCAAAGTATGGAATACACGTTTATTGAATATGCAGATATGCATCTAATGTATGTTCTTGCATCAGAAGATTATATCACAAAAGATTTCCTAATCGTGCTCCACCAAACCAGAAGACGTTTCAACATGTTGAGCAACGTCTAAGGGTTCTAATCATTTAATATTTGGGCAGGAATCATTGACAATTTTTTGATTGAACCATTAGTTTTGCCAGAACGATGAATGGACAACTTTATTTGGAGTTCCTTCAGAACGCTTTTCGAAATTTAATAGAACACGCCCTACTTGAAACCCGTTGAAATCTATACTTCATGCACGATAGGGCACCACCTCATTTTTGCGTTCGCGTAGGGGAGCAGCTGAATAAAGTCTATCCAAACCGTTGGGTAGGTAGAGGAAGACTAATTGCCTGGCCTCCTCGATCTCCTGACTTAACGCCGTTGGATTTTTAACTGTTATCCATCTTAAAAAAATGGTGTATTCCATTCCCGTCGACACTAGAGAGGAACATCTACAAAGAATCACGATTCATTGTGATGTGTGATAAGGAACACGGCTGGATTATTGTTGCGGGTACAACAGTTCTTAATTCGTAGTGCCCTCGAGTGTATCAGACTTCACCCATGTTGAACAATTCCGTTAAGGTGCCTCCGGGGACAGCAGTGCCTTTATATACAGTGCTTTCGAATAATACCGAATAAATGTATTATTTCTAAAATTGAAAGTTTTTCGAAAAAATCCTCTGACACGTCGATTTTGTTTTAAACAAAGGCACTTTTCGACTTACGACCCATATTTGTGACGTAATCGTCATTCGAGATATGACGTCATTGATAATTTTTTTAAATGGCAACACCCAATTTCGACCATGCCAATTGTCAATTGTCATTTTTTTTAAAATGGTGAAATTAACTGAACGAGAACGAATGGAAATTCTTTGCATGATCGAATTTGTACAAGAAGTAGTTGAATTGCTCAATGAAAGTCATCCTGGTTGGCGCCCCATTATCCAAAGCATGGTAAGCAATATTGAGTCTAAATTACGTAACTTTGGACATGTTCGTGATTTACCTAAATCTGGTCGACCCTCAAAATCAGAAGAAAATCAACTTAACGTTTTGTTGGCAATACAAGAAAATCATCACCCAACACTTAACCAAGTGGCTTCGGATTTCAATATGGTAGCGTCAACAGTTCACACAATTGTGAAAAAACAAAGTTTATGAGCTATCTGAAGACGACTATGATCGGCGAATTCAATCCTGCGAGCAAATGCAAGAGCTATGCACCAATGATAATAATTTCGTAAGAAACGTAATTTTTTCTGACGAGGCTACGTTTGCTTTGAACGGCCATGTCAATAAGCAAAACTGCCGTTATTAGGCTACCGAGAATCCCCGATGGATGATGGAGTATCGCACTCAACATCCTCAGAAAGTAAATGTGTGGTGGGGCATAGTTGAAGGAAGAATTCTGGGTACTTATTTTTTTGACGTGAATCTAACTGGTGGAAGAAATTTGGAGTTTCTTCGAGCCAACCTTATTCCCGAACTAATAAATTTATATCCAAATGAGGAAGATGATCTTCCGAGAAATGACATTTTCTTTCAATATGATGGTGCACCTCCCCATTATGCAGCACCTATCCGTGCTTATTTAGATGACGTGTTCCCGAATCGTTGGATAGATAGAGGGGGCCGATTGGGGGTACTTAAAAAGCAAAGTATACGTTAGAAGACCGGCGAATTTAGAAGAATTAAAAGAAAGAATTCGTCAGCAGGTACATCGTATACCTCCTGAAGTTATTGACCATGTTCAACAAGAATTTATTAATCGTCATTCCGATTAGTTTTAGAAAAATAAATAATAACAATAAATAAAATTTTTTATCAAACCTACATACGCCAATGTAATCATATTTTTAACGATGTGTACGTAGAATGACACGGTCTTTCAATTAGCATGGTCGAAATTGGGTGTTGCTATTTAAAAAAATTATCAATGACGTCATATCTCGAATGAAGATTACGTTACGAATATGGGTCGTTTGTCGGAAAGTGCTTTTATTTAAAACAAAATCGACGTATCAGAGAATTTTTTCGAAAAACTCTCCATTTCAGAAATAATGAATTTATTCGTTACTATTCGAAAGCACTCGAAACCGCATCCTAATATCTCAAGTAACAAAAAAGTTATGGCAAATAAAAGAAATTAGAAGATTTTAGTTTTTCTTCGATATTAAACAAATGAAGCATGACAAGTAAAATTTGAAAATGGATTCTTAGTGAGTTTTTGAATCTACACCTTTTTGCTAATTTAACGGTCTCTCTATGTCTTCAAATAAAAAAGTTACCCATGTTGTCCCTACGAAATCCGGGCACCCTGTATACATCTACACAAAAAAAATTGAGATAAACATCGCAATAATTATAATTAAATTTTTGTTTGCCAATTACTTCAAATCGAATAAAAGTACACAGTTCTGTTATCACATCGTAGTCATCGTCTAAAAATAAACGAAAGAAATATTTGCGCGTATTCTCTTAAATTGTTTATACTCGATTATTTGGTATCATTTTCTTCGTGCGCATCTTCTATTTTAACATTTGCGTCCATTCTAGAAAACATCCCTTTATCGCTAAATACAATACAACAACACTTTTTACAACTCGTCTTATCACACGCCCATCCTTGATCCGATTCTTATGTCACTGTTACGTCAAAATACGCGGACGTTGATGATCATTTTGTGTCGAAAAGAATACTCGCTCGCTTCTTTAAGTGGTTGGTGCATCTACATATATGCGGACGGTAATAAAGTTCCATCTCATCTGTTCGAAGCGGTACAACTCCACGTTTCCTTCTGATTATAATAATCCGTACGCAATTCTCTCTAGTCTCTACAGTGCCGCCTATCATTTACGCAAATTGATTTGTTAACTCGACTCCGCCGGCCATACGTATGTACTTACACCAAACTAACTATAAAACTCCTGTATAGCGCAACTGGTTCCCGCAACATACGCATATATTACATACATATATCGGGGCGATTGATCAAGAACGAAGAACCCATATAAGCGGTCCATATATATAAAAGGAGAGCTGTTATATCGGTACAGATACATTATACTAATATAAAAGTCACGTGGTCGTTGTTTCCGAAAGTGTTCCGGAATCGCGGATTGCCTTCTTTTATTGAGCGCATCGATATAATTTAATCTGATCCGTCATTCGTCCAAGTTTCTATATAGAGTTTTATAACCAGATCTTGTATTTGTGTTCGTCGTCTGGTGATAATGTACAAGACGTATTCGATTTATTTCGTACTAGGTGAGTTTTATTTTTTTTTATTTATTTTTTTATTATTATTATCATAAGACTATAGTAGGCATTTTAATATTTCTCCATAATTAATTAAGATTGAATTTCTCTTGTGAGATTAATTAAAGTTTTGTTTTTTCTAGAATTCTTTTAGAATTATATCTATCTTCATATCTTTTTTCGGAAGTTTCATTACTAGATTTCTTTATAATTTTCCCAGAACGAAATTGGTTATCAGACGTTATCATATCTTCAATATTTTTCCTGCTAGAGTTTTCTTGCAGATCGAAGAAGTTGGATGGCAAAACGATTTTTTGATAGTCCTGATAGAAAAAGCCAGATATATGGCTATAAGGAGGTGAATTTGGTTTGCACCTCCCACAGACTCCCTTGAACCCCAAAAAACATACGAAAATTGATTACCCTGTAGATACAGCTTCATACATAGCTTGTAGATACCATTTTCATCTAAATTTTCTTCTTCACGTTGCTTCACGTTTACCATGTTTTTGTCGATTGTAAAGAAGGTGGTTCTAACATTAGTTTCGTATTGCATATTCTAACAATTCCTGATGATGATTTATTTGGCGTTTCAATAAACTAGTTAATAACATTCTGTAAAAAATACCTAACTACTGTCAATACTAACATATCGAATTGTCACATAGACAACAACGGAGACAACAAAATCTAATTTGTATTGAGAAGCTTTAATAAAGTCAAAAGTAATTTTAAAACGACCATCAATTTTTACAGTCGTCGTTTGCTCTAAACCACTTCTTTTTGAAGTCAAGAATTATCATTTCTGTTGTTTGAGATTGCAAAACTTATTTCGGTGATTCAAAAACCGATAGCAAACAAGTGAATACGACTGTATTTTGATTTGATTTGATTCCTACTATTTTTAATTATTGCCTTGTTGAAGAACATTTTTCTCTATCTGAATTGATATCTCTTGTTCTTTTACAACTCGAATTCTACAAATATCTATAAGAATTCCGCAGTCACTGTTACTTGAATAGAAAGGAAAAGGTTTTGATTAAAATATAGTGACCAAACCAACAGTCTAGATCTGAAGAAAAGTTTTTAATTTATAAATTGGTTGCATTTTTTTTATATAAAGAGAATTATAAGATTAATTCCTTTAATTTTAATTTACAATAAAATAAACGCAATTTATTACTTTCAAGAATACAGTGGATATGTCCATTTTTTCCTGCAATTTTATTGTATTTCAATCGTATGTTTCAAAGCAAAAAATGAAATATAAAATATTTTTTGTTGTTTCTTGAATATAAAAGCATAATTTATTTAACGTAAGAAATATGTCGTACTTCCAAGCAACAAAAATATTTAATGTGCAATTTAGGAAATCTTCCAAGAACAATAACTGCAAAATATTATCCGAGAAACTATTTCTATAAGAGAATCTTTATAACAAATCTACAGCATTTAACATGCCAAACATGCAAAAAACATGCAGTACGTCTTCTGATCGTTATTCAAAAAATTTATGACTTTCAACTTCCTGCTTTCTCTTTCTATTTCGTCTAGCATATTAACTAATACACCCTTTATTTTCGCTACTAGTACTAAATCGTCTGCATATCCTATTAATTGCCCTCTCCCACCCCCCTTTTACTGTCAACACTCGGTCAACATTAGGTTTCTTATTACGTACTCCAATAATTTTTAAAATATTTAATTTAAACTTAGAAAATAGAGAGAGCGATTAGAAGAGTTAGGGCCCCTTTTCTTACACCCATAACTTGAACCGATCAACCCTGAATTGCTTCAGACTGAGGGTCGAACCGCTGCATTTCTTTTGAAACAATATGTAAGCGTTTACTAAAGTTGTGTTGTAATGTACGACAAGTTTTGGGCAAGCAATTTCGTCATTAGCCATCTCTATTGCGTCAATTAGTGGTTATTAGTCTCTAGTCATTCGCCAATCCGACTGACCTCTCTAGTAAGTCTTTTATCATCAACAAAATCAGTTGGTAAACATTTTTGCCCTTTTTTTACAGTTCCACAGTCGTCTATTTGATCTTGTTTCAAATCCGGAAATCCGTTAGCTTCTACCCAAATTCTTTTCTGACATATCTCTTATTTTTCCAGTATATATCTGAAACTCGCAAACATATCGGCAATCATCAGCTCGTACCCAAACTTTGTAGCCATGCTTCGTGAGTTTTCCCAGTATAGACTGCTTCATCGGAGATCTACCTTTGTGTTTGATCATGCTTTCGTCAATAGTTTGAAACCCACCTGTACGTTCTAGAGATCCAAGTTTATAAAGCTTATTGCAGTTCGGTTCTTCTTCTTTCAGCTGTAGAGAATTGCCTGCAAATTGCAAATTGTTTAGCGACCAATAGAATCTGTCTCTAGAAATAACTTTAGAGATGTAAGAATCCCGAACTTCTTCTTGAGAGAACCTGTAGCCCACCGACCACCCATCAGCAAATTCCTTCCAAAAAAACATTTTAATTTCCTCATATGTTGTTGGCTGGAAAGCTCTGTTTCCTCTTTTTTGTATTTATCTGCGTAGCATATAATTTGGTATGGAATACAATCGAATCAAATAATTCTTCTGTAAACGAGTACAAGAAAACATCAATAGAAAGCTCAACACCAGCTCACTAAATCTGTTGACATTTGTTCCTGTACTAGAGCACCCAACCCAGCTAATTTTTAAATTGTTGGTTACGTTCACTAACCAGTAGGACGTAAAGGGTTTTAAACAGTGTAAGCGATAGTGCTGTTTCTCCTTTTAGTGTTTTCCACCAATCTGCGCAAATTCTTTTTGTCTGCAACTCTCTCGGTGTAATTTTGTGTGTGTAAATTGTGTTCAAATTCACTTTGTTCCCAACAGCGAATGGTAAGTCGATCCGGATTTCAAGCCTCTGAAAAAATGTCACCGTCCCTCTAGAGAATTGAAATCCGGCTCTATCGTCCTACCACAACGATAGTCAGTTCACTGCGGCTATCGACCCGTTTAATTATCGTTGATAGTATTTTATACGTCGTGCTGAGAAAAGTAATACCACCATAGTTCTTGCATTCTTATTGGTCTCCTTTTTAATGTATCGTAACTGTTTGTCCTATCTTCCAGTCTTCTGATATATTTTCTCCTCTCCATACTCTCACAATTAGTCGGTGTGTGTTTTCTTTCCATATCTGTAGTCCATGTTTTATTAATTCATTCTGTATATCATCTTTTTCCGGAGTTTCTTGTAGCTGATTGTCATTTAGAAGCTGTTTGAAATAATCTCTTCATTCACAATTACCATTATGTTGCTGCAATTCTTTTCATTTTACTATTTATCCATTGTCTCTTATTTCTTCTTATTATCTTATTACATCCTTTTCTTATGTGCTCGTATTACAGTCTACCATTATTATACCATTCTCGTTCTCATTTTGTTCTTCGTAGTCACATTCAATTTCTTTGATTTTCTTCTCCCTTTACCTCCTTTCTGAACCTTCTGCTGTACCACTGCGATCACCACAAAATGATCCAATTCGGCACAAGCTCCCTCTTATAAGTTCTTACATCCATTATTTAAGCCTGCTTCCTTTTCGTGACCATAACATGATCACGCAATCATTAAAGGAATCTTCAAGTACAATTTAAATACCTCACTGGTATTTTGTTTGAAATTTCATGTTCAATCAGACAGTATAAAATAAATGCTTGACGAGATCAAGCGTAACAGAATGAAGTTTATGAATGCGTAAATCCACAATTATGAAATTCACTTGAATAATATTACAGGTATTATAACACATTTAGTTGTCAATGAATGTTATTTTATCATTATGCAAATCTTGCGGTGCAAAACGGAAACCTTTCCATGCAGGTGATACAATTTTTTATGCTTATTAAAACAACACCTGGTGTTTATAATTGTAATTATCAACGAAAATGGTTTGTTGTAATGTTGGGAGGAAAAATCATATTACATCCTTCAGAGATAATGGTGATATCTCCACAAAATTGTTTGTGTGCAAATCCACCTTATCAGTGAAGCGTTATTGCACAATATAAGTCGGCTACAAGCTCTAAAATCACAAACTATACAACAAGAACAACTAATAAAAACAAAAAGTAGCAAATTATCGTCATCATCAGCAAGTTGTTATTGAAATTTTGAATCACAACACAAAATTGCGATAGAGTTTATCATGGGAACTAATTACTAATTTGTAAATTAACGTTTTTTTTTGTTTCATCATAACAAAACATAATAGCACATGATAGATTGTCAATATGTTATCTGTGATATAAATAACTCCTTTTTCTTATTTTTTTCTGTATCTCCGGCATTTTTAAGACGTCTTTTGTTGTTGTGTTTTGTGCTCCTTTTACAAAATAAATTGTCATTAGATATTAAACAAGACACCAGAGATTAGATGCGTCATTCTAATATGTAAAAATTTAATTTAAAAATGAAACGCACAAAGTTACACGCAATTATAGAGTAATAAACAGATTACGCATAAATGGAAATTTACATTCATGTTCATGTTTTTATTAAACTATGTAGCTTCGGGAACGAAGTTTTGAAAATAAGTAAAAATTCGCGAGCTATCTGCTTAATTTAAATCCGTAGGTGATGGTCGAAACTACTGCGTACCTCGTACACGAAATTTTACGTAAACGTGCAAAATCTAATGGAATTGCTTTTATAAAATTTTATTTACTTAAAACGGTGGGAGATGTTCCAAGACTTTCGTGGAATTCGCAACTATAATAATTTATGTAAACAACCGATGGGATCGTATGCATACGACTAAATTATTAAGTCATGACGAATCGTATTATTTTCGGCGTACGTATGTAAAATGTATTATCAAAAGCCGAAACGCAGAAAAAAATAAAATAAAACTAGTTTAATTTGTTTATTTTCCTTAAAGATGTTAACGGATTCTAGTTGAGCGCGCCAAAAATCACGATGGAATGCATCGATCTGGTGACTTTACGTGTGTTTCTCTCTCGGAAGTATTACCTAACCGTTGAAGAATTTACAGGAAATTTGTAATAGATTTCCGGTTTTGATTAGGAAATTATGTAAAACGATAACAAGTATGCGGTTAAGATGATGTAATTATGCAATAATTATAAATCAATCTAGTAAATACAACACAGGATATCTTAGTTTTATAACCTTCTTTTTTTATTTATTTGAGTGGTACTAAGCTAACAAAGAATTCTTAATTAATTCAATTAAGATTAAAAAAAGTTAATTCTGTGAATCTAATGTTAATATACAGGATGTCTCACTATGATTGATCATTATACCACAAGTCTTCTTTATAAGTTTCTGAATGTCCCACAGTGGATTAATTTTGCCATCTGGTGGCGCTATTTGGAAGTACACGGTAACTGTCAGTTGCTCATATAGCCCTGTTTGCTCACGACACATATTTTGATAAATTTCGATTAGTCTATATAATTTGTGGGAGTACGAAAGTTTCTATTAGAGATTGAGATATGTCTGCCATCTTTACCATAAAAACGACATTTCTTATTAGTACTTCCACCCCCACCCCATCCCTCCTCCAATTGGGTGTGACATTCTTCAGACCGGTTAAGATTGCCTGCCAAAAAGTTTTGAAAAAATGACTGAACCGTCGCTACATGATAAAGATAAATTTCTGGAGCACTTGTACAACATGCTTTTGAGAAAATTGTCATGAACTATTACAACGGCTACCCATGTGTAATATTGAATCATTACTCGGTTGGCGAGACCTTTATTGATAATCCCAATTCGAAGATGCAGGTCATCATGTCTAAAAGAACGCAAAAAAGGTGCCCCAGATAAAGGTATCATAGCTGCTGATATTAGTCATGACATACCAGTGAGCTTGGATCAACAACCTTCAACTTCATCAGAGCAGCATAAGCAAACCAATGTTCCTCAGACATTCCCACTCAGTGATGAATCTGACAGCTATAATGACAGCATACGACATGTTTCTTAAGCCGAACGTTACCAAAGTCTCTATTCACCTCAACTGAATGAGGATTCTGATACAAATATGGTACCAAATAAGACACTTGACATAAACTGCAGAAAGTTGAAGTTAATGCTGATGACTACATACTCGTTATGTACAGAAATGTACTCGAACTAATTGTAAGTCAAGCAATACAAGTGGCTAATGATACAGCCTTAATTTCGGCAATGGAAAGGTGTGGTGGCAATTATGGAGCCATTGAGACACATGGTTGAATTAGCCACAAAGTTTGAAGAGACCGGTAGTGCATAGAAGATTTCAAACACAACAATAACAATCGAGTTCGATATCATCAATAAAGACCTCGCGATGCCTGCCAGTATTATTAATTCAATCGAAAAACATTATTTGAAGTGTATCGAGATGAACGGTGAACATTTTGAACACCTATTGTAAATATTTTTGCGGTGTAATGAAAGAAAGCCAACGTATTTTTAATCTTGTGTTATCGTTTTTTTTATTATTTAAATTTTTTTAAATTTGTGCAAAAGCCAGGTGACTTATGCCTTCCCTCCCCCCTTCACTGTATACCACAAAATTTTCAATTGTCATACATTTACAAACTATAATTATTGTATTTTAAACCATATAATTGAAACAGTTCTAAAAGTTTCTTCAGAACAACATAAAAACCTCAAAAGGTGACACATTTTTACCCCATCTTACGATATTTTGCAATTGGAGCTTTTTTTTGGCATGCATTTGCTAGGTAGGTATCAAACTTCAATTAGAGCCACGGTGCAGACAACATGAGTTCAATTAGTCTTTAAATCCTGGGTACTCAAGAACTTATCAACGCATTTGTTTTAACTATAGTCAAACTTCTGTCATGTGTCATACAATCCATAACTAACCCACAAATTTTTTAATTGAAAAAACAAAATGCATGGCTCTTAATGAAATACTCGATAGATACAAAATTAGTGTTAAAATGTGTTTATTATTACCGCTTTCTCCCATATAGGGCTCCATAGAGAATCATATTATGAATGGCACCGCATAATGCTTCTCGTTTACTACTACTGAGGCCGTTTATGTTTAGTATAAGCCTAATAAGCTTAGCCACCTTCTTCTTTGTGTTATTGCTTGCTCTCGTTGCATGTGCTCTAAATGACACTCTTTCGTCCAAAGTGACACCAAGATAGATCACAGTCCTAGGAGGTGTAACATCCACTTAACTTAGTAATCTTGACGTAGCTCCTTTTCCTCTTGTCTTCCATCATTAATGCTTCTGTCTTGTTTGGTGCCAACTCCAAGCTATGATTCTTCATACACATATGTACTTATTATATAGATCGTTCATACATGGTGTAAGCCAAGAGGTCTAGATCTAACACTCCATCATGTAAAATATTTCACACTATCGGTCCCAGCACAGAACCTGAGGCACTTACTCCTACTGTTTCGTCTGAGACGATATAGATCTTTCTATCGGTAAGGTAGTCTGCTATAAACCCAATTAGTTCTTCAATTATGGCAGGCACTTGCCTTCGTGCTCTTTGACCGCCTGCATAACAGCTTCAATAGCCTGGATGGTATAGACTTATTCTTTCGGAAACCAAATTGAAGTTCATGCAGGTCACCTTTCATTTTCAGTTCAACTAGAAGTCTGTTCTAATGAGTATTTCTAGAAGCTTAATCATGGTATTCAGTGAACCGTTCATGATCTCGAACTTTATTTTAGAAAGACCAAAGATTGGTTATCATTAAATGGATCAACTAAATAATTTTAGAAACAGATAAAAGCATTGACCAAAACCTTTTTTTTATGATGGAGGTAGTCGGTTTGAATGTCCGTAACCGGTCAAGTGGTTCCCTTGAACAGCCCTTTTCTAACATCCTAAGTACCGTCGACCACAACATTTCTTCACTGGATGTTGTGTTATCTTTTCCCGTTGTTTACCCTACATCTCCCTTCGCTCACGATGGTCGACAATTAGGAATTCGGGTCGTTTAGACTCGTCTCATCTATATCTTTTAATTGACCTGTCTTGCTCTCTCGTGTATTTTTTTCGCTCTAATGATGAACTTCTCCATTTTTCCCACAATTTCCCCGTTATTCTGGCTTTTTAAGCATTACTTCTATTATATTTTCCGGTGTGAGTACACCTAACTTACACTCTGCTTATGTTCTTTGCTATTTCCATCAAGGGCATTCGAAAAAGGTGTGTTCAGCTCAGATGAAAACTGTTTTAACGATTTCCGTTTGGTTTTCGTCTATCATGGCTATCGATTTTCTTGGTCACAATTTGATAACCCTCGCCTGCGTTCCTCTTTGCTCTTTTATTACACCTTACCATGGCTCTCCTTTTTTGTATGCGATTTTTTCTCGCCTCTGCGAAATTTTCCGTTCACCAATAAAAAGTCTTCGTACACCGTTACGTTTCTTAGCAAAGGTTCGATTCAGACCATGCTTATAGCGCTAGCAAGGCTCTGTACGCTTCCAGGTTTCATTTTCTGAGCGCCGTATTTTGCCGATTTCATTTTATCCATTTCTCTTTAACCAAAACCTATACAAAAAGCTGAAATGACAATGACAACTAAAGAGAAATCATTTAAAAAAGCAGGGATTTTGATGTTGCCACCCTAGTGCATTTCCATTAGAACACGATGTATTTATCAAATCATTTTTATTTATTTATACATTTCTAATTAACTTGCCATAGTAACTGAATGTCCATCCGGCGGATGTCACTTAACCTACTAGATTATCCGGTATGATAAGATATCAGGTTCATGCAAACATTTTGTAAAGAAATTCCATATTATGAATTAATAAGAAGATATGTCGAAATATCTACATAATTTAAAGATGTTATTGGGTTATCCCAATAATCATTATCGTTACCGAGAATTGAATTTTAACGTCATTGATAGGAATTTTATAGCAAATCTTAAATAAGATTCATGTTTCAGGCATTCTACTTCTTGGCGTTTCCAGCGCTCCAGCTGGTATTCGAGAACGTGACTGTATTCCATCACCCGATTGTCATAGGTCGGGCCCAATTTGCGTCATCGACGAGTACGGTGCAACTCGCACCTTTGAACATCAATGTATGGCCGATTTGGCTTCTTGTCGTAAAGGCACATGTAAGTATCGTCACCCTCCGATATTCCCTCTCTGGATTGAGTCCGATCAAAATTTGTACCGAGATGTTACTGTTGATGTTTTCTTCTTTCTGTTTGTGCGTAAGAAGAATTGAGCACGTACAGATATTTAACGCAATTTTTTATAATAACAACAAACTTTAAAATCTGAATCTACACTCAAAAAATTAAGATTAAAAGGGAATCTAATGAGCACCTTCGTGGCATACAACCAATCAACCGGGTATCCTCTTGAGGTACGCCAACCTATTCTTCTTGAAGTGCCACCTGAAGCTGTTGGAGAATTTCGGGAGCCACAAGTCGACTCCTAAGCTTGCGATCTAGCTCACCCTGCAAGTCCCTAGCAAGCTTCTTGCCTCCAAATGCCGATTCCAAACTCTGCATATATAATTATAATCCAATAATCCCTTCTACCATAACAATGGTGTAGGGCGTTTATCTTCTTCTAGCTTTTTATAAACTTTTTCCATTCATTTCTATTCCTTGTCATGTTCTTCGCTTCTGTCCATGTTTTGTCTTTCCTTCCCAGTATTTCTGCGATGACATCATTCCATGTTGTTCTTGGCCTTCATCTTCTTTTATTTTTCATCATTCTTGCTTCCCATATCCTTCTTGTTTGTCTTGTATTTTCCATTCTATATAAGTGTCCTCATCATCCTAGCTGCCTTTGTTCAATGTATTCTAGCACTGACTGGATTAATAAATAAAGATAAATCTTTTCGTATTTCCGAGTTTCTTATTCCATCCATCCTTGTAACTCCTCTTGCTCTTCTTAAATATTTCATTTCTACTGCCTGTAATTTATTCTTTGTCTCATGCTATGGTACAGCTTTCTTGTTTTTTTCTATTCTTTGATTCATTTTCCATCAATTCTTACTCCCAAGTACTGAAACGTTTTTACTTGTTCTATTTCGATTTTCGTATCTACTTCCTCATCTCCCACTATCATTACTTTAGTTTTGCCCTTATTCATTTCCATTCCACTGTCTTTTAATGTCATATTCCATGTTGCTAGGTTACGTTTTTGATCTTCCTCATTGTCGAATACCCCTTCCGAAACTTCGACTGCCCTCAAGTTAAGGTGTCCAACTCTAACCTTTTTACTTTTTCTTGTACATTGTTTCATAATGACGTCCATATAAATAATGAACAGCATTGGGCTCAGACTACCTTCTTGGCACACGTAAGTGGTTGCTGGACCCCAAAGGAGCACCAGCTGCCGACCGACCGTTAGGTATGCGGCAAAACAGGGAAGTGCACACACTCCTCAGGACAAAGAGGCACGAAACCAGTTGCCCGCACGAGACCGACACCTCTCGGAAAGGCCCGGCGAACCGGTGGGCTCCTCTCCCCCGTGCTACCCATGTTAGACAAGTTTTCTTGTTTTCTTGACAACGTTGGACGGGTCACCGTTGGAGACGCTTTAGCGAACTCCTACCTCACATCTAACCCCACGGGGCCTAGGCCTCCTTGCGGATGGCTACTATCGGCCAAGCGTGGGAAACGGAATCTGGCCGTGAGGTACAACCAGCCCGCCCGTGAATTAAGCCTGAACTACGGGGACGGCCGGGCAAAAGCCCTACCCCAAAATGCCAACCGCGCCAACCCTTTCGCCCCTCCGGCGATCAAGTATCCGCGGCAGCTACAGTGAAACCGTAGGGTCCCAGAGTCACCGAGTTGTTTTAGGATGAAACCGAAGGTTTCCCAACCAGACAACCAGCGGTCGGACTACTCCTCGGCGAACCGACTTTATCCTCCCCTACTATCTTCGCCAAATTCTCTCGCCACGCCCGTTTCCCTGAGTGTGGCCACCAAGGATGGGGTAGTGCAGCTGCAGAGTTCTCTAGGTAAGCGCCGTAGGGTACCTCACTTACCCACCGTATATTCCGACGGTTAGCGGCCGGACTGCCGGAGCGTATGCCCATGCTTACGCCCAAGAATCCTCCCTATATACGAAGTCTACTCCCGCCACGCCCGTTGCCTGGAACTATGAGACCAGGGATGGGGTAGTGCAGCCGCAGAGTTTTGAGGTCGACGCTATAGGGTAAAACGCTGACCGGACCTTCTTGGCACAGTCCCTCTTTTGTTTTAAATATCTCCGATTCTAAATTGTTAGTTATTACAGCATTAATTGTTATATATTTTTTCTGTATTAATCGTCTTATTTTGCCATTGACACCTCTTTCTCTTAATATATATTCCATAATCTTTCTCTTGGTACTTTATCGAATCCTTTTTCTAAGTCTATAAATGCTAAGAATACTTTCTTTTTGTATTATTTGTTTCACAGAGGATATTTGGTCATTTATCATTATTGCTTCGAGAATCTTAATTGCAGTAGGTAATTTAGAAGGGATATTCCTCTGCAATTATTGCATTCGTTTT